>VWZP01001896.1:2987571-3156546 GCA_013396995.1 Dicaeum eximium
GGCCATTTTCACAAGGCCTTGGCTCTCCGCCACCCTCCCTGGCCTTCCGGCCGCCAACCGATGGCCTGACTATTTCCACCCTTCCCCCGCCGTCCTGCCACCACCTCCGATGAAGTGAGGGAGGGGGAAAAGCCGCCCCACAGCCGCCGGCTGGCCGGGCCCGGGGCAGGGGCCCAGCCCCACCCAGGCCCGGGCAAGAGCTCTCACCTCTGTGCTCCCTGCCTGGAAAAGAGGAAGCTCCTCCTTCTTCCTCCTGAATTTCTTCACTTGGGATCTCACTGAGCCGCTCACACAAATCTTACCATTTCTGGGTAAGCCTCAAACCGTGACAGTGTGTCAGAAGGTGGAGAGAGCAAGGCTTATTCTTGTTTTACATGTAGCATGTTAAGACAGTTCCATTCTAAGCAAAAAAAGGGAAATAAAACTTTGCAGCAAAATTAAAATATACCTACCCTTTCCACAGAGACTTACTTTGTAATTCCTATAGAATTATTCCTTACAGAATTAGAAAGCATGGCAAATTTGTTTTTAAATGATGTAAAAAAGCAAGAACGTAATTCTGGAAATTATCGGAGAGAAATCCAGATTTTTAAGCAGCCAGAGGACACTTGTTCATTTGATTTGAAAGAGATTCTGCTTATGTGGGTAGAGTTCACATCTGGCTTTCATGGTTACTGGACAGCACAGAGGGGCCTTCTCACTTTGGTTTAGGAACTTGCTCTGCATGGGGATATCACAAAAGGAGTTTGGCAGAGTTTGGGTACTGGCAGAGTAGGAAGGAGTGGGTTGCTCTTGTGTGTAGGGGAAATAAAATACTCATGTCTGTCCATCCAAGAATGATGACTGTGGAAATAGTTTTACACTCTCTGATGAACCCTGGTGATGGTGCAAGGTTAATTTTTTCCCATTCCTGTGTTTTGGACTTGAATGGGCTTTGAAGCAAACCTTCCAGTGCTGAAATCCCAGCTGATGGATAATGCCATGGTGGCTGCTGTCAGGACCCATTTGGAAACCAATTTATGAGGTGCTTTCTGAACACAGCATTATTTTCCTCAGCAGAAAGACAGAGAAAAAGAGTGCCTGTAAATGTGCATTGGGATTTAGGCAAATCTGTGTTGCATTGAGTCTCCCTGAATTAATGTTATTTTTCCCAGACATTGCATTTTAGGAAGATTTTTTAGGTGGAAGGGGTGGCTGAAGCCTTTTATTAATTTGTAAGCATCCTATACTGATTTGTTATTCTCTCCTAAAAATTTGCTTTTGTTTCCTGATAAATTTGTTTCACTTTGACATTGGACCTTGTTATGCCTTTGTCTGCTGACCTGAAGATCCTGTTAAGTCAGAAAAATCTCTTTCTTAGAGTAGGTATTTATAGACTAATTCATCACTTAAGCCAAACTGAGAATTTTTAAAACTCTTAGTGGAAAGTTGATTTTACAGACCTTGAATCATTTTTTTCTTATCCTTTGTGAGCCGTTGCTTGACCTCTGCTCTCTGAGAATGATGACAGAAATGTAATGGCCTGAACTCCAGCCATAATGTCTCCATGGTCTCATAAGCCAGCAGTTGTATACTCTCATGGGATATTTCTATTTTTAGATTTCACAGTTCTGCAACCACCCTAGATATTGTTAACCTGAGTTATAGAGAGATGTATATTTATTTTTTGGGTTTAATAATTAAATTCTTTGCTTCTTAAGTTTCACTGGTACTTTAAGGTAAACTGTAACATTTTTCTTTCCATCCCCTCCTCTTGTTTGTTTATCTGAAAATTTCACAGAAATTAACTTTTAAAATGAGCAGTACATGTTTAGAGATAGAAAAATATCCCAAAAGAATTTGCTTTCCACTCTTTGTTGTACCCCAGCCATGTCTTAAAAGCCAGTGAAGGAGCAGTCTCAGATTCAGAAGAAGTCAGCAGACAACTGCTCATTATCCCTCATTATTTCATTGTGTGTTCCTTAGTCTGGTATTATCAGGCAGCAGAGTTAAAACTTTTTTTTAGTCTTCCTTTTTTCCAAAGCACTCCAGCCCAACACACTCCAAGGAAAGGATCTCAGTAACAGAGTTCAGGGAGCTATTCAGTTTTTCGTCTCTCTGGGCAATAAGCAAATGTATTTTTCCCATTATTTCTCTTTATTGTTAGCACATTAATCTGAAACCAGAAAGAAAAGACCAACAAGTACTAAGGGTGATAAGGGATTTGCTGATGCTTCATGAAGGCAGCTAGATTGCAGCAATACAGCTGGGAAATACGAATACTAAAGTCTACTCTAAACTCTATTTTACAATAATGACTCATAAAATACCAGTTCTTTGCTTTAAGACATTGTGGCTCTATAGTAACTATGCATTTCTGCAGTAAGTATCTCTAAGTTGAGTACTAAGACTAACTTATCAAATTGAGAGGAAATGAGGGAAAGAGAATTTTTTTTTTTAAGCTCAAATGTGATTTTTCTGGCCCCAGATTTTTGAATAAAAATTGAAGATAAATCTTAAGGAAAGAAAAAAAAGCAGGCTATAAATGTAATAACTTGCTAGAGCCTTTTACGAACCCTCAATACAAACAATATTTCTTGTGATAGCTTTGAAGGTGGAATTTGGGTCATATTTCATGTGCTGATGCATACAACAGTGGCTGTAGTACATGGCAAATATTTCTCTCTTTTTTTTTTTTTTCTTAGAAAACCTACATCCCATCAATACAAAAACCTACCACCTAGAACTCCTATTGCACTTTTTCTTTTTCACTATAAATCTACAAGTGTTTGGCTGAGGGGAAACAAAGAACAGCAAAAAAATAAAAAAAAAGGATTATAATATTTCATTTTAATTGAGATCTTAGTTGTACTCATTGCACTCCAAATGGACTCTAGAAATGCTCTTTGTAATGAGACCATGTCAGAGAGTCTGGTCTTTAATTTGTGAGAGCAGTGATGCTCTGCAGTGCAGCTCCACAGAAGTTCAGCAGAGCTGCTTCAGACAGCACCAGAACAGGGTCTGCTTTATCTGTTTGGTGTCAGAACAACTTAACCCAGGGTTGGTCATTCTTCCCAGGTTCAGTTTACTGTGCAGTTATTAAGGTATTTATCTCTGGATGTCTGTAATCAAGCCATTTGTAGCCAAACCTCGACAACTCGTGCTCCTCTTGGTGATAGGTCAGGTGAGTTGGACCCCAAAAGTGTTTTGTTCCATGGAGCTGGTTGAAGTAGGGCCCTAAACTTTAAAAAAGGGGGCAAAATACAGATATATCTAGTCTTTTGTACATGGTTATCAGCTTGTTTTGCTCTTCATCCTCATCTGAAAGAAATGGACCCATGTTAGTGTGAATATATCCTGCTTTTGACCTGAGATATACCTGGGATATATTACCTGGGGCAATATATGGAGTGGTGTAATATATTGGCTATCACCAACCCCAGCCCTGCATGGACCCACCATGAACACAGTGGTATTGGGTTAATTTTGGACTCAGTCATCTGAGAGGTCTTTTCCAACGATTCTATATGTCTTGGTTTGAAAAGACAGGTGTCTGCTAAGGAAGGCAGGAGCCTCCCTTGAAATGGAAAATATAAACACCCCTCCCTCTGAAGTATTATAATTTTGAAATCAGGAGGCTCTCTGGCAAAGATATGGGAATAGGAATAACAGTTCCTTACTAGGAAAATTAAGGGAAACAAATGCAATACTACAAAAAACAGGAAAAAACCAAACCACTGACAGAGTCAGAATACAACCTGACATCCTGTTGGTCAGGGTGTTGGTGGCAGTGCCATTAAATGGTGGCTGCTCCTCCTGCAGTGACAGATGTGGTTCTGCTGGAGCAGTGATCCTGTACAAGGGTGGAGTTTCCCTCTGAAGGTGCGGTGGTGGTGTAGACGGGCCTGGTCTTTCTCTGGGAATCCAGTGGAGAAGAAAGCTGCTCCTCTGAGAATCCAGGGGGAAGAGGCTATCTCTGGTTTTCCAAGCCTCAGATTATATCCAGGAAGGAATTCTTGGCTCCTCCCCCTGGATGGAGCATCTCAAAATGGGATGATGTAGTTTTATTACTCATGCAGTGAGGCTCAAGGCCCATTAACGGAAGATATCTCTTTGGAGGGAGGATGGGTTGTGGAAGAGATAAAGAAAACTGCCCAATTAACAGGAGACAACTGCCTCACCTCTAACAGATGGAAATAGAATACCCCCACCCATATCTTGCAACCCAGGACACTTTATTTTTCATTCTGTGATTTACATGTGCTGATAGAGCAAGCTGCGTGTGTGGCTGAGCCCACACTGCCCAGGCTGCCCCTGAGCTCTGCAAATCCACAGTTAGGTACTGTGGGCTGTGAGAAAAGCTGCTGCAAAGGGGCATTCTGGCTATTTGGACCCTGCAGAGCACTTCTGTGTTTCACAGGCAAGGACTGGCACTGCAGCCATTAGAGGAAGATATCCAAACGGGGGAAGGAGGATGCTCCATGCAGAACACCCAGTCCCCAGGACTATGACAGAGAGACAGCACACAGACAGTTTTCATTTTTATTTACTCCACATCTTTTCCTTTCCCTTTTTTGCTGCTAAGGAACTCCAGCTTAGGGAGGCTGCCTGTGCCTTATGTTGCTGTTGAGCCTTCACCATCTGGACAGCAAAATGGGCTTTGGGTCAGAAAAACAAGTTTTAGCCTCTTGTGATTTCTGCAGCCCAGTGAAAGCTAAACAAGCCTGGAATTTGTTGTAAATGTGAGGGGAATATGAGGGAAGCCTGCCAGCTATCTTATCACTTCTCCTTGTGATTTGTGCTGTTTTGTTTTGCTGCTCCTCCTAATCCACCTCACAGTGGCTGCCCAGTGAACATGTGTAAATGCAATATAGAGCTTTTGAGGAGGGGAAGGAATACCAAGAGTGACCTTGCATGGCAACAAGGAAAACACTGCTGTGGGCCTTGCAGTTTGTGGTGATGGGCAACATCAGTGTCCTTAAATTTGACTTCTCCTTCAGGAGGAGATCCTGGGCAGAGGTGACTGCAGCAAGGCTTTAAAGGGAATGGTCAGGGTGGCAAATACTCAGCTAGACAGTGATTTCTGCACAGATCACCCTGGTACCTTCTCTGTCTTTCCCAACACAGCTCAGGAAGGGTATAAGGGAGAAGAAACAATGGCTGCATCGAGGGAATCTGTGTCCCTGCCGGGCCTGTGACCTGGGACAGTGGTTCCACTGCTGAAGGAACAATGTAAGGATGCTTTTGTAGGGACAGGTTTCAGCAAATTGTTGCTGGTCCTGCCTGTGCCCTGTGCCACTTTGAAAACTGAAGTCAGAAGGGCAGAGGTGCCACAAACACAGCCTATCCCCTCTTGTCAGCTTCCATCCAACACAGACTGTTTTCCCAAAATTTATCACTTGGAGGAAAAAAAATTCTCTTAAAAGGTCCTTATTTATGTATCCACAGATAGACTAACTTGTGCACTAATAGAATTTCTGCCTTAGGAACTGGGCAGTACCCTAAATTGGTCCAACATACAGCAGCAAAATAGAGATGAGAAAAAATTGTACTTTTTTTTTCTCAGCAAAGTCCCCAAGAACTCCAAGACATGGATAACATTTAACCTTCTCTCTTCTTCTGTAAATATCTGTCCCCTGAGGACCCTGACAATGGCTAAAACCCAATTGTTCAGTCCAGCAGAGCTCTAGAGACATCCTGCTGTTCTAAAATTGTAACTGTGAAACAGGATGGCAATGCCTCATTATAAAAATTCCCTGTGATACCATTTCTAAATCAAGTTAGTATGCAAGAAGAGTCTTGGAGCAAAAGAGAGGCTTTCCTGTTTTTCATTCCCCTCTGATATTGTCTATGTGGGAGGCAGCTGTTGGAAGGCCTGCAGGAACTTGAGAATTTGACTGAAAGCCATAAAATTGTACAAATACATTCAAAAGCTTTGTACAGTTTCTGTTGGAATCTGGGTTGCAAGTTTATGGTGAGACCTGAAAACTGCATCTGCCTATTATCCTTTTTGAGATTAAACTTTTGCTGTGAATATTTTGGAACATCTAATTTGAAATATTAAAATATATCTGTAAGGAAGAGGCGTAAATACTTTCCTGGAATCAACTCCCATGCAAGAAATTAATTACAGAAGAGAATTCTCTTCAACATCTATGTCTGCATATGTCTGTTTTCATCTAGGGCTGTTCTTTGCTATTCAGAGGTGCTTTCCAACTGTTTTATCATATTGTGTTAATTAAGATGATGTTTTCATTAGTTTCAGTTCACATATTGTTGGAATGTGGATTTCTGAAGACAGATTTTAGCAGATAATGGAATGTGGGCTGCACAGCGGAGGCCACAGGGAGCTCATTACCCTTTTCTCAATTCATTGTGGTTTCATCAGTCATTAATTCCACTCTAAGTTCCCTGTTGTTAGAATGTACATTGTGAGTGACTTTACTTTTCATATTCAAACGTGCCACTTTCCATACATAACACAAAGGTAGACAGTAATTACTGGCAGCATTAGAACACTTCAAAAGATTTAGAGACTGGAAGAAGGCTCCCTGAGGAGGGTGTGTTTGGGAGTGTTTGAGGCAACAACACAACCATGTGAGGCTGGAGACAAAGGAGTGAAAAAAAGGGCTGATGTTGAACTTGCTCTTGTATCATAAAGTGATGCAGTGAGTTAGGTTGAAGACTCTCTGGCCTAAGGCCCTGCTTAAAGCAGGGCTGGCTTCAGTTTTGGGCGATATTGGTCTGGGTGTTTTCCAATTGGGTTGTAAATGCTTTTGAGGACACTGATTTCAGGCTTGACTACCCTCAGGATGTTGAGCTTTTATTTATATTTAGTGGGAATTTTTCCTGTAACTAGCACCTCTTACCCTTTGTTCTGTTGCACTTCGCCTCTCTGAGTATTTTGTGTGTCTTCTGTCTATACCACCCCACTAAGCAGTTAAAGACAGTAATAAGATCCTCCCTTGGACCCTCTTTTTTTTCCAGGCAGAACCAAACCAGTTTTTTCAGCCTCTCATGGTACTTTATGTGCTCCAGGCTCGGGAACATCTGTTGTACTCTCTTGTATGTCCGTGTCCCTCCTGTATACAGGAGCCCCAACTGAGACACAGTACTCCATATGCTGTCTTGCAAGAGCCAAACCATGATGAAAAATCACTTCTCTTGACTTGTTCTCTATGCTTTTGCCAAGTGTTTGGTTGTTTATATTTGCTGCAGTGGTGCACTGCTTATTTGCCCTCAATTTGCCCACAGCAGCCATGGATCCTTACCTGTGGAGCTGCTTTCCAGCTGCTTGGCCTCTAGCCTGTGCAGCTGTGCAGATTATTCCCCCCCATGTACAGGGAATTTCCTGAACTCTGGGAAATTTCTGGCAGCTCATTTCTCCAGTCTGTTAAGCCCCTGCTCCAGCTCATCTTGCCATCCTTAAAAATGCATCTGATGTTTGTCTTGCTCAAGCCATCACAACCCTCCCCAGCCACCATGACCTTTCAAAGACGTAGAGAACAGACCCTTAATGCATCAGCCATCATCCTGGGGTGCATCCTTCCTGCTCTCACATATTTTGGTGCAGGCTTGTGTAGTGTCTACTTTGATCTTCTGCCACAAGCAGTGCTTCACTGCCCTTGGCTTTGCCCTCTGCACAGGGGTGTGGGATGAGCCTTTCATTGAACACAAAGGCAATGAAATAAAATACCAAATGCCAAAACAAACACCAAATACCTAAACAAACACCAAATACCAAAACAAACACCAAATACCGACACACACATATAAAACCTTCTGCCCTGACATCCCTGTCTCCTTGTACAACTGCAAATGGGCCATGTGCATGCTAAGGCTCACACCTGAAGGCTTGAAGCAAGCTCCCCAAAATGGATTGAGGTAATACCAGACTTATGGCTGGGATATTGTTCAATTAATAGATTTACTATCCTCTTTTGGTTGCTTACTAGGTGCCAGAGCTTGTGCAGATCCAGAAGTGAAGGCTCTCTGTAGAAAAGTGAAGTGATGGCTGGTTATAAGTCATCTCTCAAGCAGATGCATGCTGAGAAAGGTAGGACAGAGAACTACCAACTATCAGAAAAGCTGAGTATAATCCTGGCACAGTCCTATAACTCACAGAGCATATTAGGTGCTGAAATTCTTATTCCTCATTTTCTTGACAAATGATGCAACAAGAGCAGAAAATGGCTAATATGAATCTTGTCTCAAGACTCTGATTACAGTGGTAATAAGGAATGATGTAAACTTAACTCATTCCTGTTACAGAGTGCTAAGGAGAGTGAATTGGACTTTAGGAGCAGTGTGCAGCCAGAACAGAAGCTGGCTATGAAATAGCTGTTTAATAACCCTTTTTCATGATTTCTGTATTCTGTTTAGCATGCAGGGTTCTTGTGTGATACTCAAGTGACAAAAACCAAATGCTTCTTTGCTGTACCTCTTGACTGTCAAAGACAATTTTATTTAAAGGAAGAGCATTTTGTAAGGATTTCAGGCTCACAGAATTGTTTGTGTTGGAAGAAGCCTCTAAAGGTCATGTGGTCCAACCCCTCTGAAATGAGCAGGGACACCTTGAACTACATTATATTGGTCAGAGTCCCATTCAACCTGGCCTCAAATGTTTCCAGGGATCATTCACCATGTCTCAGGACAGCCTGTTCCTGTGTTTCACTGAACATTATTGTAAGAAATCAAACTCAAAAAATTTCCTCCTTATATCTAGTCTGAATCTACCCATGCAGGACATGAAATACTTCTTCACAAATAGCATCTTCTAGCCAGCGTCTGTGTCTGGGTTTGCTTTACTTGAACATGAAATCTTGCAGAAAACACAATGCATGATACAGAAATCATAGCAAAAGGAGGCTTCAGTTCCTGGAAATCTCTATTTATTCTATTTCGATCCCTTTCTATATTTTCTAAGTAAACTATCATTAAATTAGTAAGTTCTAGTAAATCCAGTAACTGGTATAGCCCTTCAGTTTGCTTTCAAGTAGCAATAATATATCTCAGCCTCTTAGGAGGGGGCACAATCTTTCCAAGCCACTGTTTTGCAGCTCTCTGGGGCAGCACTCTGCTGAGCTGTCATACATGGATTATCAGGTGCCTGCCCCTTTCACTTCCTCTGTCAAAAAGCTTCTCTCAAAAGCTTGATTCCTTTAAAAGTCTTGTCTTTATCTCTCCCTACTGATCATCATTGAAATGATTCTTTCTGCAACATGATAGCTTGGCTTAGGACTGTCCATTTTACCAAATTCTTGCTATTTTAAACTATTAAACAATTTTCTTATTTTATTTTGTTTTTGACATCTCAGTTCTTTCGGTACTTTAGTGTTCCCTTAATGACTCCATTTATCTGTGGCCAAATGAGAGCTATCTCATTTTATTGGGATTTTCTTATTCTGGTATTCATTCTGACATTTTTCTTTCCACTGGTGTAGAAGTTGGTTTGTTCAGCCCTGAAAAGCATCCCAGACAACAGTGTTAGAATTTTGATGTTAGAAACATGCACACAGACTGATTCTCTTCTATTTGCAATGTTTCTTCTTCAGTGACCTGCTTCTAGTTCATCTGCAGATTTGCAGATTCGATGCAAAGCTTTTTATCATGTTTGCATGCAGGTTTACTGCTGGTTTCAGATCATTAGCTGCTCTTGAAAGCGTTTGTGGTATTACTAATGGGACCCAAGCTGAACCTTAGTCGTGATTTAGTACTTCCATATTTGCAAAATCCTCTTTGGTGGTATCTGTTAGTTTCTCTTTTGGGTCTTACAGCAGTGCTCATTGATTAGTTTCTGCTTTGAAACTGCAACTCCAGGGGAAGCTTGAAAATGTTATTCATAGATACTTGCTTGGGTCAATATAGCAAGTGCACCATCTATTTCACTTTGTGTACACATCTTCAAGTAGCTCCCAAACCTGTGGGTGTGTGAGAGGCTAATAAACAGCTTGCTCTGTGATTCTGCAGCAGTTCTGCTCCCAGCCCTCCCTGCTGCTTCTGTAAAGAGAGTTTGATTTATTTCAACAGGTCAAAAGTTGTTGTTTTCTGCTGATGTCAAAAGGTTTTTCTTTTTTGGGTTCCTCTTGTGCTGTAGACCTCATGGCAGTTTTCTAATCTAGCACAGGTTCTGTGGGCTTTGCAGGGGGCTTACATTTTTCCTCTGATTTTTGAACCATTTTATATTGGAGTCTTGACACATGAGATATTACTTAAAAATGAGGTGATGGGGCAAGGCTTTTTGCACTTTAAAATAATATGGCTTTTGCTTGAGATTAAAGTCTGGTCTTTTATGGCTTAAGACCCTTTTCTTCAGTCATTCTTAGTGTTTGCTGCAGCTCAGATCCCCAGGCCATCAGCATGCCCTTTCACATTTTCAGATGAATTGTCTGGCTTGCTGTCCAGTGACATTTTTTTACATACTCCTGTATAATATTTAAATTCTGCTTTACCATTGTGAGGTGGAAACAGATGTAAGGGTTTCAGCTCTGCTCATAAATTTAGCACCATGCTTTACCAGTTTTTTCTGTCATGGCACAGAAGGTACAAAAGTGTCATTTTGGATCCTTTGCTATGTGCCATGGCATTGTCATGAGGAAGGAGAATGCTCCACTGTCACTGGACATTTTATAAGTTTCTTGGATGCAAACTTGCTGAGTTTTTTCTTCCATGGTAAAGCTCTTTTTCTCTACAGATTTCAAATCCCTGTGTGTGTGTTCAAGGACAAAATGCATTCCTTTGCCTGTCTCCCAATATGGGAGATGTGGTTTGCTTTTCTCAACCTGTGATATAAAGAATTGCTATCTCTGACTTTGTAAACATTTTCTGGTATTCAAAGAGTTTGGGCACTGAGCATGGAGACGAAAAGATGCTAGCTCTGTACCTGGGCAGAAATAGCCCAAATCCTTCTGAACAATGGAGTCATTTTAATAAATAATATAAACCTTCTGATATTGGAGTCAAAGAGTCCTGATTCACCCCCAATGAGACTCCAACGGCAACACTCAACTTCTCATGTCATTAAACTTGACACTTCTGTTTAATTTTGTCCAGCTGCACCTCAGAACCAAAAATTGTGCAATCCAAGATAATGGCCCATTTTCTTCCAATGAGAAGACAGTGGTTCCTACTGCTATAGAAAATGCAGGGGAAATGTTCAAGAAGGCCTCCTCCCTCTGATGTGTTGTGCAGGTACACCCAGGCTATCCTCATGTGACACTTCTCCAGCCTGCCTTCAAAAAGTCCTGTATGAGGAAAGTTCAGTGGGTTCTCTAGGAGGTATGAAAAAGAATTTTGTAATTCTGATATAAGACTGCTTTTTTCCTTGCTTTACTGGTAACCCAGGAGAAGTCAGATCCATTAATTGGGTTTTTTCTCTGAATGTTGTTTCCTGCTTTTGGATGGCAGATACCACACGCTCTGTGTCTTTTCTGAGCTCTTGTGATGTTACTGGCATGTGTTGTTTGGTCATATTTTTATTTTGGGCTCTGTATAGGATACTCTTTTGGTGAAATTTAGTGGTTTCCCACAGTGTCATTTTTTTAGCTACACTTGCTCCTCCGTGTCTATCTTGTGTGTGTTACTGGAATGCTATTTAATGAACAAGATCTCTTAAGAACAATGGTTAAAAATTCTTTACTGTGTTTTAAACACACATTTCACTGACTTTTTGGTGCACTGGAACATAAGTTTTACTCATCAACACAGCTTTTTTTCAATTGCCTGTGCAGTTGCCTGAATTTTTTTTTCTGTAGTATTTTTTTCCTGTAGTCGTGCTGATTGCTGTGTTGTGGCATTGCTTCCTGCTTTCCAGCATTTGCAAAATTCATCTCTGTTGCACTTGCTTTCCAATTTTGCTTAGAGTCTTATCAATATATCTTCTTGTCCTTTTTCTAGGAATCTGTGTAGCTATTTCTTTTACTGTTTGATATATGCACATCTGTATATATCTTGGCTACAGCGGTGTGAATTCCATCCCTAGAGCTCACAGACTTGCTTTTTAATAGTTATAACCTGTCTGGTTTTTAATAAAAAAGTCTTTTATAACCCCATCTTCAGAGGAAAGGGTCTTTAAATTTGCCTCTTCGTTTTGTCTCTTCCTCATTGCAGTTTTTAAATAAGTAATGGACAGTGCTCTAGACTTGCTGTGAATTTGTAAATGCATTTCCATCTTTGCTGAGTTTTTGTATTAATGTTCACAAAATACATAGAATTTAGGATGAAGAAAGAAAAGAGTATGTAAGAATTTCTTCAAACAACAGCAGAAACTCATGTTCACAGACCCTGAACCTCATGGTGAACTTAATCCACCATGACATGTGCCGGGAAGGCCCAGCAGGACAGGCAGGGCAGCAAGTTTCTGATGACAGCACTGAGCAGAGTTTCTTGACACAGGTGATTGAGAAGCTGATGAGTGGGGAGACTCTGCTGAACCTCATGCCTACAGTGCTGGGCCATGTGAAGTTTGGCAGAAACCTTGATGACACTGACTGCATGCAGGTAAAAGTCAGGAGTATGAAAGGAAGCCAAAAAGAAGAATCACTGCCCTAGACTTCAGAAGAACAGACTTTGAGTCTTCAGGGACCTGGGCCTTGTTCTGTCCGGTTTGAAAATCTCCAAAGCCAGTGATTCTCTGGGCATCCTTTTCTCTGTGAATGTCCCTTTCCCTCTTCCATTGTCCTGTCTTGTGTCTTTTTGTGGTGCAGCTGCTGGATCATGCTGTCTCTGTCCAGCTGCTAAACTGCTTTCACTGAACTGCTGAAGTGGATTCATCTGCTATGGTCAGCCATGTGCACACAGCTTTCTGCTTCACTGACCTGTTCTGGTTTCCTCTCTTGTGGGGTCTTGTTCTCTTCAGTGAACATTTCAGTACTGCAGGTCAAAGGGATTGTAAGGCTGCTGGGAAGGGGAAGGGTGAGAGAAACAAGGGCACAGCTGGTGCTATTTTCAGACCATTCAGTCTGAGATCAGTGTACAGGGAGTGACAACACACATCTTGGAAGTAAATGCCTGGCTACATACCTGGAGGTGTTGGTTTTCCTCACCTAAGAATGATGTTTGACAAGGGGATGAGCAAAAAATGGAGACCACTGAAGATCTTTGACTTGGAACTAATTGGTCCAGAAGTAACATAAAAGATGGTGACTTAGGTGGACATAAAAACCAGGCTGGGTTCTTCTTTACAAAGTCATGGGAGTGGAGAGTACTCACTGTAATGCAAGAAGGATGATGAAGAAGCAGAAGGAGCTGTTAATCTTAATGCAGGTTCTTAGTTACCCACATATCTGTTGCAAATAAAATATATTTCAGAGAGAGCCTGTTCAGCTGATAGACTTTGGTAAAGTTAATTAAGATAAGTAGAATAGGGTGAACTTTGATTACTGACTGATAAAAAACTTTTTGACAATATTTAGACAAAGATCATGTTAGCTGAGAATGATCATGAAATGATACATTTATGATTCACAGGACTTGAAGGAACATAAGCAACAAAACAGTAACAATAGATTTCAAGTAGGAAGGCTTCAATACTCACAAAATTGGTAGGTGTTGCCCGGGAGGCAAGAGTGATGGAACAGGGAATTTAAGAAAGCTGGCAGTTCCTTCAGGAAGAATATTAATGAGGCTCTCTCCTTATGAAGAAGAGATAAGAAGTCAGTAAGAGATCAACTTGGCTAAATTATGAGCCTTTCATTGACTTCAAACACAGGAGAAAAGGATACAGAAAGTAGAAACTAGGTCACGTTACTAAGAAGGAGAATAAAGGCATTGTGAGAGCTCTCAGTGACCTAATCAAAAAGGTTAAGACATGAAGTGAGATGAAATAGCAGGGCACATTACTTAGGAGAAGTCCAAACGTTGACACTTAATAGACAGAAGATTTGGAGGAGCCCAAAGTGTTGAATTCTTTATTCTGTGCTGATCTTCACTTGCCAGCAGGTAGACAGCACTATTAATGCCTGTAACACAAAGGAGTGAAATGGCAGCCAGAGCAGGAGAGCAAAACAGCAGAGGCAGTTCTCAAACTGATCATGTAAAGTTTTCTCTGTCAAAGGAATTTTAGCAGCCCTTAGCAACTTCTTTACCATGGGAGTGCCTGGAGATAAGGGAGGTACCCAGTGGGTGTAGAATGTGGATGGACACTAGGAAAGTGTGGTCTAGAGGAAATGACAATAGACTGATTAGTTCCCTCAGAAAAAGATGACACACAAGCATTTCACCTTGAAATGAAGGATATAGTCAGTGAAGTCCTTCAAGTTTCCTCAGGGTTTGGCTGTGTCCAGCATTTTTGTTAGTGACCTGTACAGTGGAGAGGATCCTAAGATGAGAATCCTCATCAGAGTGACACAGACCATAATTCAAAATTGTTTTGACAGAATGGAGGTATGACCTGAAAAATGAGACCATTATTTAATAGGAATGATTGCACTTATGTAGGAATAATCAAGTAGATGAGCATAGGATGAGAAGAAAACTCTCTGGATATTCTGAGATGGGTGAAGAGGCTATAGAGAACTGCAAAATAGACAGAGATGAATGATGGCAAGCTTTGCAAAGTACTTAGTGTCACAGGGAATGTGTGAACAGGAGCACAGGCTGCCCTGTGATGTAATTACTTCTGTGTAGCAAAAGGATGGCCTTAGACAGAGAATTGTGCCATTTTTAGTGCTGTCCTTCAAGACACACATGATCTATTCTCTAGCTGAGAACAGTTTGAAACATGACCTACAAGAAAATACTGAGAGAATTTGGCTTGTTGAAGCTAAAAAAATAATGCTGATAAGAACATATTATCTTCCTTATTTAATTTTCATATGACTTTTTACCTATTTTTCTCCTATTTTCTCTAGTTAAAGAAAAAAGGAGAGTATCTTTTCTAAATGCATTTTTTAAATGGATAAAGGAGAAGACTTGACCTTCAGCAAGAAAGTTGAAATTTGAGCTGCAGAGACTCTTTCATTGGGGCTGGCTTCATTGACAAATATTCATCAGGAATGTCAGGAATGCCTTAGGCAGGGTGGACCAGGAATGTCATGGATTGGATTGGATTTCTTCCAGCCTGGTTTTCTGTGGTGTGAGTGAATGAGATTTTTATTTGAGTTACTATTTGGAGGTAGTGACCCTTCTCCCTACTAATGCCACACTGGCTTGTGAGAAGAATGACATGAGGATGAACAGGAATACTGCTGGCAGTAATCCCTTCTTGTTGCTCTATTTTTACTTTCAGACCTCTATGGACCAAAAAGAGGGATATTATCCCATGGCACAGCTGACTTTTCACTTTATACAGACAGAGAGTAAAATTCATATATAAGCCTTTGATTGAAAACAGTTTGTTTCTGTGTGATGTGTAAATAACCACATTATCACTTCACAAGTGACGAGTGAGCAGAAAAATAAACATCTTTGTGATCACTTGTTTGTAATACAGGCAAATCTGTTCACATTATGATATGAAATAATTTTGCCAGCTTCTAAATGTCTTTTTTTTGGTTTTCATTGTTTGTCATGCTTCAGAATGGAATAAATCTGCAGCAGTGTTGTAGAAAGGCAAAATATAATCGCTGAAGAGAAGAATTGGCAAGGAGCTAGGACTTGTCTATCATTTGTCATCTATCAGTTGCAGAGGAGGCATAAATGACTCTTGTTAGACTCTGAGATGGTTTGTATTGAGACAGAGTTTGTTCTGTTTAATGGCATTTAAGCTTTCCTTAAGACAATATGTTTCAGCCTTGTGTACTCTCAGTTTTAGAAAATTGTTGTAGACAGAATTTCCTAGAAATAAATGATGCTGTGGTTTGATTGATACACATGAACCCAAAGCCCCCAAAGACTGTTTGACAGCTAAAAAAACCACTGAGGAACCATGGACAAGAGTAAGACTTTTCTTCTTAATAAATCTGCTTATGAACCATAAATAATTCTGATATCTGGGACGATTTTTTCAGGACAGAGAGCATCATGTTTCGGTGTTGGATATGATTACACTTACATGTCATTTGTTCCTGTACATAAGAAAAAGCGGTACTGTGTTGAGGGATCTGGTTTTTATACCATCAGAATGCATAATCAATGGAGTTATAAACATTCTTTTTTTTTTTTTTTTGCTTGTGGGAAGTTATGCATAATGCAACATGTGAGAATACCTTTAGCACTGCTGCTAATGAAAATCCATTTTTTTAAAATCTCAGGCTTTAATGAATGCAGGAATGTGTTATTCCTTGCAGACATTATTTTGAAGATTATCCCAGGTTATTAGATTTGATTAAAGGATTTTATGCTTGGCTTGCTTGAGAGCTGAGGATTAAGCAATAAGGAGCTTTCTCCTGTGCTGTATCTTTGGGCTTATCATTTCAGTACCGCAGGGCTTTGATTACTTACCCAATTTTGTAAAACATACAGGTTTTGTTAATTTACAGCTTTTCAGATCAGTCAGAGCTATTAAGCCTGCTGGGTGATATCCTGCCTGACAAGCCCTGTTACAGGCTAGGTTTATTTCTGCTGGCTTGACCAATGTAAGCCCTTTGTCCATACAGAGCACTCAGCCCTTGTGGGGGTCCCAATCCCTCCATACAGGGACTTCAGTGTCCTTGGGGATTGAACTTGCCTACCTGCTAGCAAAGTTTTGGAGATCAGAATCTTTTTTTAAACTTATATGGAGGATGTGAGGTCCTTCAGCTTCCTTCAGAGACAAGGACAGATACTAAGATGGTTCAGGGGATGCCTGTCTGTATTATTTGTCCACTTTACTGTAGAACTATCCCTGATCTGTCTTTGCAGAAGACCAGGCTTCATCTGGTGCTTTCTTCCAGAGGCTTTGGAGGGAAAGGGGAGGAATCCAGATGTTCACTTCACTGTTACAGTGGTTTACAGACAAGAAGAGAAATGCATTTTCACTCCATGGATGCTGCAGACAGAGGATGTGAGTGTGTGTCTGTATGTCCTCTTCTGAAGGCAGTGCAGAGGAGCAGGGTCAGAGGATCACTGTGAATTACCCTCCTGAAGAGAAAACCCCATTCTGCTCATGGTTCTGCCTCCCATGTGGCAGGAGTTAGGGCTATAAGCAATCTCCACAGCAGTGGGTGTGCCTGGCTGTTGTGCTGTGTCTGTGCTCACTCACAGCCTGTGCCCTGGGGATCTCCAGCTGGGAATGCTGTCACTCACATCCTCCAGCCAAACTTGCAGCAGTTTAAGCAGATGATCTGCTGCAGGTGCCTTTGTAGCCCATATACACTGTGAAAGGGCAGGTCAAATTCAAGGATGTGGGTTTGTGTTTTGGGTTGGTCTTCAATACCAGTAGGTGCACCTCATGTAAATATGGTCTTCGTTCATGGAAAAGACTTTCCTTTTCCCTAAGCAGCTGCTTGAAGGATACAGCTTTTGTTTCTAAAACACTCTGTTTTGTTGGTTCTTCAGCTCGTTTCCAGTGAGGGATGAAGGACCTTGGAATTTAGAACAAAACAAGACCTCTGCTTCTTCAACCCAACTTCCCACAGACAGATTGCCAACAGAACGAGCCCAGCAGACTGCTCAGGCTACTTCTTGATATTTCAAGACCCTACACAAGTATAGATTCCTCAGATGCTCTTTGAATTATGTGGGTTGGTGGTCACTTTACTGTTAAACTTCGGTGTACAGAAGCAGATAAATACAGTTGCTGAGCTTTCACAACCTCTAATGCATTTAATTGTTACTGCCCCATCTGACTTGATGTTCCCACTTTGGTCTATGATGTTGATTTTTTTTTTCCAGCAATGACCTCTTTCTCATTATCAAAGAACTGAAGAACAGACACCATTCTTTTACTTTTTATTCCCTGGGGCTAAGTTATGAATAAGTTCATAACTTATTCAGTGTATTAATTGCGTGTTTCACCGTGCTTGGCTTATCTTTCTTCAAACAACTAATTTTCAGAGCTGCAATTCAATCTGGTTCCAATTCTCATTTGAAAGAAATTAAACTTAGTTTGAGCAGAAATCAGAGTCTGTAGCTGTTAACCCATGGGAGTTCAGGGAAAGCTCTGGACTGCACAGCTTTTGTCAACTTTTAATATGTAAGGTGGTCTGGGTGGTGATGGGAATGGAATTCAGTTACAGCAAGGCCAGAGGAGAGGTATGAAAGGGAGACAAGACCTTTCTAATGCTGTTGATGTATATTCCTTTGCTTCCCTTACTTGCTGTTTCTTGGCAGGACTCTCCTTTTTTTCATACTGCCCTTGATAGAAGCATTTTGGCAGGTGGGCTAGTACAAGAGTGAATGTCTCAGAATACTCTGCTCAGCTCATTTCCTCTCAGTTGTCCCTTTGCAAGTCTGGGAGGTGTGGACCTGGGCAACCTTGGGGAACAGTAAAAAAATTTCCAGTGACTAATAATTCAGAAACCCTTTCTGAATGAAACACACCATTTTTGTTTCTGTTTTGGTGTTGTTTTAATCAGTCAATTGAACTTACTAAAATGTGACCCGTATTCAGACATTAAAAACC
Source organism: Dicaeum eximium (assembly GCA_013396995.1). Classification (NCBI taxonomy): domain Eukaryota; kingdom Metazoa; phylum Chordata; class Aves; order Passeriformes; family Dicaeidae; genus Dicaeum; species Dicaeum eximium. The sequence goes on from VWZP01001896.1 coordinate 3,006,032, forward strand.
TTTCACCTAAATTAACTTTTGATAGAACCCTTTTATTAGTGTTCTTAGACCTCCAACGAGGAGTAACGATGGTAAATCATTAATATATATGCTGCCATTTAAAAAATTAAATCTGTGCCCTGATGTGTTTTACTGTTTTATAGCTATTATATGAAGCCCCTTGGGATATTCTCATAAAAGGTGCCCCATAAATTTTATATAGCCTTGTACTGCATTATATTTTGTTTCAATATTCCAGCTTTTCATAAAACCTCCAAGGCATCATTATTTTTCCTGAAGGCCTCCATGACAGAAAGACATCAAAATTGGTGTTGGCAATTTCTAGTGAAAACACCTAACATTTGCAATTGTCATCTCTGTTCTCAGTGACATTTTGCCTTCTGTCATTTTCAATGGAAAAAGCTTAGGTGTAAAAGATACAAATGGAGATGGATCTGTCAGAATAAGAGGGATCTATTTTGTACATACTTCTTCTGTCTCTGATTACACACCAGTTGGTTTCTCTCTGCTTGTTTTACCCTCCTGCTGGGCTTTCACAGTTTAGCTACTTCTGTAAAAACAGCCAGGGCCAAATCCTACAGGGGACAACAGAGGCAGCTGCTGGGTGGGGTCCATATGCTCCCAACTCCTAATCGTGGTCCCTGAGGATAAGGAAATGAATCCTGGGGCAGCATCCAAGCTTGGGTACATTCCTTGTCATGCCCATTGATAGGAACAAAGAGAGAGATGCTGATTTTGTCAGCCCTCTGGAGACCTACAAAGGAGAGAAGGAATGGTCTCCTGGATGGCAGCTTGAAATTCCCATATATGCCACAACACACTGTCAATGCATTGGCATGATAATAGAAGAGAAGAGTTTTTTAATGTTATTTTGGAGGCCTAAAGATGCAAATCCTCTTTGTATGTGGGGATCTGAAATATTCTGGGGTGCTTAAATGGTTAAAAACTGGAGTTTGGTGTGTGGAGAAGACTCTGGGACAGATGTTATCTCCCTGTCAGTGTGCAGTGCCCAAGGCTGTGGTGCCTGAAGGGAAGGGAAGGAGTCCTCCAGGAAAGCCATACTGCTGTTCCAGAAGCAGCAGCTGCTCCAAACTCCAGTGAGGAGGGATTGCAGAAACCCAGCAGCTCAAAATAGACTTTTGCAGACACTGGGGAATGCAGAGGAACTTCCTCCACACTGTGAATGTTCTTCAAAATCACATCAGTTGCTTCTTTATGTGGAAATTATTTTGCTGCTACAGCTTTGCTCAAGGATTGAATTTAGTCCTTGCTTGAATTGCTTTGGGGCATGCAGAAAGGAGGAACTTTCCATGTCTTTCAATTTCTTCAAGGGCCATCAGTGCTTTATCTTGAAGCCTTACTTGCAGTGTTTCTCAGTTATCAAATAAAATGCTCCCCTAGATTGCAAGTTAAGATAAGAAATACTTAAAACAGAATGGCTAAAGCAAAAGATAATTTCAGAAAGGTCCCATGAGTTTTCAGGTTCATGATGTTTCTGAGCATTTGTCATCCTCTTCAGTTATTTTTGACGGGACCAGTGACGTGCCAACAAGTTCTGCCCATCAACAGATCTGACAGTACAGGACATATCATATTTCTGCCTCTGAGCAAATTACTTGAGAGCTAATACCTCCTAACTTGTGCCTTTTGAATGATGCGTATATCTTCTACCCCCTTTGACCCCCACTTCATCTATGATCTAATTCAAAGAGGGAACTTAAGTGAGAAAAGAAAGTTTTGAAACATGGTCACTTCTTTTGGTTTTGCCTACTGAGTTTTCCTCTTGGGATCTGGTTTAGTTCCTGTATTAGATGTGCTGCTGGTCCTAATGCCTCTATAAACCCATTTACTGCCTCACTCCTTGCTGTTTGGTTCTGTTCATCATTATTATCCACCCTTGTCAGCAATTTTAATCACAGTGATGAAACCAGATTAGAACTATTTAAAAATGCTAATATGGTGACAGGCAATTGAAGGGCTTCTTATAAATAACTGAAAATCAAACATAACTTGCTGTGCTTTGCTGCTCCTTATTAGCTGTGATGTTTCTGCTTGTCAAATATGTTATACTGCCACTTACTTTCTTTGTGGTTTGACTCACCCTTTTGATTGCTCTCAGTTTGTTTCAAATCCTTCCCAAATTACGTTTGTGCATTTCTCTCTTCACCAAGGTGGGTTTGTACAACTGCACCACAAATTGCACCCAATTCCAATGGACCATAACCAGAAAAACAGGTGATCAGCCAGGAACAGTTAAGCAATCACTGGAAAACTTCAAAGACTGAATCAGGAATTCTTGTCATCTATTTTGTAGCTGTGAAGGCAGGAGGTTTAAATGTAAGCTTGAGAAACCACTGACCAGCACAACATAGGAATATAAAGGTGTCACAGTTGTCAAATCTCCTGGAGAGGGGCTTTCAGCACTACATCAAGACACTTTCTGCATGTCAGTGATAGGACAAAGGGGAATAGTTTTAAACTAAAAAGAAGAGATTTAGATTAGATGTTAGGAAGAAGTTCTTTATTTGGAGGATGGTGAGACTCAGGCACAGGTTGCCCAGAGAAGTTGTGGACACCCTTACATGGAAGAGTTCAAGGCCAGGTTGGATGGGGTTTTGAGCTACCTGCTTTAGTGGAAGGTGCTCCTGCCCATGGCAGGGGAGTTGGAATTAGATGATCTTTTGGGTCCCTTCCAACTTATACCCTTGTAGGATTCTGTGATTGTTACAGGACTGAATTTATTGCCAAGCTTAATTTGGTCAGCTAAAAGTATAACTTCATTTCATGCTTTGGACTAATCGAATTATGGTAGCAAAACATTGAGATTAGCAGTCTCCAGTGTAACCCTAAATGAAAAAGACAGCCCAGATCCCAGTAGAGATCCTGGCCTGTGTTATAATTCTGGCAGAGTGGGAGGCAGTGGGAATCGAAAAGCAATGTGTCTGTTTTGTGGTTGAAGCAGAAATGCTTGTCCTACACAGATTTACATGGGAGATAAAGACTTTACTAGAGGATGGGGTCTCTGGACAGCTTTCCTCAGGAACACTTGGGTTTTTTCCATGTTTACAAACCAAGCTGGTAAAGACGCTGTTTGCAAATTTGTAACAGAAAAATTGAATATATTGATTTTTTTTTTTTTTTGGACGGGTATTTAAATTGCATGTTAATGAAAACTAATTAATGGCATTCTAAAGGGTAAGTTTTTCCAGATATTAGTGTTTCAGAAAAAGTAAGAGAACCTAATTTTATGCATTGTCTTTTTCTCAGATCTTCATGACCATTGGTGTATTATGCTATTGTACACTCATATGCAGGGCTGGGAGATGTATCCACAGGGAATTATTTGGGAGAGTCTGGAGGTCCATGTACATTGTAGCCAGCAGTGGTGGGATCTCAGCTGAGTGTCATAGACACATATTAGTGAGACATTTAAAGCAAATCCTGAGCAGTTGTAGAGTCCCTGAAAAAGGAATTCCAGAAGGAGAGGACTAGAAAATGTGATCTAAGTCTTCAATTTACTAAAAATAGAGAATATGAGTGCCTTAGGAATTGGACAAGAAGTAGTGAGCTTAACCCCTAGAAAGAGAGGTTCAGGTTAGAATGACACTGAAGTTAGGAAAGATATTTTTGGAGCCGTATGGGAGATGTACAATTTCTTTCTTTCTGAAAGACCACTGGAGGTCTTTCAGAAGCACTTAGCTCAGCACTGCTTGGCAGGATTAAGGCATGGCATATCCTCAGCTGGGACATAGCTTATAGATCTGCTGGAGTCACTCCCTTCCTATTTACCACATCAAAAGGAGTAATAATGAAATATAAACCCACAAAATGCCATGATAATTTATAATTTCAAATACAATAATAAAAAATAGAATATGTAGAAGGCTAGAAGCTCTTCTACCAAATGAATTCTCAATTCTAGACTAGGGATGAATGAATGTTAGATGTACCCCAAGATAAATTTGGAAAGTGCTAGAGAGATTAAATAACATCCATGTCATTCTTTCCAAAGCAGGATGTCACTTGCATGTTTTACATCAAAACAAATACTATGAAACTGCAGTGGTTTGCAAAGCCTGTCTTCACTCAGACAAGAAAGCCTCTTACTGTCATGTATTCCCAAGGAAACTCCTTGAGAGTGAGCTGGGGGAGAGTGAGTGACCTTCAGCAGAAGGACAAGGTCACGTGTTGAGGATACCTGGGGATGCCTTGTCTTGTTACATCACCACTGCAGGCAACAAGGAAAGCTTTTCAAGAGGTAACAAAAATCCAGCTCTTACAGGGATTTATGGTCTAACATGATAAATCATGTTTGCTACCCAGGCATGAGAATAGTCTTGATGCTATTTCTACTACTCATAAAATCAGCAGCTTGCTTTATGTAGGAGCAGGCATTAAAACTGGGCTAATAATTCTGCCCTGTTATGCATAAATACAGCAAAAATATCTATATGGCCAAGAAAGCCAGATCTGCCTTTGAGTTTAAAAAGCTAATGGAAATAAATTAGTGTGTATAAATCCAGGAGAGAAATGTAATTAATGCTTCTCAGTGCACTCTTCTCCAAATAAGAATCCCCTGGCAAAAACTACACCTGTGAGCAACTGGGTAATGTAAAGTGTCACTTACAGCCATCACTAATGGAGCTCTCAGTACATAAAATGATGAGCTCCCAGCCACAGGGTTTATTGAAGATGTTAAATACTTCAGAGCACATAAACACAAGCTGAGCTGAAGTCTCAGCTCAGCTTTGCCAAGAGATCTGCAAAAGGAGGATTGAAATGGGATACAGCAGGAACCTTCTGCCCTGGGTCCTCTCACCCTCCCCAGCCAGGGCAAGGAGCTTCTTTAGAGTTTGTTTTCTTGTGGTGTTGTACAATCTGTGATTGAAAGGCACAGATCTGAAGTTAATTACGTGTTGTTGAGTGCTGAAATGTTGTTTTTCCTTTGTTGAATTATTGTTTTCGTGCTGAGTTGGGGCAGCCAGAGGTTTATTTCTTTTTGTCACATAGATTTATTCTGTAATGTTCTGTGATTAGAGCAGAGGGGAGGATGAATTTAAAAATCTGCCAGAAATCTTAATGCAAATGGACTTTAAAAACATCATGCCTTTTATAATTTTAATTTTACTGAAGTAATTTTACTGAAGTCCCCTGAAATTATCAACTTCAGCTTTGAATTTTTCTACTTCATTTTCACCTATTGATGTTCCAACATGTAGCCTGAATAAAACAAACCAGTGATATTATTTTTCTTTTTTGTTCTTCTCATTTTGTGTGTCCCAAAAATGTATTGCCAGGGCCCAGCTAGGAAATGTGGCCATTGATTTAAGTTCAGTTCCCTGAAAGATAGAAGGTGGTTGTGGTCTTAGAAGATCTGCTTCCCTGAGGTTTGGTTTCATATGTTGGAGGAAGCTCTTACATCTCTAGGAATCAACAGCACTAGCCACAACAGAGTCTTCAGGATTTTAGTAAAAGTAAATAATAATTAAAAAATGCTAAGAAGAACATAATTACAGAGCCAGTAATCAGTATCCACAATCAAGTACTTTCTCTGGAATCATTGTTAACAGTGTCCAGCTAATCCTTTGGAAGACTTTTTACTTATACTCAATACAATTTGTTTTCCATTTTCACTTCTGTTTATCTGTTTTTATGATAATTAATGCTTAAGCCACCATTCATCACTGGCCTTACTATGATTAATTTTTCAACATTTAAATCTGATTATACCAGTGATGAATCTCAGGGAATTAGCACAGCAAAGTGTGAACAGCAGGACATTATCTGACTTTTTATTTTTGTGCGGGTAACATTTTTCAGGTGGTGTTTCTAAATTTTTGTAACAAAAACAAATGAAATGGCTGCTGAAGGGGAATATAGGAAAGGGGAGGATTAGTCTTAAGGTTAAAATGGGTTAATAACAGCCAGGAAGAGTAGTTTTGTGAGAGCTTATCAGCATCACTCTCTCCATGGATGTAAGAAGAAGCCTGGAAGGAGCCTGGATACTGGAACAATTCAGCTGGGGATAGCTCCCCAGTGTTCTGGTAATTCATTTTCACTGGTTCTGTATAAAACCACAGAATTCAGAGAAACTTAAGAAAAGAAGATATGAGTAATGCTGTCAAAAGTGATAAGCAACAGAAGAGACCAGACCTGTTTTTGATGCCCCACCGACGGTCCAAAGCCAAAGTCTTGCTGATTTCCAAGAAGAGTAAGACCTGAAGGTTGGTGGTTGTTGGCCAAGGTAGTGATGGGTATTTGCAGGCAATACTGGGGAGGAGAGGTTTCTGCTGCCACAGCTTATTCCTTCCCCATACACAGCACAGCAGTGGTGTCACATGTGCAACCGCACTGCAAAGCTTTTGGCAGCACAGCTGTTGGTCACAAATCACAGCTTGCCTGGCTGCTGGCTGAAACAAGAATTGTATAAACATCTGGTGGCAAAGGTCTCTGCTCCAGGCCTCATCCCACAAAAAACCACTCCTGCTTTAGCAATTCTGGCAAGACAAGGAACCCAGACCTTTGCTTCCACCAGTGTTGTTGCTCTTAAAAGTTGTTAGGTAATTACAGAGCTATTTAATTATAAAGTTGCTCCATTGAGTTGTGCTGGGAACTACTTTGCAAAGTTCCTTTGGACATAGTTGGGTCAGTTCCCACCAGAAGTTTTTAAACCTTGCCCCAGCCTTTCTTTGCTGTTAATTCTTGATAGTGATATGCTATTGAGGTGTCAAACAATGGAAGTTTATGAGAACACTATTGCACAATACAAGAGCAACACAGGTTATTTATTACCCTGGTAATACTAGCAAGGTGAGGATAATTACTTATTGCACATGGAAATTCAAATGATGGCCATTTCCCTGTAAACATTGTGGTTTCCTGCTGCACAACCAGCTCAAATGCTGCAGGCCTTAAGGAGAAATCTGGGACAGGTGCAAGTTGTGTGGAGTGTAGGAGCATGAGAGAAATAGTAGGGAAAGAGATCACCTTGTAGGCAGACTTATGTAGGACATTTAAAGAAAAAGGTGGAAGGTCTGGACTTGATCTATTAGAGAAGAATATCTGGATTCTACTCTTGGACAAACAGTAGGAGAAGGGATTTATAGACCTCTCTGGGCAATGTTCAATACCATGGCTTGTTGTATGTCACTCAACCAGCCCTGTTTGCTCTGCCCATTTTATACTGAAATATGGCCCTGCTGAGAAGGTAATGGAGAGTGGCCAGAGGGCCTGCAGAGAAGGTGAGGGCAGCCTGGGCAAGGCTGATGTGAGTGTGAGTAATGGAAGAGGCAGCAACAGAGGTCTGGGATCTTGAGCCAGCTAATCAACACCTTTTTGTAAAGCTAAAATCTCTTAAAGAACAGACTTCATTTTATAGGCAAAAGGAAAGAATCCTGCAAACTGATTAATCTCTGCAAAAGGGGACTAACAGCTCATACTAAGGCAGAATTATGTCCCTGCTCTTCTGCCACGAGCCATTGAACTTCTAGTGAAATATGAAGGTGCCATTTTTGGCCAGATTGGATTAGTAGAACAACCACATCTATTAGCAAAACTTAAGGCACTGTGAGATATAGTTATCCTATGGAAAAAATGTGCTGCAATATAAAAGGTAGGTTCATTTGGCATTCTTGAGATGTAAAGTCGTTGGAACTGCTTTTGTTAGAACAGTGTGGGGAGGGAGCTTATGGATAGGAACAAAAATGCTTTTGTGCTTGTATTAACTGTGAAGTGGCTTAGGTAACATGGAGAACACAGTTTTTCCTTCCTTTCCTTCCTTTCCTTCCTTTTCTTTTTCTTTTTTTCCATCCTTCTGAGTGAGCTTCTTCCTTCATTGTGATGTTGAGATAAATAGAATGCAAAATAAATGTTAGGTGAATGGACAACTTGTATTCCAGCTCTGTCTCATTTAATTTTGCAGTGACCATATACCCACCTGGGACAGAGGACTCAGACACTTCAACTCAAATTTTCAGAGTAATTTGGTTAAAATTGAAAATGGTTTTTAAAAAATAACACCATTACAATCTCATATTTTTCCATAAACAGGCAAAAAAAGCATTTTTATCCACACATTAGAGATGGGTACCCAGCTCTGACTGCATTTACCACAGCAGGTGGCTTGCTGAGGTGAGGCAGGAAGAGCTGCCTTGAGCAGGTGGAGAGGCTGGAGAGCTCCATGGGGAGCCCCAGTTACAGCATTCCGTGTCAACACCTCACAGTGGATCCTCAGATCAATATTCCTTTGGTTTGCATACTTGTGAGGCTGAATGATTAATTGAGCAAACAAAAGTCACAGAATGACAATTCCCTGCTGGAGATGGTTAGAGGAGCAGCGTGATTCCCTTTCCTGTAAATCTGGAGGCTTGTGTGTGTTGTTACATCTCATTTTCAGAGAATGCTGCTTAGGTCTCTGCTTGATCAGCTGAACAAGAGCTGATGGCAGAGGGACTCCTGGTGCTCACACGGGAGGGATTGTGTGACCTCTCCAGTCTTGTACTTCCCCTGGATAAGAAAATGGGACAGGGGTTAGCATCTCAGTGCTCAGCCTGCTGAACCTTTTTCTGGATGGTCAGAAAATGGCCTTGCTTAGAAATTTTTGTGCCATATTCATGGTTTGGGCTGATATTCTTGTTTTGCACAGCTTTGGGCACATTAGTCATTGGTCAGCTGTCCCTTGAGATGGAGAGTTCAGAATTTTATGAGTATTTTGTACTCCTCATTCTAAATGTTCTCCATACTTATAGTCCGAAATTCACAGAATCATAGAACATTTTGGGTTGGAAGGGACTTGGAAAATTCATCTAGTCCAACCTCCCTGCAATGAGCAGGGTTGCCTTCAAATAGATGGGGACCCCCATCCAACCTGACCTAGAACATTTCCAGGGATGGGACATCCAGCATCTCTCTGGGCAACCTGTGCCAGTGTTTCACCATCCTCACTGTAAAAAATCTCTTCCTTATTTCTAGCTTGAATATATCTGCTTTTACTTTAAAACCATTATCCCTTGTCCTATCACAACAGGCCCAGCTAAAATGTTTGTCTCTGTTTTTCATGCAGCCCCTTTAGGTACTGGAAGGTGCTCTAAGGTCTCCCCAGAGCTTTTTCTTCCCCAGGCTGATCAAGCCCAGCTCTCTCAGCTTTTCCTCACAGCAGAGGTGCTCCATTCCTCTGATCATTTTCATGGCCTCCTCCAGACTCACTCCAGCCTATCCATGTCCTGCTTCCTTCAGCCTTAACCATCTCATTCTGCTCTCAGAAGTCCCTTTCTCTGTGGGATACAAGACTGACACAGCCACTCTGAACCAAACCAAACCAAACCCACACCAGGATCCCTGAACTGAGTAATTTCAGCTATGCCCCCTGAACTCCTCCCAAGCAGCCTTGTGCCTGCCATTGGCCTTGTGAACCTTGGTTCTCAGAGCTGGCTGCTTTGACTCTCTGTAGCTTTCAGCAGCTGACAAGGTTGAGCTTTCCCATAGAAACCAATTTAGAGTAGTTTTGTCTTTTTCAGTCTTTTCCTTGGGGCATTTTCTCCCATAACATCTCCTTTCTGGAGATGCTGCCCATCTGTCAGAAGCTGCTATCTCTCCTTCCAACCACACCTTCCCCTGGGTTGCTCCTCAGCATCTCTGCTGTCAAACCCAGCTGCCCTCAGCCCTGCTGTGGACTTAGGAGGTACAGACTGAACACTGCCACACAAGGGCTGTCTGACACTGAGGTGCATCATGAAGTGATGACAGGGGATTTGCATCAGTTGTTGGTTTCATCCTCTGCTCAGGGTGGTTGCAACCCTTAGGAAATGTAATTCTTGGTGTAGAAATTGTGAATACTTCAGTGGCATTCAGTTTTCAGGAGGAGAAAGGAAAATGGTGGTATTTGAGGCACTTGTTATGGTAAGTTCTGCACTCTGCACAGAAATGAGGACACAGCAATGTGCAAGTGTGTTTATCACCCACCTCTGGAGGCTGGGTGGAGCTTGTCAGTTTGTACTTTGGCAGAAATAGGTTCAAATCCCAGCTTTGCCTGGCTGATAACAGCACTTCCCTGTCCTTGTCGTCCTGGATCTGGTGGAATGAGAGCTGAATTTATCTCTTCAGGCATCCAACTCTACTAACATCTGTGTTTTCCACTCCCAGCCTTTGGTGTGAGCTGCAGGAAATGGCAGAACCTGTGGCAAAGTTTCCTTCTGATCACTTCTGTACAGAGGAAATATTACAGAGAGTTCATTTCGAAGGCACATGGAAAAGTGGAAATAGTACTTTCCAATTAAAGATTAAATTGCCACTTAGGTAGTCAGTCAGGCATTAAGCCACCTTCTGAGCTCCAGGAAATAGCTCCATGTCAGAAAAAGCCATAAATCACCTGAGAATATGAACTTTTAGTAACTGGATGGATTGATATATAGAGAACAGCTCTTCTAGCTGTATTTAGTTAAAAAATCAACATGAATTACTGAAGGGATATGCTTAAGACAAACACTATTCAGCTTAATGCAGGAGTATCTTCAATAAAGGCAAGAAAATCTGTGTGCAGGTGACACAGGAGATAAGAGCTGATGTTATAACTGGTCTTGGGATATCACTGCCAGGGAGCAGGAAAAGAATCTGACATGAAATTTGTTTTGGGAGACACCAACCTGTGAATGTGAAAACTTAAGGCAAACAACTAAGAGTTAAATTCAAAACAGGAAAATATTTGCATTTGAAATATTGTTCCTTTCCATACTTTTCCAGTTAACTGCCAGAACTTTATTGAAAGGTTTAAAAATACTTATCACAGGTCACATCTCTCTCACTTTGCTAACAAAAAGACTATTTATTCCAGAAATGCTGCTATCCTGAGTCACTGCCCCAGTGATCTGCTTTGTGGATAAGTCCCAGAGAAATCACAATACACGAGTAGAGGAAAGTAGAAACAGAAATATCAATAAAATTGGTCTCAAATATCTGAGGATTGAAGTAGACTTCTAATCAGAGGGATTATATCACTCATGACCTTAACTCCCTCACCTTATCCTTGGTGGGTGGTGCCTCCTGTACATGTCTTCCCAATAAAACCAAAGGGGGTTTGTTTTCTCTTTGAGTCTGTAGGCTGTGTGGAGGACAATGGCATCTGAGGGTTGAAACAGCTCCTGGGCTCTCCCATGATCAGGCTGAGACAATAAGAGCCTATCTGTATTTTTTTTTATGCTCAGTGGTAGAAAATATCTTCTTGCAAGGTGTCCAGAGCCATCAGCATTTCAGCTGTATCAGTGCCTCCTTCGTGCGTGTGATCACAGCCACTGCCACTGCTCCTCTTAGACTTGGTGAGAGGAAGAAATTACCAAAGGGAGAAAGGAGACCTCGAGGTCAGGATTATACCTGAGTACTTTGTATTTCAGGCACAGCAGTGTCACAAGCCCTGGGAGCCTTCCCCACCTAAAAATAAATTATTGTCATGTTGGTGGAGCACGACTACACGTGTAAGTAGAGGAAGTTGAGGAATCTACCTGGTTCTTGTAACTTCCAGGGAGCTCCATTGGGGTGAAACTAACACTTCCTACAATGAGTAAAAGGAATTTTCTCTGCTCTTCAAAAAAATGTGTCTTTCAAGGAATTGATGGGGTTTTTGCCAGTAGGGGTTCACTATGCCCAATACAGGTCAGCCAGACTAAAACTTGCAGTTTTTAAATGTATTTCTGTAATTTAAAAGAAATTCTTAGGTAAGTAAAATAGTATGACATTTGTCTTGATTTTCCTGTTTGGGGCTTTGCCCAATTTTTTGAATCTCTGGAAAGTGGAAACAAACTTTGTTATTCTAAGAAGCACTTGGCTCTCACTTGTCAACTGTAGGAAAATGATGTATAGAGGGGGAGAAAATTTATACCCTTAAACCTAATGTATGGTCATGAAACAGTCTCACTTCCTTGTATGACTGCTGCACAAAAGGGTGTGACAGCCTGTTTTTCTGTCATTAAAACCTCCTCCTTTTTCTGTAATGGTTCAAGCTGGGCCTTCCCTGGGTGGTTGCCTGTCAGTAGCTGTGCCCATTGCCTTTCAGTACATATTTTTCTCTTTATATACCAGTCAGAGGGGTGGGAATTTTCAGAAGAAGCAAATGCTGGAGGAATTTTTGGTAACTTTTTGTGAACTTTTTGTGAACTTTTTTGTGGACTTTTCCAAGCCAAAGTCTTTCTTCTTTCCCTTCATCTGAGAATCAGTGAAGGTTGCCTTAAAGATCTGTTGTTGTTTATGGTAACCCTGTGGAATAGCAAGGCTTGAAACTTCACTGGTTTTGCTATCACTGTGCTCCAGGAGATGTGCTGTGAGGATAGGGACTTGACATAACATTTCTTCTCCTGTCATCTCTGATGATGCAGATGCACAAACGAGGTTCTAGTTGTTTACTCGCATGTTAATTTTAAGCTTAATTAGTAACACAAGGGGTGGAGGGAATTAGTGTTTGACAAATAGAAGAAGACACATTTGGAAGGAGAACGAAGCAATGTTTGTTTTTAAGCTCCTAAGGGGCTGTTGCAAACTAGGAGGAGAAAAGGAAAACAAAGTTGAACTACAGGAAAAGTACTTAAGAGTGTGTCCTTTCAAGTGCTCCTTCCTCTAATTTAAAAGGGCAATGACTGCAAATATAAAGAGCAGAGCAAACTTTTTCCTGTTCTTAATTTTCTAGAGAAGTAAGAGCTAGTAAGAACCTGACTGTTAATTGCCCAGGGAAGACATAGGATTAAGTGACAAAGGAAGCATTGGGTATAACCCATACAGTTTTATCCACTGGCCCCTCTGTGATTCCTGCAGTCCTTAAATAGCTTTATTCTAGCCTTATGTTGGTTAAACAATGAACAGAAGAAATTGTTTCCTCATCACACACCAGCCATTGCTGAGGCACAGGGAGAATGGCTTTAAGGACCCCTGCCAATTTGCTTTACCCCTAATATTTCTCCTTCCCAGGTGAAAAGCATCCTTTGTGGAGGATCTCACCTTCTGATATTTCTAAACCTTTTCTTAGACTGCAACATGCCACCAAGGGTCACATAAAAACTGATGGAGAGTCAAGACCAGGTCTGGGGGGTGTGGTAAGATTTACCAGTGGATCATGCTGTACTGTTGTTCCCAGTGTGTTTAGAGGCTGCATCTCCTCTTTTCCTGCTGCCATTGCTCACCTGGAAACACAGAGCAGCAAGACCAAAGCACGTGAAGCAGCTACACTGCACTTGCAAGGTACTTTAAAGTCTTGTGCATCTGTTCTTGGTGAACTGAACAACCTCAGCACAACCTCAGCCCAACACAGTGGCCTGGCTCCACAGCTTTTGGTTCTGAGAGTCCCTGGAGGGTGAGCACTTTGTTTAGAATTGGAGGAAAATCAGTAAGAGCAGGTGAAGGGTGGGAATTCCTGTGCAGCTCCTGCTAGGGGGTCACGGTTCCTGCAGCATATCAGCTTTGAATGATCATCTCTCCAGAACAGTGCTCTGCACAATAAGTTTGTCTCAGCTCCTCTCAGCAGCTGGAGACCCTTCTGGTTTTATTTAGTTTAAAATGTCACTTCAGCAGGGCTGATGAGCAAGGACATATGGAGAGGGCACAATGCTGTCACCCATGCTGCAGGCCATGAGAAACAGATCTGCACTTCTCATCCTCATCCTCATCCTTCCATCCAGCCCTGTCCTCCAAGGGGCTCTCTCAGTGCCTCTGGGCTGTGGTGGGAGCACCCCACAGAGTTGCTCTGTTTTACCTGTTTTATCTGGGCTATGCTTGGTTTTTCCCTGTAATTGTGCAGGGAGAGGGAAGTGCAGCACCTCCTGGTTTTGATGGTCCCATGGAGAGTTCCTGCAGAGACATTGGGTCCTGCCTCCATTTCTCCCACTCCAGTCACCAAAATTTCAGTGGCTGTTTATTGCCAACATTGGCTAAAAGCTTTGGCATTTGGCGATTTCTGCTTGCATGTACAAAGAGTTGAAGGGTAAAGTATGAGTCTCTGCCAGGTATGTTTGGGTCTTGTAATTGGTTTCTGTTTGTGTTTTGTTTAATTTAGTTTAGTTTTGTTTTTTTCCACTAGAAAATTACAGCTCTGGAATTGGGCTCTCTTCTGTTGCCTGCTAAACTGGTGAGCATTTAGAGGAATTTCAGTGTGACTGGTAGTAAAGTGAATTTACTCTGGGGTTTCTGAGCAGAGCAGCTGGCCCTGCATAGATCTGTCTTCAATGCCCTGCGTGAGCTGGTCTATACAATTCAAACTGTGTTTTTTTTACAACTCCCCTGAGAAACCATTTGCTTTTCCTTGAAATAATGAGTGAAATGGAAATTGGATTGGTTCCCAAAAGCCATAAATCTTTTTCCTGGTTTTGGGAGGGACTTACAAAATCATTGACTAAACTACAAGCAGAATTAAATACATATTATACACCTACAAGAAATATTTACACTATGTCAGCTACCTTTATTTCTTTTTTTAACAAAAAATCTATCACAACATTTCTCAAGTTTTGAGTTGTTAGTGCATTCTGTAGTTATTTATGGATAATTGTAGTATATGGCAGATGTAGGGAAAAAACAACCTTCAACACCCTTGCGCTCAGTTGCTTAAAAAGAAAAAGCCCATTTCACATTTTAAATTTACCAGCTTTGATAAAAGTAAAAGGCATAGAGAGACTTATTCCTCCTTCAGACTGAGTTGAAGCCAAATAATTTCTGTCTTCCACCAGGGACTAAGTGAAGGATGCTCAGAGCTTCCTCAGCAAGGTTTCCTGAAATCACAGGAGAGGCTCTCCTTGTCAGGAATTCAATTCAAGGAATCAGCAAAAACTCTGGTTCTTAAATCAGCACAAAATAATACTTTCCTTTTTGTAAAAAGTCAGTTTTCTCTAGATCAAAGAGGGATTTTTTTAGAACCAAGAGGCATGTAAGGATACATATTCTGGTTATATTATCTATGCACAGATTAGCTGAAGTTTTTCCAAAATATTTCTGGACTACTGTCCAGAATATACTGCAATATTTTTATTACAGTCTTATATTTTTCCTTTTCTTAGCATTGTCAATCGGCCTGGTTTGTCCAGTGCTGAGATAAAAATTATAAACCTATTTTCTTTTTCTGCAAAAGAAAAAAAAAAAAGGGGGGGTTTGATGTTTAGTCAATTGATTATTTAAAAAAAATTAAATATCAGGATAAAACTTCTATTTTGCTGGTAACATTTTGGGTCGCACTCATTTTTTGAGTCCGTGACTATCATAACTGATTTGAACCTGACAACTTTTTGGCAATCTTCTGCAGCTGGATAATAATTCCATGGAGGTTCATGTAATAATTCAATCCTGATTCACCTGCATTTGTCAGTCACTGATGCTCAAATAAATCTTATTAATAGGACATAATGCTCCCAACCTGTGCTGACTTTGATCCTGTTCTTCTTTAAGGAAAACTCCTGCCCCTTTCCCTGTGATATCAGTTTCCTGTTCTTTGTGCTACTACAAATAATATATTTCATACTTTTAAGATTAGTCTTTTTGCTGTACTTTATGTGTTGTTTTTGTAAAATTGTTAAGCCTACATGATTTAAATTATTCTTGCAAAATTTCTCTGCTCAAGACTCCTTGCATTTTTATGAAAGTTTGCATTGCTCCCCTCAAAGAGATTCTTGTCTCCCATTTCCACAATAATTTTCCTATGCACTTAAATTTTTCTCCCAGAAAAGGAATTACTATCCTCTCTTGGCCTATGTGTAAAGATTTTTGTTTTGTTTAATCCATTTTAATTTGGAGAATGAAAAATCATAGTTTAACTTGACCCAGATGGAAAAAGACAAAGTTTTTTGAAATCCAGAGGACATTTCTGCCGAATTGTTACCAAAGCACATCTTTATTAATGATGTTCTTGTACCTGGGTACTCATTTAGGGACTGTGTTATGTCCCCATATTTTATAATATGTGTGGAAACAATTTTTAATTCCCTCATTGGTGAAAGCAGCGCTACTTTCAATTTTGTGCATTCTTGCCTATTCTTTAGCATCTTTTAAAGTCATTTATGGAACAGGATTTCTACCTACTTTTACAAAAAACAAAAGTGATATTTTCTCCTTTCTTTGACAGACTGCTTTGCCTCTTGGTGGAAACCTAGCTGTTTTCACTACTTCCCTTCATGCAGGAATGATTTCCTTTCTTAGTTCTTGTTTTAAGGGAGATTTTCTGGTTCTGTTGTCTAACCCAGTAGTTTGGGTGCCTTTTGTTAGGCTGGTTGCCTGCATTCCTGTCTCCATTTGTGATGTTACAGGAGCATTTATCAAGAGGAGAGATGACAATCCTGGCCATGTGGGATTTAATCAAAAATAGTAATACGTGGGAGGGAGGATGAATGAACTAAATTAAGTTAAAGGAATAACTTCTGGAATAGTGATGTTTCCTGATTTGCATTCTGTGTGATATTCCACTAATAGAGAAGATATTACCCTGCCATATTTCATTTTTCTCCCCTGATATCCCTCCTTTTCCTCTTCCCACTGAGGTGCTGTGTGTCTTTTTCCTGTGTGGCTCCACACAACAAGGAGCAGGAGCAGTGGGTGATTCAGAGCACACAGAGTTTTGCCTTGCAGAAGGTTGTGAGTGGGCTGAATTTCTCTGACTCTTTGGAGAGGCTGTGTGTGTGTGAGGAAGGGCTGGCAATAGGATGGGATAGCAGATCCTTCCCCTGGGGTGAGGCCTTTAGGAGGGAATGGCCAACAGAGAGCAGAGCCATGGAGATGGAATTTTAATTCCCTCAGGGTAGATGGTGGTCAGAAAGAATCAATAGTTTGATGTTAACCAGTCCATAGGGCACAGAGCAGGCTGGTCTTTCTATTTACCCTGGCCCTGAGCCACTACAACACACTCACTGCCTTCTGGAACTACACATTTCATGGGTGATGATCCTGCTTTATCCTTTGGCATCATGCCTTCCCTGGGGCAGAGTTACTTTGCATTCACTTTTGCTTTCCTGCACTGCTGTTTTTCCTGATCATGGAGGAGCCCTGGTACTTTTCCAGTGTCTGTTATCTGGGTGTGTTGAGGAGACCTAAACAGCACCACCTCTCCCTAAATCTTCTGCTGTCACAGGCAGTGCTCCAGAGGCAGACATAAATCAGGCCTGATGACTCTTCCTTCTCTGCTGTGAGACACCTAGCTCCATTAACTTCACAAAACAAAGCCCCATCTTCAGAAACCATCAGGACTTTGATGTGTTCAGGGCTTGAAGTGAAGAGCCTGGTGCTGAGGAAGGAGGGGAGCCACCTCCCACCCAACCTTCACACTGTTTTCTTCCCTGAGAACACTTGTGCTTACTGATGGTCATGAGCCCAGGGCAGCTCCAAACAAGGAGCTCAGCAAGAGCTGGAAGAGAAGCAATTTCAAACAAGAGACAATTGAGAGCAATCAGCAGCAGCCCAAGCATGGAGCCAGTGGTCCCTCCCATGCCATTAGCACCAGGGCAGCCATCATGTGGAGAGAGACACGATGGCACTTGGCTTTCCAGCCTCCCTCTGTGGATGAGGGCTCTTTCCTGCCTCTCCCCATTTCATAGCCATGGCCAGTCCCAAAAGAGCTGGGAAATGAACATGGACCTCCTGGTTCAAAAGTTGCTACTGAAAGGACTGTTGTCCTTTGCACGTCTTTCTCCAAATATTTGGTTTGATTTCTTTCTAGGAAATGCTGACTAAGTAAACATTAAAGAATGAAAAATGCAAAAATGTCTTGCTTTGTAGCGCTAAAAAGAAATACCTTAGCACTGTAGTACTTTCCCCTGCTGTCCCACCTCTGTTGTCTGAGGATGTTGTTATAAGGCAGTTCAGAGGCTGACACACACTTTGCAAATGTAGATTGTCTTTCCCTGCAGTGCTGCAGTAAAATGTGGTTTTGGGAGGAATCTCCTGGTTTCCCCTGTGATCTCTCATTTTAATCTTCCCACTCTTCAGCTCTTGTTAGCAATACCTCTCAGCTTTGGGGAGGACTGAATGGCCACCAGAGTCACCTGCTCACATACTCCAAAGTCTTTAGATATCAGAATTCATATTGAGCATTCCAACATAAAAACTGTTTGCATTTCTGTGCTTTTTCTCAATATTCTTTTGGTATTGGGACACAAATAAATGTTTTTAATCCATCTGAAGACGTTCAACTACCATTTGCTGATGAACACATCTGTGAATAATAGCAGAAGGGCACTTGTATCTGTGCCTTCTTCACTGTCTGGGCTTGAGCTACAGCAGCTGAAATGAGCAGTGACAGAGCATAGATGGAGCAGTGTGATCAGGGCACACTAATTTGGAAGCACAGCTGTCCCATGGGGCTGATGTGATGTGGTGCTGTGCAAGGACAAGAGGCTGTCTGATAAACCCTCAAATGCCTCTTGTGTACTAAAATGCCTCCAGTTTTTCAGCCATGGAAGAAGCATCTCCAAGTCTTTCCAGACTCACTGATGACTGAAACATCTCATTACAGGAGACTACCACAAGCACATCTCCACAGTACTCTCAGCACTTATGTCAGCAAAAGAACAGCACTTTCACAGTCTGAATAATTTGGTAACTCAAAAAAATTTACTACTAAAATGAGTGGTTAAAAATGATGGCTTAAAAAAGGGAATCTCATAAAAGTTAATTGAGTTTAGGCAAATGAAATAGGATGGTCTTTTACTTTTTGGCTTCCCCAAATCCTGTTAATTTTGAGGCCTGGTCACTTAAGTGTTTTACTTAATGAGATCACTAAAAAGAATGAGGTTCATGTTGCTGATGTAAAGGAAATTCCAGCAGCAATTGTATAGAAACTGATAAGGATTTGCTGCTGATGGAGTTCTTGGGAATAGAAGTTGAAAAGATGATAATTATTGTTGGAATCTTATTGACTTTAGTCAGTAGTTACATAAAACTGTCCTGATCTGTTAAAGGCAACCTTTTTTCCTCAGAAATAAAGCAATATTTTCCCAACAAGGATATTGTTTGACATTGCTGATGCCATCCATCTAAGAAAAACCACATTCCCTTCATAGAAGGAGAAATGTAAGAGGCTTCCTCTGTACATATGGAACTATAATTTGGATAGGGCTCTGTGTCAGATAAGACAAAAGGCATCTAAAGCCGGGCTCATGATTTTGTGCAAATTCTTATATTTTCCTGCAATTATTAATATGATGAAAGCGCATCTCAATTAATGTAATTTACAATACTGCAAGGGGCTGGTGGTTTGTAATTACCACCAAGAATTTGGGCTTCTGGGGGCAGAGGCTGGGGATGCAGGTGTCATTACAGAAGCCTGTAGGGCCAGGATGTGTCCCTGGGACCAGACATCATCAGCAGAGGATTTGGAGGACAAGGCAGATCTGTGGGGAGCTCTAGGGCATGGCCCTGCATAGACAGAAGGCCAGTTCTCCATGGTGCCCAACTTGGGGGCACCAAGTCCAAAAAAACCCCAAAAGAAGATAGATTGGGTTTTCCCTGCTATTACTATTTCAAGCAGCTGTCCCAGAGGGTGGTTTGCCATTAGCCTGGACTTTGTGGGGCCAAGGATGAGCCAGGATCACCCTGCAGAGAGGCTGGTGTCTGTCAGGTGAGCCTCTCCATTCCTCCTCGTGCTGAGCTCTCAGGAGGGGGCTGCAGGCTCCAGTGTGTCCTACCTGCATGCACAATGATCCAGTTTTCCCTGGATTTTTGGTGGATTTTCCAAGTAAGGCATAGCTGTTCTCCCTCTGCTGAGGAGCTGGGCAGTAACAGCTCTGTGAAGCTGGAGACTCCATGGGGCAGGAATTCCTCCTGGCAAGTGTTGTCTCCATGGGAGAGTTCTTCCCCTGCCCCTCTGCTCTTGGCTGCTCCCAGCTGCTGATCTTGGTGTGACCCAGAGAGTTCTCAGCCCTCAGAGCTGGACAAAGGTCTTTGAACCCTGCAATCTGCTGCACAAAAACTGTTTTCTTGTGCTGTCAGCTTTCACACAGACTTATTATTTCTTGCTGGTTTGAAAGCTGGAATGCTTGATGCTTTAGGAGGCTTAGGTTCACCTTGTAGCAGATATTTGTGTCTCAGTGTCACAGAACTCCAGATTCTTAGAATGATTCAGTGTTCTTCCATGCATTCAATGCTATGCTTTTGTTTGTTTCACCTTTCCCCTAAAAGCTTGCACACCTTCAGAAGCAAACTCCAGGTAAAATGCTACAGTTGGAGTGGCAAAATGTTCTGTTCAGTGTGGGTTAAAAAGATACTGCAAGCAATTTCACTAGCACTAATAAGGGTAATTGGAATTGTTTGGCTTAGAAGAAGCATGGTGGGATTAAAAGCCTAAATGGTACAGAATTCTGTGAATAGAAAGATCCTCCTCAAAAGGGAATGATTTCATTTATTATAAAGATTTTATTTATTACAAACTCCTGCTCTGGACAGTAAGTGCTGAGAACAGCAGGGTTAGGAATATCATGGCTTTTGGAATAACTGGCCCAATAATTTGAGTCGTAGAAGAGGCTGGACTTTTTGAATCCTGGCCTTCAGAAGCACTTTGTACAAATTTCTGTTAAGTGTCCACTTACACTAAGGTCATGCTTAAAAGGAAAAAGGGAGCATGAACTGAAATCCTGATTTCAGTTAGTAATTCTATTATTTGCTTAAGTGAGAGAAATTCCTTCTGAGACTTGTCTTGGGAGAAGGGTGATGTAGTTAACAGTTATTCTAAAAAGGGATTTCTTGTCTAAAATTAATACAAAGTGTAAAAAATGTCTTCCTAAAAAACAGGGAAAAGGCTTTTGGAAACTGGTCTAAATGTTAGTTCATAACTGTGGCATAAAATATTACTCTGTTTATCTGAAAAGACAAGAGAAGAGAAGAATAGCAGAAATAACTGTATTGGGAGCACTGTAAGTCCTGGTAAATGTGAGATAATGAGGCTTAAGCTGCTTCCACTGAATTAAAATAAATTGTATTACACTGTACTTGCTGTGGGCAGCAGTGCCTGTGGATGGTTATCAAGGCTCAGTTAGCCCATGGTAGCTGTTTCTTAACCACCTCAATATACAGGTTGAAAGAAAAAGAAAAAAAGAAAGAAAAGAAATTAAAAAGAAACAAAAAAAAACCCAAAACAAACAAACAACAACAAAAAAACCCAAACCAAAACAAAAAACCAACAAAAAAGACCCGGGTCAGGGATTTTACTTTACCATTATCTGGAAGATCAAAGCTGCTGGCTGTCTACTTTGTTTTCCCCTCTCATACCATGGCAAGCAGCCCATTTGCCCCATAGGTACCCAACAGATGATCAAAAGCTTTTTATGCTTTTTCTGACTACATCAGCTAGTCTAATAAAGTCATCTTTCCCCATATTTCTTTGGATCCTTAAAAGCCTACAGCATTAGCACCACCATATCCTTAACACATTCAAAATGGGGGGGAAGACAGATGAGAAATGGGGAGTTAACCCTGTATTTTTTGTGTCTGATGATAACCCTGTACCATTCCTGCCCAGTCAGTTATAATAATACTGTATCTATTTCAGTGTTAAAGAGT
The DNA here is from genome assembly GCA_013396995.1 of Dicaeum eximium. Lineage (NCBI taxonomy): Eukaryota > Metazoa > Chordata > Aves > Passeriformes > Dicaeidae > Dicaeum > Dicaeum eximium. The sequence goes on from VWZP01001896.1 coordinate 3,027,536, forward strand.
ATTCTGGTTTAATTGGGCCAAGTATTGCCTTTTTGATATCACTTCCTTTGCTCTGGTCTGATCCATGGAAGTCTGAAGCTGACTTTATCAAGCCCCAGCTGCTCAGAATTGTCTGCAGATCAGGTAGGAGACACTCATGTCTGTAAATATTGATTTTCTCCTTCTCATCCTGCTGAGGCTGACATATGCTGTTCTCTGTTCCCTCCTTAAAGCCCAATTAATAAGACTGGGGAGCTCAACATAATCCTGACTCCTTTTGTATTACTGAGCCAGCAACTCCTTTTCTAATATTGAGCCAGTTAACCTCTGATCTATTAACATTAAACTATAAAATCCAGTAAGTAAGGGCTGGGCTTTAAATAATTGAGAACAGGCTACAGAGTAATTAGATATTATGAACTGGGGTTGAAGAAGATCTAATAATCTGAGGAGAGATGCAAATCCATAGTGAAAACTTCTCTGGAGGATTATTCCCTTTTCATTTAGAGGCTGGTAGGGAGGCTGAGCAGTACATATGCCTGCAAGCAAGTCTGTCAATACTGAGTAGGTTCAAGAAGAAAATAAGTATAATGCTGACATGACCAATATAGAATAGGTGACAGTCTAAGTAAGTTGGATGAGTATTTCTTAATTGCTGTAGGAAGCATGTTGTAATTCAGATATATAGATACTCCTAAGCATCTTCATGGTTTATTCATGGCTATTCCTGGCTGCTATGGAAGCAAATCATGACATCCTGCAGACTTCTTCTGTTGACAATAAAACCAAATCCTCTGGTAAATAACTCTGTAGAAAGCCCTGGTGTACCACAGGATTTTTTTTTTTCAGGCAGCACTGCAGGAAAAAAGGTTCAGATCCCAATGGATGTGATAGAATTAGAAGACTTATTCAGATCTTATAGGATCACTCAAGTTGGAGACCCTAAAATTTAGGACAGGGACATAAGGTCCCTTGATAACTACCAAAGGGCTCCTTTTGACACAACTGTGTTTAAAACCACAAAAAACCAACCAACCAACCAAACCAACCAAACCAACCAACCAAGCAACCAAAAAGAAACCCCCAAAAACCACTGGTGTTTGAATCGGAACATTTCAAGGAAATCTTGAGAAATTTGGGAAGGAAATGCTTCTTATAATTCTCTCCTGGTGTTTGCAAGCCTTGCAAGAGTTAAGTCAGCTTGCCTGTGCTGTGGAAATTGCCTATGATTATCCACCACTTTGCAGCACTAACTCAAAATGTGACAGAACAATATTTCGGTATGACTAAGTCAAAACAGACTTACTGGGCTAAGGCATTTTTGAACTCAATGGGACTGCTCATGTGATTAGAATTAAGTTGCAGCTCCAAAATTAGTCTAGATTTCACTATCAGTTTATTCCCCTCCATTTTAAGGGCACAAATTGCACATCTCAATAAGGGGCCATGAAGGGCACCCTCAAATAGTAGCTTTGAATCTTTGTCAGCACTTCATTAAAAAAAAAAAAAGGATTGGAAAATGGGCTGTTTACTGCTCCTGAAAAGAGCAGTTCATCTTCCTGAGTACACACTGTTCCTAAAGTGTAGAGAAAATCCTCCAGACAGTTGAATTATTGACATCTATCACTAAACCAGTCATCCTGTGCTCCTACCACTGTGCCTGAGCTGAGGTACACTGAATATCTCCATGATTCAATCCACTTCATTTGTTTGAAGTGCTACAAAAACCCATCCCTATAGCCAGCAGCACCCTGGGAAGTTGTGCTTGAACTGCTTGCAAGGGAAAGCAAAGGAGAATTCAGGCTTATGTAATTTCCTGCTTTCCTACAAACCTCTTTCTGCCCAGGGTTCCACAAAACAAATGAGGAACTCTTAATTTTCAGCAGGGAAAGCACAGCTTTAATGCCAATATAGCAGCTAGTCTGGTTCACATGAGCCACTTGGACAATGTTTTTTCACATTCAGAGTGTATTCCTTGTGATCTCAATCACAATCCTGAATCCCCTGGGTGGCACACAGGGCAGAACCTCTTGTCTTAAGTTAATTCTATTGGAGGCTTCCTCTGGAGTCCCAAGTAAAATCAGAATGGTGTCAATGTCCCTGGAAAGCATGAAGAGGCAGCTTTGGAGGTCAGCTCAGGATCTCAGCTCAGCTTTGGCATTTATTCATTATGTGGCAATTCCCAGTGAGGGTCTTACAAGGATCCGCCGGAAATATTCACAAATGGAAATTCTCCAAAAGAGGGAACATAGATGCTGTTTATAGATTAAAAGTAGGTTATCAGGAAATTAAATTATTTTAGTGAAAATTTGCCTGAAAATCATCCAAGTCTCTTGGGTTGAGATAAAAATTGAAAAAAAATTGCTCTAAGTTATTTCTCTCAGTAATTTCTGTCGACTTCAGTGGCTGTGGAATTTTGCCTCCTCTGTCAACAACATCATTAGAGAGATTCAAATGAAAACATAATCCTCGTTTTTTGAAAAGCAGACATAAATGCTATAAAAAAAGAAAGAGCACAAAGCATAAAAGAAATCTCCCTCTTTAATCCACTTTATATCTATGCTGCAAGCTTTGCTGCAAGACTTTGCTTCATAGGGATGAGTCTATACCCTCCTTTCACAGCTAAAACAGAAAAATGAATAAATGATTCAGCTTTTACTCCCTCTCCAAATGCAGAGCTCATCTGCTTGTTTATGAATCCTTTCTTTGCTCCCTCTTAATTGCATCCATGTGTATGAGAAATTACTAATGTATCTAATAATGAGGGAAAACTTGCAAAGGCTGAATGCTGAGAGTGGCAGTTCTGGAGTCTGAGTCTGCTTGTGCACTGTGTTCTTGGTTTTTGTTTTGTGGGGGTAGGATTTTGTTTTTGCAGCGTGCTGCAGAAGTGGCATCTCTTGGGGATGCAGAAATTTCTTCTTGGAACCCTAGCCAAAAGAAGAATGAGGAGTAAACAAGAGGGTTTTTCCTTTTCTTGTTTCTATTTTAAAAAAAAAAATTATTTTAAAGGTTGATTTTGTGTGAGATAAGAAAACTTGCAGTATGTGTTTAATGTTATATTTAAGCAGATAAACATGTCAGGCATTGCAGTTTGGGGTGATAATAAGTGGAAATTTACTTATTTATTCATTCCAAATTGCTACATGCACATTAATGGAGCACCTCTTCCTGGATGTAGGCATCTTATCAGTTACATAAAAATCCCACAAAATTAAGACAAGAAAAAGCAGTAAAAAACTAGGAGAAGCCTTTGTGGACACAAAAATAGCTGTATGCAAAACTGATATCCTTCTGATCCATTCTTGTCTGATTCCTTCTTCCCACATTTCCTTCAGATCATCTCAATCCTTATGTGCAAACACATCCCCTGAATCTCTGAAACCCTGCAAGGGCCATCCCCTGTGGGATTTTCATGTGCCCTCAAGAGTGGACCTGGGGTCCTTTGGAAGCAAAGATAATGGGAATTACAAGCTGCAGCATTCTCAGAAAAGATATTCCAGCAGTATTTTCCTTTCTTATGATCAAAGCAGGGTTCAGCACTTCTGTTGGTCTTATTTGTGGGAACACAGGGAGAGAGAGTGCATTGGATCAGAAAAAGTTGTGAAGAGAAAGTACACTGCTACAGAGATGTAGAAGTGGTGCCAAATCCTGAAACAAAATACTTCAGACTATGTAGAATTATTAAAAATGCACCTAGACAAGGTGCATATAAAGCTTATTAAAGGCTTACTGGACATACTTTTTTTAAAAATTTTTTTTTTAAATAAGAAACCATGCAGAACCCCCACTTTACCTGTATGTACACACATTTAAGGCCACTCAATTTGCAAAATCAATGTCTCAAAAACTTAAGACATGCTAGTATAAAAGAATGATATTTAGTCATCTTTTCATCACTTTGGGCATATGATGCTATAGTATGTACTTTATAATTTGTCAGCATAGTTGATATTTTAATTTCCACAGGAGTTTTACTTCTGTGTTTCAAGACCAACAGCTTTCTCATGACTTTTTTTTTCCCTTGGGTGTCACCTGGCTGAAGAAGGAGTAATGAGAGGGAAAGTTTTTCTCGACTTCTGCAATCTTTAGACCCTTCTCAGTACAACCAGTATATTCACAAATCAGATGTGTGTATATGGTTGCACACCAGCTCATGTTCTAATATCTAACCAGATTCAACCTCTAAATTCCCATGACCATCTGAGTTTGGAGTGAGGTAAAAGTGAGTTTTTCACTGATTATGAGGGGAAATATGTGCCATAGAGAGATATCCTTGCCTGGTGCTTGAATTTTTTCATGAGGGTGGTGGTGAGTATGAAATGCCACGTGGTGTCCTGTGTGGCTGAGGCACAGAGCCCTTCCAGTTCAGGTGTGATTTACAGCCTGCTCTTGCTTTCTTCCTGACCAATTGCATGAACTCTGTAATAATTTGGGCTGGTGTGTTCTTGCATGGTAAAATAATCCCCTGTATTCTTCATTTCACTTAAAGCAGGGACATTTTCTGTACAGCTCTTTAGTCACAGAGTGAGTGAGAAATAGGAATGTGATGTGCAGTCACACCTGGTGGCACCACCACAGGGTGTGCTGGTGGATGGAGAGGGAGTGTCCAGGTGTCAGGTGTGCAAAGAGCAGCCCCAGTTTGCAGCCACATAATTAATGACAGCAGAGCCCCATGAGGAGAAAAGCCTGAAGTGGCCCCTGAGATACAAACTGCAGCTCTCAGCTGATGGTAGCATGGGTGGGCTGCTCCTGGTGCTATCTACAAAATTCCAGCACCCTGCAGGGGTTAAAACTGGATGGTTTTCATATTATGGACCTTAGATCATTCTTTGAAAGAAGGTCACTGAAGATGGTGATCCTGGGAAAGAGGGATTTAAGGAGAGCAAACCTGTGTGAAGGTGTGGCAGATGGAACTGGATATCAAGCCAAGAAGTTCTGGATGGTATTGTAAAAGTAGCTGGAAATATGCTGTGGTGGTAGCAATGTCAATATGAAGAATGCAATGAGAAACTCATAAAAAAAGAAGCAGAAATATGAATTCACAAATTATCTAACCTGAAATACTCTCAGGTATGTGAATGGCAGACTGTGAGAGTTGCCTTTCCACACAAAAAAAAATCTTTAAAGGACCACCTCTCCTTCAGCTAGACCAGAAACAAAATGTATTAGAACATCCTAATCCAGTTTGGATTCACCTTGAACCTCTTGTTAAAAAGGTAATTTTGTTTCTAGTTCTCTGCCCTACTACAACCCAACAGTGTTCTTCCCCCTGTGACCAACAAAGGGATCATGCAGCTGGAAGACTGTGACATCCAGGAGACCTGGGCAGGCTCCTTCCTTTGTCCTGTAAAGACTTGGATTGGGCAAGAGCAGCTGGATGCCAATCACGCAAATGCCATCCTTAACAAGTCTGTGCCACAGAAAAGGTGATTTGTTTCTGTTAATTGCATCTCTGTGACCCCCCACAAAACCACCCTGGATTTCCAGCTCAACTCACAGGAGCAGAACTCAGCCTACTATTTGGCTTTTGCTTTTCTCTTTGTTCCATCTGCTTTCCTCCATGCTCCAAGCCCACCTTCACATTTTAGAGCATCTTGAAGTGTTTCACAAAAGCAGGTTAATTAGCAGTTTCAGACCAAACTTTACAAATAGGCAGGAGCCTTTATCTAGCACAAGACTGGAGTGGTTTGCTCTGTCTGCTTTGGATCTGAGGGATGATGGCTCTGCTGGACAAAAAGGGCATGTGCTTACTGAAGCTGACATAAGGAGTGATGTTTGTCTCTGGTGCAGGGTGAAGCTGAGCTACCATTTGCTTAGAACTCTCTAATGATGACAGCCCAAACCCCTCCTTACCATCTATTCCAGCTTTTGAATATCTATCTCCTAACTACAGCAGGCATGAAGAACACCTTATTAATGTCTTTTTTTTTTGGGTGTATTTCTTTTATGTTGTTGATGTTTGTTTTCCTGGTCTCCTTTTTCCAACTGAACTGAGCCCCAAGCCTTTCCCATAGGTCACATTTTCTAGAGCTCTTGTTGTTGTTTTTCTTTACTCTCTCTGATCCATGCATTCATTGAACTGTGATGCTCAAAGCAGAAGAGTGTTTTCTTAGTGATTTGGTCAGCTTTGAGTTGCAAAAAAGAAATTCTGTTTGTATTTCAAGAGTTATTTTATGGGTTTTTTTCCTTTTTTTTCCCTCTTTTTAAAGCAGTTTGACATTGGCTTCTCTTTACTTTGTGATCTTCTAAAAACTCCAAATCCTTTTTGCAGAATAGCTGCATAATCAGTTGCTTCTTATCTCTTATACAGTTGATTTTTCTGTGGAGTTTGTACTTGTGCTCTGCATCACATCCCTTACAGGCTGCTTCTGCAAGGGGACATTCTTATCAATTCTTCCCACTGAAAGGGAGAACATACTTAGTTTATAGATAGGTTAAGCATATTCACTGTTATTCTGGCTGGTTTGGTGTCCAGGGAGACTGTGACTGTATGTGCAACAAATTTGGAAAATAACATATAATTTTTCTTTTCCTTGAGCATCTTTTATCCCAGTCATGGGTAGGACATGTGCCTGCTGCTGAGTACTATCACAGAAGTACTTTGGAACAGAGCAAAGTTCAAATCTAAAAGGGTAAGGAAGAATGTAGCTCCTCAGAGCACTTTTTTTTCTAGGAGAGTTTTATAAAAAACATTCAGAATTTGATGTCCTGCTATTTCCTGAGGCTGAAGTCACAGACTGTAGTATTTCCAACCAGCTCTAAATCAGAGCTGACTTACAGCAGGGCTTCTTTCACATGCCAAGTTATATAGGAGATTTAGGAACTTCATGCTGCCTCTTTGCATGAGCCCAAAGATGCTAAATACTGGTAATTAGTTACTAATGGAAATTAATACATGACTAATATGGGGGAATAATTTAGGTTCTATTTACATTCTTCTGTAATGAGCAGCACTTGCACTTTCATGGTTGCTATTATCACAGTGTGAGCTCTGACAGAATAAGAGGGCTGGGAGTATAGCTCAATTTGCAATAATAATTAAAAAAATTCAGTCTGGAGAAAACCAGTTCAGTGATTGAATTAATGGAAATGCAATACTGTTCAGGCAGTGACTAAGCCAAGTTGATGCTGTATAAGTCAAATGTCACAGCTATCATTGTCTGCAACTTCCAGTAGGACAAAAACCCTTCAAATAAATTGTCTTCTGCAACCTGCATGGTCTGTTTCTGTCTGAATTTTCACTCGGTTGTGGCCCCTTTCCTGGATGTGGTTTTGTGCTCTGATGTGCAGCCCTGCCCTGATCTGGTGGTTTCAGCCAGTACAAATCTCTTCTGTGAGCTCACAGGGTGCTCTGTGCTGTCTGCTGGCAAAGAGCAGCATCAAATCAAGTTACTACAGCTCTCGCTCAGGCGCCAATTAAGAGTGATCCTGAAATGTGTTGTGGTACAGAGCCTGAGAAACCTGACAGCTGTGCTATGGAAAGCAGAAAGATTAGCTTTCCCCTCTAAATCACTGAGAAATCCCCAGTGAAACAGTATTTGTGAACAATGAACATAAATAATATACGCGTTTTTTACACGTGTGTTTTAAAATATACAATAGTTTAGGAGCTGGAATTACGTCTTTAAAATCCCTGTGAACTTTGCTTTACTTCTTCCCTTCTCAGTAGCATAAATCTTGCCTTGGGGGAATATTTGCAAGCCCTAGCAGGGGATTTCAAGCCTGTGTGAGCACCTCCTGCCCATATCACAGCGGATCAATCAATACCACAGCAGCGCGATAATGCTCTGCATCAGAAATTCTGCAGAAGCCTTATCAAGACCTCCCAGGGAATGAAACCAGAGAGTGTTATTTTGAGTGCAAAGGCTGACCACATGTTTGGAGAGTGAGGTTGTTAATCTCAGCACTGTCAAAAAGTGTGGCACCTGGGGAAGAAATAAAAAAATAACATCTGCTTGTTTTTGTTTTGTGCATTTATGGCTGGGCAATGCAGTATTTCCTTTTCTTATTCCTGCTTCTGTCTTCCTCAACAGAATTCCCACCACTGTGATGTAATAGGCCAACTTAATAACTAATAATGCCACTTGGTTTGACAAGAAGTTGTAAATGATTTTTTCCTTTCTTTCTGTATACTTTTGCACATCTGTCCATTAGTGGTATTTATCTTTTGCAGATTTATCCTGCAGGACTTGGCTCCTGAGGCAGAAGGAGGACAACATTCTTATGGAATATTCATATCAGCTATGAAGGTTTACAAGCTGACTCTCCAGCACCTTGTTGTGATGCAGCCACTTCTCCCCTGAAAACCAGCTGTAAAGTGCCTACTATAAATGCAAATAGCTGTAAGAGCATGCAAGGCAGTACATTATCTGGCACCTGAGCACTAAAATTTTGAGGGGGAGGAAGAAAAATTGTAATTTAACCCACAAAGCATGGCTTGCTGTTGCTTCTATTTGAGAAGATATCATCATAATCTCTCCCAACACCACTCGTATTAATCTCACAGCATTTATGTTAATCACAGCCATTCATGCAATTCGTGTAGAAATCAAGAACCTACAATGCCTCTTATCACAGCATCAGTGTGATGGGTAATTAAAAGCTAATCAAGTGGTCTCCAGGAGTTCTGGGCCATCATTTACCACTCTAGCCAGCATGATGGATTAAAGCAGTAACTCAGCCTGAAAAGATAGAATCCATGTTATTTTTCCTCATTTTAATTCAAATGGTAGAATTTAATCCTTTTGGTAAAATAGATGATGCTATTTCAGAATATTGTTTGTTTGTGGGTGGATTTAGGAGGGGAGGATATAAAAATAAGGAAAAAGGAGGATAAAATAACAGGAAAAAGAGAAACAGGTTGTTGATTGAACAATATAATAGAGACAGCACAGCAAGTTGGGCAAAATAACCCAATAATCCTGGAGCTCAATCCCTTTTGAATACAAGCTGAGATTGGTGCAGTTCAGCCTGTGGATCCTCATGGATGCTCTGAGAGCTTTGCTGAGTTTTTTCTAACAGAAGGATTCCAATATACCTTCTTTCTCTTCACCTCCTAAATTTCTAATTCCTATTTCCTGCTTTCTCTCCTCTGGGAAAATCTTGCTCATTTGAAAAGCAAAAGGCCAAAGCTCAGAAACTACAGGCTAGCTGGTGTAAATCATTAAGCACCTCTGGAGACTTTGTTAGCCATTAATGTGCTCTGTGATGTGTCTGTGAATTGTAAAACTCTCTGGGTTGATGGGGACACACATGAAGATTTGCACTAATTATTCTTTCAACTCAGTATTAATTTGGTACTCTGGGCTGCTCTTTATTAACACAATTGGAGAAATAGAGCTAAACCCTTGAGACTCTCACATTCAAGAATCTTCTCCATAAGGTAAAACCCACACAGCGCAGACCAATCATGGGAGAAGCAAATTTTTAAGAATCCTAGTTTCTTGAAGGCCTTTATGAAGTGGAGTCTCTAACAAGAACATGTCTGCTGACTCTCCTTAAGGAAAGTCCTGTTGTTGGGCTGGTTGTGTCAGTGAAAGAAAAGCCACTCTCTTCTCCTCAGCAAACTGTTAGACTGAGTCAATAAAAATGATGCACAAGACTGACAAGTTCAGGGTGGTATCAGTGCTTGTTTTCAGTAAGTGCTGTGACCTTACATTTGCCTCTACTACATTTGTCATAAGTGATAATTAGGTGTGTTCTGCATCCCATAGCTTCCAACTTTTCTTTACCCAAATTTTCCCTCTTCATTCTTCTTCACTGTCTGATTTTCTGGAGTTCTTCCTAGAGCACATTGCACCAGACACTCATGGTTATTTATATTCAAGCTTCTACTTGCATTTGATGAAAAATATGAAGCACATTTTTAGCTTAGATTGGACGGAAAATGATCAACTATTAAACAGCTGTAGGTCAGAGCAGAGGTTCATCTTGCTCAGTACTCCCTCTGAGAGTGGGCAATAGTAGAGGCAAGAAATGCAGAGTGATTTTTCCCAGCACACTCTTCCAGCCTCTGATATGTGACTCAGCAAATTCCTTATCCAGAGGTGATAGATCTTTGCATTTAGCACCCCTTTCTCTACTAATTTGTATTTTTGCTTTGAAATGTGTTTGTCACGTACAATGATTTATAAAAGTTTCAAAGGCTGAACAGCTCCAGATTTTGTTGGGTCCTGACCCCTGTGCCCTGCATTACTCCAGGAGGAAAGTCTGTCTCCTATGGACACTGACTATATCAGATTTTATGTTTACAGTGAAGGATTTGAGGGTTGATTTCTCCCTTCTCTAGTGCTGTGCCAGCTCTGGGCAGACTTGCCTGGTGTTTCTCAAGGGATTGACTCTTCTCAGGCTTTCACTTGGGTGAAAAAGAGGCTTTTATGGTAAAGCTCTGTGTTGCTCCAACAAACTGTGCACTGGTTTCTCAGATAATTTATTTTCATTTGGTTCAGTGCTGTACTGATTCTGCAGGATAGCTGATTTTATGCCCTTCTGTAGCAGTGGCCAGTCTCTTAATAGGCAACAATAAAACTTGACCTATAGCCCATTTTTTCCCCTCAAATATTGATTATATTTTAATGTGGAAGGAAATGTTCTCATGGAATACATTTCTCAAAAGGAGCAGTAATAAAAACAAATAAAAACAAAAAGGAGACAAGGAGGAATGGAAAGAAAATGGGACTTACTCTCCTTATTTTCTCCCTGTGAGCTGACAATAATTTATGTGCAGTATTAAGTAAAGGAAAAGTTTCATAGTGTCTCTCTCTTGAGGGAATAATTGTAAAATGGGAAAACCCAGACCCCGTTTGCTGTTATAAATTGATTGTATGTATGAATAGCTTGTGGGGGTAAGTGGTGAAACTGTAGCTTATGAAGGTGTTTATTTTATACTGCTTTTGTGTGCAGGGCAATCAGTCTCCACTTGTTTGTGATTTTTATTAAATATGATGCCCTCTCATATTTTATGAGAAATGTTTATGCAAAGTAATCTATTTGATTCATCATCTGAAATTTACCTAATGAATATATATTGTATGTGATTAATCTTCCAAATTTCACTGTTCCAAGCATTTAAAAAAAGCAAATGTAACCAGAATGGGCAGCTTCATGCTATCCAATAAACTGCAAATGAATAGATACCTTTTAGCAAGGGTGTTTGAACTTACAGCTCATGGCTGGCTGGCAATGTTTTGCTTTCAGACAAAATGAGTTTTCTTAAAGAATCTTTTTCTTCTCATTCTTGGCTAAATGGAACTGAAATGCCTGACTTATAGTTTATATGATTTAAGAATTTGAACTGTGTAGTTGGATGGGGTCTGCAATTTTTTTCCATCCTTTGGTTGCATTTGTCTCTTCTTGTTTCATCAGATGCTGCAGAGGGACACACTATCCCTCTTCACAGTGAAACAGAAAACACTGAAAATGTTTACAAGTTTGGGCACCTCTAGCATAGCCCTTTTGTTCTCTAATATATTCTTATAAATTAAAATGTCCTAGAAGCTGTTTTGTTCTGTCTGTTTTATTAGGGAAAATGGTGGATTTCCTTTAACACACACTGGGATTGTCTCTTAATGACTCTGTCCCTGGAGGTTGACTTTTCATAAGCTCTACAGACAAAGAGTGATTTGTGACACTTTTTTGACCCTTGTGTCTTGGAATCACAGTTGTGTAATGGAGCTTTTGGTCTGTCTGTTCCCCTTTCACAGCTTTTGATGCAGGTGGTCATTTCCTCTCAGTGCTGGAGTGGCTCTGTCCCTGCCTGCACTGATGAGATCACATCTTGGGTCTTGCGGTCAGTTCTGTCCCCTCACTACCAGAATGACACTGAGGTGGAGCACAAGTCCTGTAAGGAGCAGCTGAGGGATTTAGGGGGGTCAGCCTGAAGAAAAAGAGGCTCAGGGGGCACCTTCTCCCTCTCTACAACCACCTGAAAGGAGGCTGTAGCCAGGTGGGGATCAGGCTCTTCTCCCAAGGAACAAGTGATAGGATAAGAGGAAATGGCCTCAAGTAATGCCAGGGGAGGATTAGGTTGGATATCAGGATAACTCTTCATCAAAAGGGTTGCAAACACTGCACCAGGCTGCCCAGGGAAATGGTGGAGTCACCATCCCTGCAGGTATTTAAAGTATGTGTAGATGTGGCTTTTAAGGAATTGGTTTAGTAGGGGCTTGGCATTGCTGGGTTAACATTTGGACTTGGTGATCTTAAAGGTCTTTCCCAACCTAAATGATTCTATGAGAATTAAAGACCTTAATGACATCTTTAAAAATTAGGGAAATAGAGGACAGAAGAAGAAGGAACCAAAGGGGACACCAAAGAAGAGGAAGATCAAAGAGAGACCAAGGAAGGAACAAGGGGACAACCACTCAAAGATTTATGAGCTTTTATGGGCTCATTTATCCTGGGCATAAGAGCCACCCAGGCAGTGCCCACCAGCCATGTCACAAGAGACCCAAATTGCTTTACTGGAAGGAACTGGAAATACTGATTGGGGTGGATGGGAAAGAAGGCAGAACACCTGACTTGTGGGAGAACTTCAAGAAAACTGTCTTTTTTTTAGCTTTACCATTCATGAAACAGCTTTTGTATTTTGGAGCTGGATTGAGTTTCTGAGATGGTTAAAGCCACGCTGTGAATCACTACTGACAAACAGGACATTTTTTGTTCATGACCTACAATCTCTATATTGCCAGGCAAGCTGTCAGCTTGGAACAATTCAGTCTGTGGTAAAGTCAGGGTGATGGGGAAGCAGAGATGCTGATTAAGATACGGATATTATCCCAATGAGTGGGAAAGTGAGAGAAATAATCCCTTTTTCCATAGGCTGGAAATTTTGAGTAGTATATCTCATTATTTACACACCTTCTCTAGTTTTCATGGAAATGTATGGCAGTTTGGTCTTGTAGTTTGTTTTTTTTTTTTTCCCAAAGTAGGTAAGAATATTGTTATTAAAAATATAAGAATTCTGGGCTAGATTAAAAGTGGGTAGAATACAATCCTTTCTCTGTTTGTAATCAGTGATTCCCCTAGGTGAGGATTAACAGGTTGCAAGGGAAGCTATTTTTATCTGGTATATCCTACCAGCTCCTGGCAAACAGCAGTTCAAAGGATTTCTGAGCCACCATTAATCTGCAATGACATATTCTCTATCAGTGAGATTAAACTTTTTTTATAAACGAGATTTTGCTTTTTTCTCTACAATTTCCTGTGGCAATGAGTTACACAATTCAATTATGAAGTGCATACAAAATAATTTCTGTTGGTTTTGGGGTTTTTTTACCTTCCTTCTCATCATTGCATTTCACACTGGCTATTTCTTGAGCACAATGAATAGTTATTGGCAGTCTTTCTTGTCTGCACAGTACCTATACAGACCTCTCCTATCTTTTTCTTCCCTCTCTCTAATTCCTGTAACCTATAATTTTGTATGTGTGGTTATGGGGTTTTTTCCCAAATGCATTACTTTGCATTCATTAGTATTGAAATTTAACTGCAATCTTATCACTTTGTCATTCAGCATTGTGAGCTCCTTTTGTGAGGCTTTGAAATCAGCACAGAATTGACTGTTCTGAATAGGTTTTTATTATTTATTCTTTTCCTTAAACCATTTATGAATATGCTGAGCTGAACAAACTCTGGGACAGATCCTTGAGGGACTTCCCAAGTGACTTTACCTTTCTCTCTCCATTTTTTTGTTATTCCTTTTGTTTCTTGTATTTTAATGTGTGCATTAATCTGTAAGGACATATTTGTTCTGTTGGTCTGTCCATGCCTGTGGTTCCCTACATAATTTCCCATCTATACTCACATGCTCCTCCTCCAGATGAGGTTTTTCCTCAAAGGCAGAGCTTCGCCATTGATTACACAGCAAGGAGCTGGGAGCAAGGCCAGTGGAGTCAGGAGCAACGCAGCAAGCCTAGAAATCCCACTGATAAAGGAGGCTGTGATGCCTTTCTCTTTCCTTCAGCACCACTGGAAGAGGAGAACAACTCCAGCCACCACACCAAAAGCAGCCTGGGCTCTGCTGCATCAGGAGAAGGCAAGGGCAGAGCAGCAGACCTGGCTGCCATTAGTTGGACCTGACAAGTGTTTACATGAGGAATCAGACTGGCAGTGCCCTAAATACACTGATTTATAAGGCTATTGATTAGCAGTGACCAGTCAGGAAGAGCAGTGGCAAACTGCTGCTTCAGCATTACCCTTAAGAGCAGAGATTGTGCAAAGAGCCCACGCCTGTGGATTTATAGCAGTATCCACACACCCATTGCCATCCCAAGCTTCCACTTGCATATTCATATATCACAACATCTGTGCATTCACCAGACCCAGCCCATGCTCTGTTATCCTTCATATTGATTAGATTTTTACACACATATTGAGACAGATGTACTAGATGTACTTGTTTTTAGCTGATACATATTTTTAAAGGAAGTCTAAGTATGTGCCTGTGGTCACAGTTTATCTTTTGCTGCCCTGGTTTCTGAGGGATACAACACAGCCCTCTTCAAGATTACTTCCCTTTTTATTGGTATCTCATCTTCTACACTGAAACAGTCTCTAAAGTCCTTCAAATTATAAATTTATATTAACACTCCCTGATGTAACGCATCATATTTATGCATCTCACAGCCCAAGTATGAAATAGTCTCTTAGTCTACTCGGGTTGCTGTACATGGAATATTTTAACATTGTAAAAATCAGCTTTTCTCAGGCAAATATTTTTTCATCACCTTAATACTGGAGTACTCTGTTCTGATGTATGAATAAAATCTGGTGTCTTAAAAGCCTCATTTGTAATAATGCTTTTGAACTTAAGATGCAAATACAATGAAAAATTAGGTTTAGCATTTGCCCTTTCTCTGATAGTACAGAGTAATATTATATATCAGGCCCAGTTTCAAGCCCAGTGAGCTTTCTCACTCAAATATCTTCTGTTCTGATGAACTTGCATCTATGAGAGGACAGAAGCCTCCAAACAGAAAAATCCCTACCAGTTCTCCTGACATGCTCTGTGACTGAAGCCCTGCAATTTCTTTTCTCCATCTGTGCTGTATCTACCCACAAAATGATGAGAAATATTGTGAATGCAGGACCCAAATGCATTGGAGTCCTAGGCAGCCTTCTCAGCATTATCAACCCTCCTTATTTACAGTTTACTCATACAACTTGTTGTTAATATTTATTATTTTCCTTTCTCCCTTTGCACAGTTTGGCAATGCTCTGCAGCCCTGGGGCTGGTGGCTGTGGAATGTGGAGTAGCCAAGGGGGGCACCAAGAGCTATAATGCACTTCTGCACTTCCAGCTTGCCCCTGACCACACATCACACATTAACTGCTGCTTCCCATCACTAGTTGAAGGAGTTTTTTCTTTCTGCTCCTCAGGTGAATCAGACCTGACTTCAAGACACCAGATTTCCATTGCCATTTTGTTTCTCAGTCTCTCTTGGAGAGGTTTAGCTGCTGGCAGGTGCTTCTGGAGAGATGGTGGCTGGAAGATGTCTGAAATCTCAGGATCTTCCTTTGAGCAGCAGCGTTGTGGATCCTGGAGTCATCCAGAGGCAGGGGAATACTCCATGCAGCATGGGCACACTTTGCTTCCTGGGCAGCTTTGGGAACATCTGCAACTGCAATCAACTCACATGTCACCACGCTGTCCTTTCAGGTGTCTTGGTTTGAAAAGCCAGGTAAGGCAGGAGCCTCCTCTGAAATGGAAAATGTAAACCCCCTCCATCTGAATTACCACAATTTTGAAATTAAAAGGCTCTCAGGCAAAGATATGGGACTAGGAATAACAGTTCTTTATGATGAAAACTAAAAAAATACAAATGCAATAGTACAAAAAAAGCCCAACACAAAAAAAAACCCCAAAAAAACCCAAAACAAAACCAAAGACCAACCAAACAAAACCAAAAAAAACCCCCACCCTGACAGAGTGAGAATACGACCTGACACCCTGTTGGTCAGGGTGTTGGTGGCAGTGCCATTAAATGGTGGCTGCTCCTCCTGCAGTGACAGATGTGGTTCTGCTGAAGCAGTGATCCTGTAGAAGGGTGGAGTTTCCCTCTGAAGGTCCAGTGGTGGTGTAGATGGGCCTGGTCTTCCTCTGGGAATCCAGTGGGAAAGGATGTCTCTGGTGTTCCTTATCTCAGATTCTATCCAGGTAGGAATGTTTGGCTCCTCTCTCTGGGCAGATCATCTCCCAGTGGGATGATGTAATTTTATCAGTCATGCAGTGACACTCAATGGCCCATTAACAGAAGATATTTCCCAGAGGAAAAAAACTCTTCCCTCCCAGAGGGAGGATGGGTTGTGGAGGAGATAAAGAAAAGTGCCCAATGAACAGAAGACAACTGCCCCAGCTCTAACAGATGGGAATAGGATATACACAGCCCCACCCACATTTTGTAACCTAGGACACAGGTTAGCTGCATTGCCATGAAACTTTGCTTGAGGCACTCAGAGGGAGCTGCTGGTTCAGTTTTTTATGGCACCAGGGAACTTTTGGGATGCGTGCTGTGAAGTCCAAAATGAACAATGTCCTTCAGCAAAGAGCTGAGATGAAAAGGAGGGCAGCCATCAGCACAGTGCCATGAATGCCATCTAGCAAGAACAACCAAAATTTAGGTCTCTCTGCTAAATAAATAACTTCAAGCTTTTGGCTACCAAAAAGGTCTCATCTGTACAGAAATTGTTCTGGCCATTAGCATGATGTTTGCCTTGGATGTTGCAGAAAAAAAAAACATTTAAAAGACTGAACTGCGCAAATGGGCTTTAGAAGCAATATTATCTGCATTTGTAGAGATCAATATTAAGCAAAAGTTGTAGCTATACTTTCATGGGACTGGTCAGAGCCCCTGAAACAAACCTACTGCTTTCTTTGCCCTGTTTTGGTCTGTTGTGGCAGCTCTCACAGCTCCAGATAATAACATCTATTACCTGGGTTAGTCCCCACTGTGATCAAGGTGAGACTGACCTGTGAGCTCTTTCTGGGTCCACATTTATAATTCTCTTCCTCTGGAGAACTAAATGATCTTTCTGGGGGACTGGAGGAGCCAGAGCTGCTCATCCACGAGCACAGGGACCCTTTCTGCATTTTACACTTCTACTACTTTTACACGAATCTTTGTAGGAAGTTGTGAGTTCTGCAGCTCTATAAATTGTCCTGGCAAGAAATCAATAAAGACTAAAGCCTAATGAACTGGGTTTCCATGAATGATTTCATTAAAAGCCCCAAATCAGCCAGTTGCTTAGCCAGACTTACCTTTAAGCATCTGATCAGTCTTACTTTTAGTCAGCTCTCTGCTGTCTTAGCTCCAGGCATGCAAGCAGCTCAAGTAAAGCTGTCTTGATGGAATAAATTTATGTGCATGATAAATCTCAATAGTGAAATATGTTTTCTGCTTTCCTGAGTGTGAAAAAAACAAAAGATAATGGCAATTTCTGGTTTGTTTTTGCTTTGAAAATCCTATGTATTATGATGTCTGCTATCAACTTTAGGTGTTATTAAAATTCCCTGGGCTGTATGAAAAGAGTAGAGTAACCAGAGGAATTTTCTAATCCAAATTAGCTTTACTAGTGGATATGGTTTAGGGACTACAGTGTGGCTCTTCGAGCATCTGTTGTGGATGCTGTTTGGAACACTTGTTATGAGCAAGGCCTGAGGTTCACCTCTCTGCCTCTCTGCTACCCCTCCAGCTTGAGAGGATGATGGACACAACTTCTGATCTTGGAGGTCATTTTACACTTACAATCATTTCAATCTCCAGTAATCTCTAGGAATCTCTAGGAATCACAAATTATATTTCTTATTAGTGCCCTCAGAGAGCCTCAGTTTCCTTGACTGAGACAGAGTGTTGGAAAGAGACAGGATTTAAATGAACAAGATAAAAGAACTGGAATACAGAAGCTTTCCTAGTTTGCAAAGTACATTCAGCTGTGACTGTGGTTTTGCATATGTCATTCTTGGTTTGCAGATAAATAGCAGCATGAATGGATTCACATGTAAATCTGCCCCATGATGATGCTGTGTAGAAGAAAAGAGCATGGCTCTCCAGGGCTAATCTGCTTCAGTTCAAGGGGTAGTCAGCTCCTCTGTAAAACTGGCTGATACGCTCAGGAGTGAGACCAGGGGAAGGAGTGAGAAATTCCTTTTTGCTATTAGCTTTGTGCAAATGCCAGCAGCAGACACAGCACACATCAGTGTGTGTGAAGGGCTAAAAGGGCATATTTCTGTTAGAGATTTCCATCAGAGCATCTGCACTTCAGAACCAACATGTCCCCAGCACTGTTTAGTTGCCTGGGCTCATCCACCAGGGTGCAGAGGGCAGGCACTGCATGACTAATGGGAGCAAAAAGCAGCCCAGTATTTTCAAAAACACACACAGCTCTCCTGAGCTGAGTGATGACACACTTCTGTCTGCAGGATCATTTAGTCAACTCCCCCTGAATCCCAACTGTTTGTAATGGAAATGCTGATATCTTATCTTCAGTGGCAATAATGGAGGAACCATGAAATATGTCCAGGGAGCCCCTTTATTGGCTTTAAAGTGACAATGGAGGCACATTCACAACTGTAATCTGCTCAGGACAGAAATTTGCTCCTTGTTATCTGTGGGTCCAAATTTAATGCGTTTTTAATTGCCTATTCACTGCACCTACCAATTAAGGCAAAATGATATCTCTTCATTTTAAAAATGTATGAGCTTTACAATTAGAAGTAATTGTCCTCGTTAATTGAAAGTGCAGCTTTATTTTCTGTTGATTGCATTTTTTTTTATTAAAGGATTGTAAAGGTTTTTGAAATCCCATTAAAGGGCAAATGCTATCATGTACTTCCACTGCAGTCACAAAGGACAAACTAAGGGGTCAGCTCAGCACTTGGAGGCCTCTTTAAGCTCTGTGAATATTCAACATAAAGTTAGTGATGTTTAAATATGCTAAACTGTGCCAGAGGGTAACTCTCACACTGGACATCTTTTTCTCACTGCTATCAGCAGCACTCAGATTCTTGCCTCTTGGGACAATGGCCATCACTACATTATGCATAATTTCTATTCCAAGGAAAATAGTGCCAAGCTCTTGTGTGCTGCTGTTTGATGAAGGAATGTTAAATATATTTGCACTGTGTGCAGAAGAAGACTCTTGGGGAATACCAAGGATTTTGGAAGGTCCAAAATATTGGACACAAGGTCAGCAAATCCATTGGTGGATCAGGGAACCAGGCAAACCAGAGCACACAGCACAGGAACCATAGCTGGTGTTCACATCCAGGTTGCAGAAGATTGGTCTCATCAATCTGTATTTTAAATTGTCCTCTCAGTCAGGGGACAAGGGAAATCTCCTGCCTATAGCTCTCATATGTCATGCTGAGAATGTTCAGAGTAAAGGAAAACAGTAAAAATGGTGAGCTCAGATGAAAATGCTGAAGAAAATTTTGGGAATGGAAACACCGGGGCAGTCCTTTTACATTTTGAACATTTCATTCCATATAAAAAGTTATTTAGCTACATCATGATTTTGATAATGCCATCACACCTTCAGTAGCAGAACTGGGACATCTTCAACATCCAGGCTACCGTGCCTGTCAGTGGATGGCAGAATTAAACTTCAGTGAATGAAATCAGGCCTCACTGCTGTGCGAAGATCCTGCCCAGGAGCACAGTCCCTATATCCCCTTCAGCAGAGAGCTGGAGCCTGCAGAGATGCACTGACTGACATGCAAAGGCATCTTTCATCTTTTCCTGTCTATGCTCTTGCAAATGAAAGCCAATGAACACAGCCAGCACTTTTTTTCCTGAAAACTCTCTGCCTTATTCTTCACATCACCTTTAAATTACTGGATCCTGTGTTCCACAGAGCAGCTCAGAAGAAAGACACAAGGCAACTGCTTCATTTAACACTGCTTGACAAAATGATCTCTCCTGACCTCCCAGCAGCAACCTTCTCACTCATTTTAAGTACAGTGTAATTGCTGGGTGTCTGACTCACCTTGCTGTTTTTCAAGTGCACATCTGTGGCTACATTTTTAGGCACGACTTTAAAATATACAGTTAAATGCTATCTGTTCATATTTCTGTATTGCTCTGGTGTTCTGGCTGGGATTTGTGTCAGTCAAATGGACATTTAACCTTTTCTTCAGAGGGAAGAAAATACTGTGGGATAGTATTGATTGGTTTGTGTGAAATGAGCACTTGAAAGCTGCATGCCTCTGAGTATGTGTTTGGGTGTAATCAGATTTAATGGGACAATGCTTGGATTGCTTCTCCCCAGACCTGGCAAACAGCTCAGCCCTTTGATTTGTGGGTTTTTCAGTCAGGTGCCAGTTCAGTTTGAGTGGTTCATTGCTCTCTGACACAGGACTGTGTATGCTCAGCAAGATACTGGAGGTACAGACCCACCGGCAAAAGGAAAGCTCGAACCATGGCTGTATTCCACATTAAAGCACAAATATATTTTTTGGGCTGCATTCATGTTCAGAAGCTCTCAAAATAATGGTCCTGCTTCCTGCTGAAGCTGGCAGGGATGAGAAGCATCCAGAGATATTCCATCCTGTCTTAACAGCAGTGTCTGAGCAAGGGGAATGTATTACTGTCAAGGCCTGCCTCTCTTTCCTTTAATTGTAGTGGAAAGTCAGAACACCAGCAAAGCTAAATAGCTGGTATTAGCTAAAACCAATTCCCATCACACTGTCTGTCTAATCACTGTGTGATTGATATGTTGGAAATACCCCATGTAGAAACCCACATTTATTCTACAAAGGAAATTCATGCTGATTCTTCTGACATTTATGTTAAGATGGGCTAAAGAGCTCTGCAGAGGTGCTGCTCTCCCCACCCTATTGAAGGAGCCCAAGAGTGGAATTCCAGATATCCAGAGTAGTAAGAGCAACCCCAATCCAGCCTGGTGAGCCATACTTGGCTACCTATTCATTAGTTATAGTCTTCATGTATAGTTTATTTTTCAAGCTCTTTTGAGAATACATCTAGAATTTAAGTATATTAGTGGAAAATTAAAATTTAACAAAATTTAAAAACACATGGATAATATTTTCTTAAACTTACTTCAGGGCATTACAGCTTGTGCTACAATTTTACACTAAAAAAATTTGTCTTTAAAATCCATTGTTACTTCTGGATTGTGTTGAGGAAACTGTGGAATTAATTTGCACCTAAGAAACAGATTCTTGATGGGTGCAAATGGGTACCTGATCCTGTCACCAGGTGTCTGTTGTTTTGTCTTAATCTTGAAATTAAAATGTTTTTCAACACCAAGAACAGGGCACTCAGGAGAAGTATTTTCTTCTTCTTTTCACTGGTCTGCTGAGGTTGCTTGGACGCTGCACTTTTCTCTTAAAGCTCTTCCAGGCCAAATAGATCCATCAAAGGCTTTGCCCCACAAGGTCCTGAGGGTTGTGGGAGCCATGGAAACTAGACCCAGCTTAGTGGTCCCCCAGAAGCACTGGGAGTGCTGAGTGCCCTCCAGCAGGGAGCTTTTAAAGAGGGCTTGTCTCCTTCCACAAGTCCTTGTTGATCTTGATTTCCCCAGTGTTCCCTCCTTATATAAGCAAGACTTGATCCCTAAAACCAGAAGACAGTCTTGCAAGTCAGTGATTACCCAAGGTCTTGTTTGCCTTCAAAATTGTTAAAGTATGATGACAATTTGGAGTGAAATAGTTGTGCTACCTGCTAAGTCTTGAATGGTATCTCAGGTGAATTTATATTAGAATTTATATTGCCATATTCTATAATTCATATGGACTTTTATTTAACCTTCACGAAACGTACTGTGATGTGTGTTTTTATCTAATTTGTGTCTCCTGGCATTCCCAAGCTGGTAAGTGGGGAGAAGGCATCTTTGATCCACAGGCTGGCAATAGCCATGTCTCTGTGGGATTTAGCCATGAGCAGTAGGATGTGTCTGACCCAGTGCAGACCCTGCAGCTCAGAGGAGCCACTTGGTCTTTGATCCATGGCTGGCAATAGCCATGTCTCCGTGTGATTTAGCCATGTCTCTATGTGATTTAGCCATGTCTCCATGTGATTTAGCCATGTCTCTATGTGATTTAGCCATGTCTCTGTGTGATTTAGCCATGTCTCTGTGTGATTTAGCCATGTCTCTGTGTGATTTAGCCATGAGCAGTAGGATGTGTCTGACCCAGTGCAGACCCTGCAGCTCAGAGGAGCCCCTTGACTGAAGCTGCCCAGGGTAATGGTGTGTGCTGGCTTTATTTCCTTTTGGCTTTTAGACTGGGATGGAAACATCCCTGTTCTTGAGCCTTTCCTGGTAGAGTTGTGAGGACTAGGGCCAGGTTCATTAATTTTTAAACTATTTTTAGAGGAAGTTTATTCTTGTCTACGTTCTTGCTCATTCTCATTATCTTTTACATGCTGAGGTTTCCCCCCTCCTTTTATGTTTCCTTTCTCTGCACTGCTTTTCTCTGTGCTACACATCTGTTATTCTGCCTCTTCCTATTTATTTCCTCTTCCTACTTTCTAAAATCACTAAAATCCCCCCACCCCTTCTCTCTTTCTTCTTTTCCAGAAACCCTCAGGCTTTCTGTGTATTGATCTGTTATCCTGCACTTTGTCTTGTTTTATTTTGTTGACTTAAGAGGGAAGCTTAGCTGTGCAGGGGACTTGTCATCCAGGAAAGCATTCCCAGTGCTTTCCACTGCAAAGCACA
The DNA here is from genome assembly GCA_013396995.1 of Dicaeum eximium. Classification (NCBI taxonomy): domain Eukaryota; kingdom Metazoa; phylum Chordata; class Aves; order Passeriformes; family Dicaeidae; genus Dicaeum; species Dicaeum eximium. The sequence continues at coordinate 3,050,192 of VWZP01001896.1, forward strand.
GGGCAGTTAAAATGGTATGAGCATGTTTTCCAGCAATAATCACCTATAATGTTTATGTTTGCATGGCAAAATATTAACTAGAGTCAGGTTAGAGGCATAAATCCTGAAAATTGCAGAGCTCTCTAATTATGTGGCTACAGCAAAGACTTAAAAATATTGATGACAGTTCTGTTCCTCTTGTGTATGATGTAAGAAAAGAGGTAGAGGCAAGAATTCTTTTTGTATACTCACCATGTAGAAAACTTGAGCTCTAAAGGTTTGAAACCAGCATTTTCTTTTATAGCAGGTGCAGGTTGAGCAGCAGTGAGCAGATTCCATATTGTCACTGTGTAAAAGATGACACACATCACTAGTGAGGTTTTAAAATGTGCCCCAGGAATAAATCTTTATGAAAATCAGGCTCAAACACATTCAGGTTCTGCTAACATCAAGTCCAAATGAAGTGTGTGCAGGCACACAGGAAAGCAAAAAACTTCATATCATAATAATGTGGGTTTTTTATTGACACTTGAATATCTAAACAAATCACTGAGGTATTTTTACGTAACAAACTGTCTCAGCACCCCAGCATAAAAAATTCTACATGAGTGATGCACACAAATCTGCCTGCACTGCCATGAACACACACAGGAGGGAGGAGGGAGAGGATTCTTTTTGCACCATTACTCTCAAAGATGTTTTGGAGCACATTCAGGGAGAAGTTAAGCTCTGTCTGTCACATTAAGTCAATGTGTATTAAAAGCACAATAAAGATGCAAAGATGTCAATGAACACAACAGCCAATGCAGCCAGAACTGTCAGGCTGAGGTCTCTGGAATATGCAATTTCTTCCCTTTAAATGTTTGTTGAAAAGTAGCAGTGAGCATAATTAACTGTCCTAGCAAGATATAAATTGTTTTCTGGGAAAAGCACTGAGATTTTGCCTACATATTTCATGCAGCTGTGATTATAGAAAAGGAGGTTTTAGGAGAATGGCCTTCTCTGATTGCATCCTTGCTATAGATGCATTCATTTCTGGTTTTTTGTTTTGTTACAATTGCAGAGGCATTTTGTAGTTTTTAAAAAATCAATTAATAATAATTTTTAAATCAAAACAAATATGTCATAGGAAAGGTATTTTTTAAAAAAAGTTTCCTTACCCAAGTTTTAGTCTTTTAACTGTTAATTTTCTCTCTCACCAATTAATCTTGCCCTGATGCTCATGATGGGGGCAGATGTGTCTGCAACATAGAGCAAGTGGTAGAAGCTGCTGAAATATGTTCAGATATGGCAAGATAAGTCTGTCTGAAGCCTTTGAGGGCTGCATGTACCTTTCTGAGGGTAAAATTAGGCTTTTGCTATGTTCTGCATGGAGCCAAGACTGGAAGTGGTGTGAGTGGCAAGATGCACAGAGCTTCAGCAAATGAAAAACAGATTTTCAGGTCACAGTGTCAAGGATCACAAGTTTACAGCTTACAGCCTGGATACATTAATTTTCTTCTATGGGCCATAAAACTATTACAGCAGCCATTACTACAGGAAATGCAACACTGTGAAAAAGCCTGGCCACTCTCACATCTCTGGGTCAATAGGCATGTAAAGTTTTGGAATCCTCTGCATCTACAGCTGCTTCTCAGGCATGGCTAAAACCCTGCTCAAACCTCCTTTTTTAACGGATAGGTGCGATGTTACTATTTTCCTATATTCTCAATAATTATTGATTTTTTTTTAGGATATGGTATGCAGTTTGTTTCTGATTCTGAAGCTGAAATGAAGACTCATTCTTCTTAGTAATATTTTCATAACAGTGCCCTTGGATAAGTAATTTAGAGCTGAAGATATACATAGCTCTTCTGTCTTTTCCTAATGGGTTGGGTATTTAGTGACAGTACAGATTCAGGATCTTTTATTTTGAGACAGCCAATGGGGAAGTCAAGGATATAGTTTTTATTATCCCCAAACAATGGCAAATCTTGAAGCCTTGAAAATAAATTCTTGCTAAAAGAAATATCTGTGGCATAGAATATAGATGCTTTCTTAACCTGAATTCTTAGTAAAGTTAGTATAATGCCTCTATTGTGTAGGGAGATACTCAGAAAAAGCAAATCAAACTTCAGACAATCAAAAAACCATTCACAATTCACTCTCTCTGGACAAATTGAGTCATAAAATAAATTCCCTGCTTGCAAGAGCTTCCCCAGAGGCAAGACATCATCTCAACAACAATATGGCCAATATGGTCTTTCTTCAACACTTTTGCATTCAGAGAATTTATTAATGCAGCTGTGACAGGGTGTTTCAGAGCCTCTCACAGTAAGAGCAGAACAAAGCTGTGTCTGTGACAGGTAGGTAGGCAAATAATTTAGCATTGTTTGACACTGAAAATGAGAACAGACTGAACCTGGGGTTTTGGGGATGTTCTTAGATACTTCTGGGTCTATTCATTTGAGAAAGAGCTGTCTTTTGGCTCCTTGATGGGAAAAGACAAGTCCTTTTTGGAAATGCTCCATAGTCTGAAGAGATTTGTCTGGTTTTTCCTTCATAATGATTGGCAGTGGGGAGATCTGTGCTGAGAAAAGAATTTCTGCTTAACTTGTAGTAATTAAAGATTTTGTTCCTTTTTGCAATTTTTCTTTTAAGCTGAAAATTTCATTCATCACAAATACAGGGACAATGTTATTAGAGGGTGAAAGCCCCTGGCATATTTTTTAGTACACAGCCATACCATGGCTGTGAAATATTGGGAAATACTGTAAGGAAGGTCCATTTGTGTTCCACTTACTGGCTTTTACTCCTTGGAAAGATTCTGTAATGATTAATGTGTTCAAAAATCCGTTACAACTGGTACATTGGGCTGTTTTCAGTTGGAAAGGGGGGAAAAGCAGCATAAACAATTATATATTTCAAATGCATTTCATGCTGAAACATTCTACAGTGGAAGAATTTAAGCTGCAGACAGATTGGAACAAATAATGCTGAGCTGCTTTGTTTTAAAATATTGGTACAGATAAAAAATGTATTATTCCAGGAAGCTCTTTGGACTAGCTCTGAAATAGTGAAGAGTGAATGCAGATGATCTTAAATACATATGTAAGAGAGAAATTGGAGGGAGACATAGCACATTGGCCCCAGCTGTGATCCCATCAGATGCTCTGCAGGGATGTTCTCTGGTTTGTAATGTTTATTTTTCCTTCTTCCTCCTTCAAAGGCTGTGGTAAATGTTTTCTATCTTGTATCCTTTATTCTTCCCACCTTATTTAATCTTCCCTTGCCTCTTCCTTCTTAGACATCCTTCATGAGAATATGAGAACTGGTCAGCTTGTTTATACTTTTATTTCTTCTCTTTGCTGTCACTTCCTTTGAGGTCTTCATCTGAAACCTGTCTTGAGTGGCCAAAGGAAGATATCTTCTCTGTACCCTACTCTGGCCATCTCTGTGCTTCATTAGAGTGTTTTTTAATTGCTTGGAAGGTACCTGGGACAGAGTCTGCTCTGAGGCCTCTGTAACACCCTCATGCTGTTGGTTGATGGGAAAGGAGCCAATCTCCTTCATAATGCCATGTAATTCCAAGCTGTCCATTGAAATACCATGGACATTGTTTAAATGTCTTGATGACCAGAGAGATGGCAGCAGGAGCTTTTGTGTAAGAAACAACTTCGGGCATCTTGTGTTTGCTCCCAGTGAAAAGTCCATCCAACAGGTGGAGAAGGTGGAGTTTCTCCATATGGTGGCTTTCAGAGCTGTGGGGATCACTCCTCTTGCTCTCACACACTTCACAAGCAGCAATGACATGTTACATTTCTACCCTACAAGCAGCTGGACCTGTTGCACCCTGAGATTTTTAAAGCAGGGATCAATAGTGTTTTATTTTGCAGAAAACCCTTCAGGGGGAAAGCAGCAGAGTGCAGGTCACACCTTGTGCCCACTTCCAATAAATGTTTGGCCCGGGGCTCATGGAGGACACGTGTAAGTTGTTGATGAGGAATGTGTTGAGGTCCACGCTGTATGGTCAGAAAACAAAGAGCCAGCGTGTCTGAAGGGGTTTGCAGGGCTCATGTCCCACTTCAGGCCAGTCTGAGAAGCCTTCTGGCACTGCTGGCTGCCAGGGGAATGGCAAAATTTGGGTCCTAGGCTGGTGGAGTGTGGTGGTGACTGCAGCCTGCAGCTTCCCTGCACGGCTCTATGCATTCCCTGCATGGCTCTATGCATTCCCTGCATGGCTGTTTGCATTCCCTGCACATCTCTATGCATTCCCTGCATGGCTGTATGCATTCCCTGCATGGCTGTATGCATTCTCTGCACATCTCTATGCATTCCCTGCATGTCTGTATGCATTCCCTGCACATCTCTATGCATTCCCTGAACGGCTGCATGCATTCCCTGAACGGCTGCATGCATTCCTTCCACGGCTCTATGCATTCCATGCATGGCTGTTTGCATTCCCTGCACATCTCTATGCATTCCCTGCNCCTGCACAGCTCTATGCATTCCCTGAATGGCTGTATGCATTCCCTGAATGGCTGTATGCATTCCCTGCACAGCTCTATGCATTCCCTGCATGGCTGTATGCATTCCCTGCACGGCTGTATGCATTCCCTGCATGGCTCTATGCATTCCCTGCATGGCTGTATGCATTCCCTGCATGGCTGTATGCATTCCCTGCCTGGCTGCATGCATTCCCTGCATGGCTGTATGCATTCCCTGCACAGCTCTATGCATTCCCTGCATGGCTGTATGCATTCCCTGCACAGCTCTATGCATTCCCTGCCTGCAGCCAGCCTCAGCTGAGCCCCCTTCTCTGATGTCCATCACCAAGCACATTCCCCTTGCCATTCCCAGCACATACTGGTACCACCATAGTGGTACTGGGGAGGCAGCTGGGGTTTGATCTTCTCCATCACAGGCATCAGAACCAGTGCTAACAAACAGCCAGGGATGCACTGTGGCTGCCTCTAAAGAAGTTGAGAGGGACTCCCCAAGCAGGCAGGACAATGAGGGGGAGTTGGAGACAGCCTCAACCCTGGGCATCAGATCCCTCCATAGAGACAGGCTGAGGTCAATGCTTCTACAAAAAGTGCTGTGTTGTTGCATTCAGACTCCCTCTGGAGAGATGGAAAGCATCTGCCACATGCTGGCAGGTATCTTTTCAACTGTTTTTGTGTTCAGCAGCTGTAGCTGGGCAAAATTATCTCAAAACCTACAGCTTTCTCTGCCCCCAGCTGACACATTGATCTGTTTGTGAATAAATCAGAAGGGGGATACCCTTCAGCAAGTGCCATAACTGCCCTCAGGCAAAAATTATAGTGACCCTCCAAGGGAAGCATCAGTCATTGCCCTCTGTGGTAGTCTGTTTTATCTTTTCTATCTCCTGTCAGTAAATGGCAGCCAAGGTTTTCTGACCACTTGAGATGCTCAGGACTAAATTAATCCACCTTCCAGTACAATCAATCTTGAGGCCAAAAATATAAGGCCAGTGCTTTAGCCAGAATAGGTGTGGAACATGCTGTAGTTGTGACTCACACCTGTTGCCATGTACTGACATGGGATGAGGCTTAATTTATTCTGGGCTGATGTGAGTGAGGGGCTTGGCATTTTCAAATGTGCCTAAAGAGAACTGGAGCAAGGACCTGCAAACCTGGTAGGCACAGAGAAGTCTCTGTCTCCACAGTCAATATTGTGTTTTGTAGCAAATTTGTAGCTAACTGAGAATCTTGTGATTGCACTGGTGTGTGAAAAAGGAGATGATGTGGACTGAAGTACTGGTGATAAAAAAAAAAATCAGTAGGCAACACCACTTGAAGGAAAAGAGTATAGTTAACTTCTGTGCTTGAGAGAACTGGGGGTGGGAGGGACACTTCAAAGCAAAGGATGAAAAAGGTATTAAATTATTTTATCTCCCTGATGAGTTTTGCTGTACATTTTTCTTCCACCCTTTCAGCCAAGGAAGCTGTATGTCAGATGACATTTAATATAAAAACAGCTCTCAGTAAATAACCAGATAAGATTGAGGGATATCTTTAATATCAGCAATGTGCATAAGTACCTTTGATAAGCATGGCACTAGCTGCAGAAGTGACTGCTCCTTATGAACACCTCAAATTGGCATTTTCTGTAGGATCCTTTTGATGTGCAGATCTAATCTGTCTTTGAGCAGTAATCGTGCAGCTCACACAGTGGCATTAGCGTGGAGACCATGCAGCTCAACTCTGTAAACGTGCTGTGCTGCAGCAAATGGAGTAGCAGCTTGTTTTTGAAATTGAGATAAAATATAAAAAAGCTAGAAGCTTTTTTTTTTTTTTTTTTTGTTGTCGAAGGGAGGGGTGTGTGTGTGTGCTGTAATTTTGGAAGATGCCAAGATAGCAAGATCAAACACCTGGACCCTCTTTAGCTAAAACTTTTATCACCATGAGATACAGCAACAGATTTATTCTTCATAAAGAAATATCAGCATTTTCATTTTCAAAAACAACCAGTTATTTCTGGTGCCCTAGTTTCTAGTTTCTTTTTTTTTTTCTACTTTACAGAAACCTATTTTTGCAAAGTGACACTTCAGAAATCAAGCCTCTTCAATGAGATGTAAATTGGACATGCAATCTCCTTAGTTATTTGGAAATAATTTGAACCCAGATAGTTCTAATGTAAATATCCACCATTTATCCATATCAGAATCAGTTAATATCAGAGAAAGAGTTGAAACTGATATCAATTCATTAATGTTTTCTGTGCATGTGAAAGGAAGGAGTAAACTATACTTTCTGTTCACACTGGCCAGAAAATTATGGGATTAAAAACAAAGGTTTGGCTTAAATCAGAAGAACAGCTGCCTACTAGCAAGACAGTCAGCACTTGAATAGTTTATTTGGGAGGTTGAGCAATCTCTGAAGATTTTGTGAAAAGCTTAGATACCTATAAAGAATGATCTGTTAGATGTGGTCCAGCTTTGCAGAAAAATACTTATTAGGTGATATCAGAAGATCATTTCCAGCCTCATTTTTGTCAATGTATTTATCATGATATATGATATATATATATATATGTATATAGATTATATATATATATATATATATATATATATATATTCAGAACTTCACATATATGATTTAATAGATACAAACTGATTCTGTCCCCACATATACACATATACAACATACTAGACCAATATATTTTTACAGTTTACAGACATGGCCTGATGATTTATATTTAGATTTCTGATTTTTAACACTGTGGAATGAAAAGCTAATCAGTCTAATAATAATGAAGGCTGGCAAGTGCAAAGCAGATTCAGAGGTTTTGCTAAGGAGCTCATTCTTTCTTTTCTGCTCCAAGAAAACTGCAGATGGGCCACAAGGTGGCAGATGAGCTGCAAAGATTACAGATTATTAGCTACAAAATGAAAAATAAGATTGCAAATGACAATCTTATTAAAAAAAAAAAAGCAACAATTAGGGATGGAGCTGTTGCTGTGCTTTTGGGTGTTTTCCTTGAAATTCAGCAATGCTTCTTATTTTCAGTACATCACAAAGCAAACCAAATATCTCCATCCCCACTGCAACAGGTTTGGGTTCTGATTATACCTGATGGTAACAAAATCAACCACAGTAATTTTTTTGGGCAGGCTCCTTGCGTTGGGCAATATTCCAAAAAAATTACTGATTTTGGCCTTTTGTCGGTGTTTGGACTGAACCAGCTCGAGCGTGAATTATTTTACATCGGGTGGTTTGGAACTGTAGAGAAGGAATTTCCCTGAGACTGGAGCGCAGGGAATGCACGTTGTGTTTGTGCTGGAGCCCTCACCTGCTTGTTCAAACGCCTCTGGACATCTCCTGAGGGCAGCAGAAGAGAGGAGTGATAAAAACCTGGCAGCACCTGTTTTCTGCAGCTCAGAGCTGGTGATCAGAATCAGCGAGCAGGAGATCCTGGCTCGTGTCTGTGGCTCTCCCACTGTCTGGAAGATCGTTCTCTTTCTGCTGGCTCACCAGGTTGTTATTTTTTCTGAACTACAGACAGTCTGCTCTGCACACTTACAACCAATATTTTAAAAAATCCTCCTCAACTGCTATAATTTTCCTTCTGGGATGGACTAAATTATAGTTATTGTCTGAATCACTGCCCACCTCAACAAACATGCAGCAACAGGAAACAAGCTCTAATTAATTTCATTCTTCATTTTGAGGAGACTGAGTTCTCCCTCAGCTTTATCTCTGAGGCTGATCTGAACCTGTTCTTGTAAGAACCATTTGAAGCCCTCAGAGAGTGACAGCCCCTCACTAGCAGTAAAAAACCTAATTGGAGCAAAAGACATGCTGCTTCTTAATGGAAACATTAATAATAGTTCCATTGCTTCTGTAGTTTTAAATAATTTTACTGAATAATTAAACAGAAATTTATTCTTTTTGTTTTGAAAGCAGTCCTCTCATTTTTCAGCTTGTGTTTGTTATGCTGTTGTTGATTTTCCTGTGTTTGATCTTATGTTTGCTATAAGGATATACACTGGAGTACTTTTAAAATGAAATAAATGAATTTTCTGGCTGTGGTCTTACATAAGGCTTTGCAATTATATGAGTGAATGTTTTGTTATAAATAATTTAGCCAGTATTAATCAAAAAATTCTTGTTTAATAATCACTTGGTTCTGTTTATTAGTTTTCTTCTTATTAAAGTAAGTCTCTCATAAGTTATGGGAACTCTTTGAGCATATCCCAGAGAGATCCAGTGACAGCTGGAGTAAGTGGCTGAAAAAAGAGTCCTGTCAATGTTTTTTCAAAAACTTATTATGTTTCTGTTACTTTTCTTAACTCATTGCCCTAAGAGCAAGAATGGCCAGATTTTCTGAGTGCAGAAAATAAATGCTTAGAGTGTTTTTTGCCTTATGGTTGGTTATGGTAGCATAATTTATCAATACAATGATTAAATTAATGATAATTTTGCAAAATCAAGACTTTATATTTTCTCTGTTTCAAAGGAAAAGTACAAATTAGCTTCTACTACAAATTCAGCTTATAGTCAGAGAAGGAAGGAAAAAAGTTTTTATGATATGAGATTGTCCTGGTTTTTGGTGGAATAGAGTTAATTTTCTTCCTAATGGCTGGTACAGTTCTGCATTTTGAATTTAGAATGAGAATAATGCTGATAGCACACTGATATTTTAGTTCTGCTGAACAGTGCTTACTTTAAATCAGGGTCTTTTCAGCTTCTCACACCAGAGGGGAGGCTCAAGGGGCACAAGGAGCTGGGAGGGGACACAGCCAGGACATCTGACCCCAACTGGCCAAAGGGATATTCCAGAGCACGTGACACCACAGTGTTGGAATCCAGGGCACAGAGAATGTTTCTCTGCCTGTTTTAAGAAACTCTGACCCTCAGCAGAGCACTGCTTTTAACCTTTGTCCCTGGGAAAAATTGCCAAAACTTTGGGATGAGTTAGAGCACACAGGTAGTAGTATGTAGTAGTAGTAGTAGTAGTAGTAGTAGTAGTAGTAGTAGTAGTAGTTTTTCACAGAGTGTATCACAGAGTGAAGAATTTAGGGTTTTAGGATTTTAATATGAGACTGAATAGGACACAAGATGGAGGATTTTGGGTGTTGTCCCTTCTTCCTTCTTGTCCCTCTTCAGCTCCATTTTCTGTAGTACTTGTGGCAGAAAATTATTGTTTAGTGTGAGTAGCAATGTAGAAGTTATGTGCATAGATTAGTAGAAGTTATTGGTAGAAAAGTAGAAACAAAGTACATGTTAGAAGTTAATTGGGTTAAACAGCTTTAAAAGACCTTGGTTTTGGGTACATTTTGTCCATTTTGTCCATTTTGTGCCTCGCTTCTAGCACGCTGAGTCTGGTGTGCAGATGGTGCTGAACTTAAGAATAAACAAAGCCCTGAAGACCAAGAGAAAGAGAGTCCTGCTTGTTCTTCACCCTTGGAAAAGAGCTCAGCAGTGGGAACCCCCTCCAAAGGGTTGGGTTCCCACACTTGTTGGGACCAAAAAAACCTGACACACAGCACATAAAGTGTGGAGAAAGCTGGCCAGGGGTTCCTTCTTGGGAACTGCCTGGGCGTGCCTTGGTGGGTGGAGAGCAATTGCATTGTGCATCACTTATGTATTATAATCATTATTGATCATTATTGTTCTTTCCCCTTCATTTGCTGTCCTATAAAACTGTCTTTATCACAGCTCAAGAATTTTGCTTTTTTCCTCCCAATTCTGTCTCCCATCCCACTGTGTGAGGGAAGGAGGCAGTGCCTGTGTGGTGTTTAACCATGACAGAGTTTTCTGGAATCTCTGAGCTGAGAAACATGATTGGTAAATACCTAGTCTCGTGGTGAATGTGAGCATCCATCACTTTGGCTGGCTTTGTGGGAGCCAGAGGCACTCAGAGCCTCTCAGGTGTGGGCACAAGTCCTGGAAGAATTAGCAGAAGGGTGTAATGGCTCCTTGCAGGAACTGGCACAGCTGATTTTCTGATTTGGAAGTGCTGATTTGCTCTCAGCTGTAGCACTTACACTTAATGAGACGAAATAATTTGATTCAGGTAATGTTGTTCACTCTTCTCTGCATTTCCAGATTTGTCTTGGTTGGTTATTCCTGTCCCTAAGCAGTGGTTCCAACAAAGCCTCATCACTGCAAAGAAGGTGATTTTTACCCTTATCACAAACATTATACAAAGAAAGTGCTCCTTTTTAATCAGGTCTTCTGGCATTTCTCATCAAAAAATGAACCCACTAGGGTTTGCCATTTAATAAACTCTTTTCTTAGAGGAGAATCACATATGTTTTTAGCTGTACTGAAAAAATGAAATATTTAAAAGTTTACACAGAGGGAAATGGCAGTTAGGAAGTTATGAGGAAGGCATAGTTTGTTAAGCCTGCTGGACATTTTCAGTCTTTTAAATCATGTTTCAAGTTTTGTCTGATATCCTGAATAAAGTAAATCTTCTTTTGGGAAAACTCCAGCAGTAAGATTTTTTGAACAAGAGTTACTTGCACGGATGACTCCAGCTGAATTCATCTTCCTTGGCTTCCTTTACAGGCACCAGAGTCAAATCGTGAGACTCACAGGGTGCTATTCTACTCATCCTAAAATAATTTAAGTTAATCACATGCTTGAATCATCTAATTCTTCCTGATGACCATAAAGAGACACTCAGGTATTTGTTTGGCAGCTGACATCCTTTCTGTGGATGTTTAAAGTGAGATGAAATCCCACCCACAGAGACTTTGTGACATAAGGCAGGAAGATTTTCTTTAATGTGGCACTGTAAGAACCCAAATGGTGTAAAACTGAATTCATGGCATGAGTCAGTGGTGCTGTTGTCGAGGTGTGTGGGACAGCTAAATCAATATAGTGATAACAGAATCTGACTTTTTGCATATTCTTAGTTACAATACCATGATTATCTACACTATTGTGCCATAGTTACAATAGTAATAATATAAGTAGGAGTTATTATGCTGTGATGTATTTCCTAGGCCAGGAAGAGGAGGATATGCTGTCTCTGGAAAACTGAACTGAAATAATTATTAACTTAAAAGTCTATGTCCTTTCTTTATGGATATGGTTTGAACATAATGTTTATAATTTAAAATTGGCACTTTTGAATTTTTGCTCAGAGTCCTGTGTGAGGGATGTCAGGTATTTCATACACTTTTTATAAAGTGCTAATATGAGAACTTGGGAGCTAAAGCGGAGAAGCTCTGGCTTTGTGATAGCTGTGGCTGAACATTATCCCCATTTTATAACCTGCTTTATGCTAGTTACACACCTGAGTAAATGGATATTGTACTCTGAAGTTTTTTCTGCCATTATAGGCCTGAATGTATATGAAAACCTGTTTTGCTGATGGACAGTGGGATGGGGTGGAGAGAATACAGAAGATGGGATTGGAAATCATGGCTCTTGACAATGTTGGTAGAAGATCTTGAAAATGAGGTTATTGCTAAATCAAGGTAGTATCTGCATTCCTACTTAGAAATGAAAGCTTGAGTGTAGGAATCTGTGAAAGGAATGGAAAATGTTACGAGAGACACTCAGTAAAAGGCAAGGTGGAGGTGATGATAGGTTGGGAATATGTTCCCACCGATCCTGGCAACCTGTACCAGTCAGAATCTACCACTGGAGAGAATTTCTTGCCTCAAACACCCATTTATCTTTCACACAAGGAGCCTGCAAGAGAATACTCATGGTATATTGCAGCAGATGAGAGACTGCCAAAGTTGATTAGCTGGAGTCAGCCTTCTCCATATAGCTTTTATTGGAGTTCTGAGATTAATTTTATGTCCTTTGGTATTGTTATTTCTGTCTCTTCCAGTGACAGAAAATACAAGGGAGGGCATTTTCAGAGATGTAGGGTATGTATACCTTTATAACTTTTCTTTGCTATCTTCTTTCTGAATAGTTCCTCCTTGCAGTCAATAATTTTTCACCCAGGTGTGATCTGGAAAAGCTCTACATGAGTCATTGTTGTACAGTGCTGATAAGATGCTATCAAGAGCTGAAGTAACAGCATATTGGTTTTTCTTCTCACATCCTACACTACAGATAAAAGAGACATGTCAGTCAAAAATGTGTCCATTTGGAAGAAATGTTCTTATATATATCTTTATTACCTGTTCTGGTGGGTTTTTTTTCTTTTTTTTTTTTCTTTTTAGTTATCATTGCAGCCAATCCTTTCTCTGAAACATCCTCAGTCTAATGTTTATAATGCAGGAAATACAGACCATCAATTGCATTATTCTTCACTCTAGTGGACCTGGCCACTCTTCAAAATGCAACAATGCTACTTGGAAATGACTTTTATAACAGGAATTTTCCTCTGGATTGGATGAAGATGTGCTGGGAGACAGATTCAGATCCTTTGCCTCCCACAGTTTGGCACTGGCACAATGTCCATGTGACACAAACCAGTCCATGTGCATATTGCCACGTTCTCTTATGTTCCAAAGTAATCTACTGGGAATGGTCAAATCTGTCCAGGAATCTTGTGAGATTCCAGGAGATATTGGTCAAATCTGCCTTTGGAAGCCCTCTGCCAGTGTACCAGGATGAACAGCATTTCAAAGTCTGGGGATATTGCCTGGCATCTTTCAGTTTAGTGCTAGAGATATGGCTTCTGCAATAATCAGAGTTACATACATTTTGTTATCACAAGTGCCAGTACCCAAAAAGCTATTTCTATCAGCAAACTTAGAGTTATGTGCCTGTTATGTGTGCTGTCAATAAAAACCTGGCTCTATAATCTCTGAAGCAGAGGTTTAGAGGAAAAATTCAGGATTCAAGAATTTAGAAACTAAATTTTTCTGTTAGATATTATTCCCTTTTTGACAAATCCTTCTGAAAGCCAGAGTTCACGTTGTTCCATGGCTGCCTCCCTTCAGACATTCTGGCTATTGGTAGGAAGTGAATCCATGACTTTGTGGCTATTGGTGGGAAGTGAATCCTTGACCTTCGATACCAAAAAAAAAGATGTGAGCCAAAAGAATGAACCTTTCATCTGTAAGAAATCAGTGGATTATTACAGACACTGAGGCTTGCTCCTAGATAAAGATATGATTATACACTACTATAGTATTATTGCACTTTCATTTTCTCTGCTAAAAGGTCTATTACCCTCTCTGTAGCATGATCTGTTGAAGTCAGTGTGAACTTTCCATTGAGTTTAATTGGCTCTGATTCATGATCTAAATGTGTGAGCTTGTTCATACCAGCTAGAATTAAGCAGGATATAAGAAGTGTGAAGAGGTAATCTTTAAAATCTATGTATTTATCTCTAGATTTGCCTCTCTATCTATATACACCTGTTTTCCATGTACACGCTTAGACATAACAGAATATCTATCTGAAGAGGGTAACATAATGTGTGAAGGAATCCAGCCTAAATTTAATCAAGTGGTTTTAAAGAGCAACTTAGGTAAAGCTGATAGAAAAAGGAGATTTTTTGAGTGAAAGGAAAAGAAAAGATAGGAGTTTTCACCAGTAACCATCCCAAAGAAGGGAAACTTCTGAGATGCAGTTTCATGGTGGATGGTTTTCCTTCTGCTGCTCTGAAAAACTCAGCTATCCTAGATCTGATAAACACATTGTCTTAGAACAGTTTTTTTTATAATCAGGGGTTTTTTTTTAATCATCAGCGTATATTTGTTTTGTTTGAGGTTCATTTCTTACTTTTTCTTACTCTGTAACTTCAATGTATATATTTTGGAGGTTTCTTTTAATTTGAGTATTTTTCACAGATAGAAAATTTGTGATTTTGGTCACTGTCACTAAAGGCTGGTTCTCCAGAGGCAGAGTGAACCCAACCCAAATCCATCAGCAAGAAATCAGCCCTCTGAGACCGTGCAAATATTATGGAAAATATTCCCCTCTATTTAATCTTGAAGCATGTGAAATAGGCCCTAAAGTCTGAATTTTTAATTATTTGAAATCTTTACCAAAGGAAAATGCTCTGATAAGGACAAGACTGGGGCTTTAGGGCAGTTTTATATCACAGGAATGGGCTCTCAGTCATCTTCAAGTACTTGACCTGAATCTGTTAATTCTCCTTTTACTGCTGTAAATGGATTAATGGCCACACTGGTCAAACCAAAAGGTTGCCATGCAGTTCATCCTGTGGCTGGTATTCAGTGGGTGCTGATATCCAGGAAACATTTGGGAGACCAGCACAGGTTGGACACAGCAGCGTGTGCCCTCATCTTCTCTTAGTCAGCAGCTCAGCAGCTTTCTGAGCTCCATGAGTACTGCTGTGGTTTACAGCCAGCCTCAGTCCTCCCCTCTGGTGTTCTAGTAAATTTTCCACCAGAATAGGGGAGTTTGTAATGTATTTCTATCTTGACAACTCCAGCTCATTTGCATATATTTTAATGGCAATTCATTAGACTCCAAAAGGGACTGACTGTATGTGCTACAGTTCTGCCCACACCTCACATCTCCCCAGTTTCACCAACTGGTGCAACTGCACAATGAAAAATCTTCACTGTGACAGCTCAAATTTCCACCAGTGGGAATTACCTCTGCTGGAAAGCAGGCAAGGATATTATCCTGCAAATTGTGGTTGATTGCCATAAGGAGTCCATCCAAATGGAACTCTGGCTGCTCAGCTGCAGCAGGAGATGGATCACTTTAAATCTATAGTATAGACAAGGGTAGACTATAAATCAGCAAAAATTCTCAGTGGACAAGCTATTTCAACCACAATTATTTATTGTGGTGGAAATTAACATACATTTGATGTGTGCATATATAAGGTGACTGGATACAATGACTGGGGGAGCATTACATGGGATGTGGCTGTGGGCTGCAGACTGCTGGGAGAAAATTCTGCATTGCATCAAACTCAGGGAGAGACTAACACCACTCAAATCTTCCACAGTTTGTCACTGTAAATAGAGAAATCACCTGGTATTATACTCTCTATAAGCAAAGGAAAGCTATCATAAATCAGCCAATAACTTTTAAAACAAAAAACATGTATTTTAGTAATAACACAGTGTTGACAACTTTGCGTTCTCTGAAGGGCTTAGAGACACTTGCATCCAAAACTCTCTGCAGAGAGTAGAAATAACCTAAGGATTAGGGGTCAGGTTTACTGAATTTCCCCTATCTTCCTCCTTTATCTTCCAGTCAACAGGTATCAACATCAATTACTGTGCATACTGTAGGAAATGAGAATGCTTTTCATGTTGTATTATTGCTCTATAAATCATATTTTGATTCACTTAACATAGAAACCCAAAAGAGAGGCTGAATCATGTGTTAGGTAGCAAGAAGGCAGGTGTAGAATGTGGAACACTGTGGCTTGTGTCTCTATTTTCTCCTGCCAGAGGAAGGGAGTGGCCATGCACAAACCCAGAAATCTTTCCCCCTGAGGGTCCCCATGTTTGCAAAGGCCCTGCCAGAAAACACTTTGAGGATGTGGCTCCATCCCACAAATTCCCTTTGTCATCCTTCTCCTACCTTATGAATCTTCAACACTTGGTCCAAAGAGGCAGAAGATCAGAAAGCAGTGAGAGAAAGCTGGAAAACACATTGTCTGGAAGTCCAGGACAGGTTTGTGTGACACAAAATGTGTGCCCTGTGGGCACCCTGAGCTGTAAGATGTGTCTGTGCTCTGGACTTGTTGATCTTAGATATTTTTTCCAACCTAAATGATTCTATGATTCTCTGTAGCATGTTCTGCTTGCCCCACAAACAGCCAGAATAACTTGGATTGTGACATGGCTAATGCCAAATCTGTAGATGATTATTGCTCTTTTGAGAATAAAACGAAGTTCCTATTGTGGAGAACCAACTTATTAATTAAACTTTCTCCTGTAACAACAAGGACATCCCTAGGGAGCTGGTTCAGACAGGAAATGAGGTGAAAAAGGAAGAAGATGTAATTTAGGGCAACAGTAATTTTTTTTGACTTTCCCATTTTGATGCACTTAGCAGGGGTGGGCAGGTTGCCTGATCAAATTTACATTTGACCTAATGACCTCAGACTGCCTTAATATCAGTGGAGACAAGTAGGCACTGCAAAGGTGTGACTCACCTGATATCTGATATTTGAGTCAAGAGAAGCCCCCAGAAGTGCCTATTTCTTCCCATTGATTACATAGGTCAGATGTAAGTGCTCACACTACAGATGTATAAAGGTGGGGGTTGTGATGACACTGCAGAAAAGCACTTTCTACCTGTCCATCCACCAAATGTAAAATAAGCCAATCAATAATATGATTAAATCTTTTGGGCAGGAAACCTCTTCCTGACATGCTGGTGTAGGCAAAAGTCTATGAGTAGCAGTGAAGGCTCTCAGAAGTGTCAGAAAAGAAAAAAATAATAATTTATGTGTCTTATTTCACAGGGTGGAAACTCAAGTGCTACACTGAGATCTGTCTTGGGATCTATGACATATGACTGACATTAAAATAAAGTTTTAAAAAAAAAGAGGGTAATTTGGTAACCTCATAACTATTCTGGGTTAAATTAGTTTTTATCACTTTAGAGGAGTAGGTTTCCACATAAACTTTTGTTGGCTACAACATCTTTATTACTTGACTCAAATTGGGTCTAGTTTTCTGGTTCTTATTTTGGTCTTGCAGAGATACTTAATTTTATTAGATTGTTTGATCTTGCCTAAGTGCAGCTGTTAATCAGTCCCTTTCTACATCCTCCTTTCTTCCTCTGCCTTTTCTGGTAAATTATTTCTGCCATTAAGACCAAAATCTGCTAATCTTAGTAAAATTCATTTTGCCCATTCCTGTAATAAGAAAACTTAACATGATTTCCAGATGCTCTTCAAAGGGCATCTATCAGGTAAATCAAGGAAGACCTTGGTTATTTTGGGCAGCCTTGTTTCACTTGCCTCTCTGTGTTTTTTAATATTCACTGGTCAGTAGTCACACACATAATTTGCACTGGATTTCTGAGGATTTAGGTCTTCTAGTTTTGATTACATATATAAAAATATCAGGCTATCACAAATCTTTTCATACATTGCACTAAAATATATGTAAATGCTGTCAACAGGGAAAGTTGTGAGATATTTTGTATTTTGTGTTTTTTCTCGTATACCGATTTTTTTCTGAGTTAATCTAGTTTCAATCCTGTTGAATCTCAAAGATTTTCTAAATGCTTTTTTTTCTGTCTTTTAAAAGCAAAAATAAAAATAGCCTGCTTTACAAAAAAAAAAGTAACACGTATTTGTTCTCCATAAATAGAAAGAAATAGAAAATTGTTTTGTTGTTTTCCAAATTGCTAGCTCGCCAATGCTACACAGCATAGAAAGATATTGCCAATTTATGCAGAAAATCAAGGAACAAAACTTAAGAAGGAAAATGAAAAGAAAACTGGTGTTGGACTGATCTTTTCTTTCAGCATCTACAGTCTAGTCTTACCAAAGTCCTGAATAATTTTTACACCACCCAGGGTATAAAGAGCTAAAAATGGAGTTAGCAATTGCATATTCTATCACACACTCTGTGCATGTATAGTTTCTGAGAAAACCCCAATGTTCAGCGTACGCACAAAGGTTGAAAGGTACAGCTGAGAGTCTGCTTTCCTAAACTGGATTAGATTCAAAGGAGATAATGAGGTGATAGGAAGGATGCTCTAAAGTTGTTTGTTTTATATTTATTGTGGACCTCTAAGCACCCTCATAGGGCATTGTTAGTGGATAGGCAGTCAATCCACATCATCATCTGGTTATAATTTTGTTCTTTGCATCAGTAAACCCAGAAAGTGACTGCAAATATGTAATGGGTTCAAGAGCTGCTTGAATTTGTGGTGGGGTTGTGTAGTGTTTGTTTTGGTTTTTCTTTTCTGTTCACTTTTGTTTTGTTTTGTTTGTCTCATATGATACAGTTTCAGCAGACAGGATGTAAATAGCGAGACTCTCCAGCTTGCTCCCCAAATAAATCAGTTTTTCTCTACCACCTCTGTGTTGGCCTATGGGGGGTACTGAAATCCTCTTTTTGTAAATACCTGGCCATTTCCATGCCTTGTTTGTGGAGGGTTGTGTTAAGCCAAGTAACACTGACTGGGCTCACCAGCAACACCTTAAGCGTCCTCTTAATCTGGTCCATTCATGGCTGTGCACACTGTTGCCCACTGTGTGTCTGGGACAGCAATTTTCCCCTGATTTTGGTTGTTTGCAGCATGTTGACTTCTAGGATGGAAGAAGTGATGCTCAGCAGCAGTGACCCAGCAGTGTGTGCTCCTCTCTCAGCAAGTAAATCAGCAGAGAGTGTCTGTCTCTTCCAGACTGTTCATCAGCCCGTGGGCTCTTGCAGCCCGTGTCATATGGTTTGTGCACATAAAACACTCTTTGCAGCTAAGAACTGGGCCTGAAAGGAGAAGTTGCTTCAGCAGCTCAGTGACATTTCCTCTGTAGCTGTATTTTTCTTTATTTTCAGTTCATTCCCCCTGCTTTAGCAGGCTGAGCAGGACTCTGAGTTAGAAAATCTCAGTTTTGCAAAATGCAGTTTAACAAACTCCCTACAGTTCAGAAACAATATTAACAGTGGATGATAATTAGAGCTATTGGAGCCTGATTGTTAATTGGGTTGTTACA
Organism: Dicaeum eximium; assembly: GCA_013396995.1. NCBI lineage: Eukaryota > Metazoa > Chordata > Aves > Passeriformes > Dicaeidae > Dicaeum > Dicaeum eximium. The sequence continues at coordinate 3,069,206 of VWZP01001896.1, forward strand.
AATGAAGCACATGGATCATTAAAAGGACATCAAACATGGTGGCTTGCAGTAGGGACATCAGGCTTTGGCAAAGACAAATTGTTCATTAAGGCCATATGATGACTGTAAGTAGCAGTTGTTAACACCAAATTTCACTCTAATGGGATGCCCTTTGGTGCCTGGCTGATTTCCCTTCTTATCTCCTTGTGCTTCTTTAATGAGCTTTTTTTTTTTGCTGTGTGTTATCTTTGGCTTTGTCACTGTCAGCTGTGTGCACTGGCCCTGACAGGCTCCTGACAGGTTTTCTGTTTGCCTCTTTGTTTGTGCAGCCATTTCTTAACTAAGTTACTGATGTACACCAGACACATCAGTCCTTTTTAGCTTGGTGGGAGCACTCCAGTGCACATGAGTGTCTCCTAATTTCTCTTTATTATCCTGCTTGTTTCTCTTCTCTGTTCCACTGTGGTTACCAGCCCAGCCAAAGTGCCAGACTTAGAAATACCTGTTGCTCAACACCCAAACTGAGTGAGCAGAAGCAATCCCACCAAAATGACAGAATATAATATCAACATAAGTAAAATCAGGAGCAAGGCCTCAGTAAAAAGATCCTCCACATGTATTGAAGGGATATCACAGTGCTCTAAGAGAAAGTTGGTTCTGGGAAAACCTTTCAGTTAGGATATCTTAGGTGTTTTAGACTAATTTCAGAATAGACATTTATTTTTCTAGTATTTAATTTCCAGAGGAGTTCTGCACTCAGCAGCATTTGGCATTAGTCCCCTGATGGACAACAGGCAGCCTGCTTATTAGTCCTGTATTTAATTGGTTTTTAGTCACACGTTCAAGCTTTACATCCCTTCAGTTGTGCAGATACTTTTATTGAAATTCACTTTTTTCCCCAGGCCTTTCCAGAATTTTTCAGCCCTTGCTTGGAGAGAGGAAGCCTAAAAAAAAATTTCTGAGGACATGGGGCTGGCCAAGAAAAGGATTAAGAGGTGAGAGATTCTCTATTCCAGCTTTGTCCCAAATGAGTGAGGGAGTACCTGAAGGTGCCTACAAGAAAGGTGGAGAGTGACTTTTTGCAAGGGCAGGGAGAGATAGAACAATGGGGAATGGCTTTAAACAGACAGTAGGTTTAGATTGGATATTAGGAAGAAATTCTTTACTGTGAGGCATTGGAACTGGTTGCCCTGAGAAGTTTTGGGTGTCCCATCTCTGGAAGTGTCCAAGGCCAGGCTGGATGGGGCTCTGAGCAACGTGGGGTAGTGGAAGGTGTCCCTGCAGAGACAGGGAGGTTGAAACTGGATGATCTTGAAGGTCTCTTCCAACCCAGATTGCTTTAGGATTCTATTGCATGACTTCTGGGGCTCATGGCAACATGCTTTCAGTTTGGTTCACCCTTGATTGGTATCTCATGCTGCATTTTCACATCCAGTGGGATCTGGCTGGGTGCAGCCGTGCCAGGTGATCACCTGCAGACCCTGGGCAGGTAGCTTCATGAATTGACCAAGTGCTTATGTGCTTGTGCAATCCCCAGGAAGCAAAATAACCAGGTACTGCCCATCTGGCATGCAATCTCTGCTTGAAAAATTGGGCTGAATAAATTCATGCAGATGTCCTGTCAATCAGCTGCTGTAGCTGTGTGGTTCTGAGGAGTTTGAGGTTCATTTGTGTCCTTCAGAGACAAACCTACAGCAGACACATGGTGTGATAGCATCCATCTCCACACAGACCTTGATTCTGCTGCTGATTTTGTCAGCAGAAGGCTTTTCCTCTGGGGAAACCCTGACATGAGGATTCCCCAGGCTGGGCAGGGCCATCTGCAGACAGGTATTTGTGCCATGGTGACCTGTGCTCTATGGGGATAGAAATCACTTTGGTATCAGACTTATTTTCAGTAAAGACAAAGTGATACTGCTCTCTTGTTGGTAAGATTAATGCATCCTATGTGTTCTAAACACTGTCTCCTAAGCTGTCTGGCTTGAATTTTGGGTAATGGAAATGCTATTTTTTTCTTCTTGCTGCTTACAGTATCCTTCAGTTGAAGAAACAGCTTTTCAAAGGAGAGATCACACTTTGCAATGCTTTAATCTTTGTAAATGTGGAAATCTGATCTTTATAATCACTTCCAATTATTTCTTATAGCAGACCTTTCTAACCCTAAGAGGTTATTGATGTAATTGTGTTTCCTTCTTGTTAGGCAAATGATATCCTGTAAAGTGTCTTGAGCAAAATTAATGGCTTCATTTTTTATTGATCTGTTTAGCTCATGCAATTGATTCACCTTTCAGTACTGATTGGCTGATGATACTCACAGTCAGAGCTGATAAATAAATCCTTTTCTAGTGCAAACCATCATGAAAGAAATTGCCCACTGAAATCTTTCTCTTTTTCAGTAGGTGTTTAACTGATGCAGAAAGGAGATTTTTCACAATGAATAAAAACTAAGGGTTGGTTTTTTTTAATAATGGGAGAAGAAAATTCCTGACAATAGAATCTGCTTTTTCCTGTTACAGGCAGACTATTCCCTATGGAAAATACCCTTCTCCCAAAAATATCCTTCCCTTGTAATTTTAACTGATCATCAAGTTCACTAAACCAGACAAAGATGAAAGATGGGCAATGGATGTGAAGCTTCTCTCTTCTGTGGTGCTACCAGCAATACCTTGGTGTCATCCAGCCAGCAGCCCAGTGTGGGACATTTCTAAATCAATCCTTACCCCCACTGAAAGGGATCTACCAGCCTGGAAATGCAAAGGCAAAGCTTCTTTAAGGCATTGGAGAACAACTTGCTCTTTCCTTTTCCTCTCTAGTAATTTTCAGGACTATCTTTTAAATGCTAAAGATATCAAATGTGTACAGATATGTACAAAGTTTTTCCAAAAGTGCCCAAGATTTAAAAACACCAAAGAAAAGCCTAGGCTGCCATTGTTCAACGTGGGCTCAGCTGTGAAATGTGCTTGGATCCACTGGCCTGTGCCAGTCCTGCTTTGGGGACAGAAAGGGTCTGGAGACCATTGCCTTATGAATATTTTAACTCTCTGGTCTCAGGTAGCAGGCTTGGATAAGATGCTGACAATTTCTACCATCTCTGAACATGAACAAAAGGTGTCTGTGTTCAGTACTCAAGCTGTTGGCAGTTTTTCCACCTGTACAGCATCACAGGGGGTCAGAATCCCAGAGCTAAAGAATTATGTACCACTGACATGTGATTCTAGGGGGTGGTGTTGTAAATTGAGAGAGAGTTATGCTGTCCCTAGAAACATACCAGGACAATCAGGACCCCAAATGGGACCCCAAAATCACCTTCCTAATGCTGAATAGTATGATAGTATGATATCCTAAAAGTATGACCCCTTTCAGCAAGAGCAGGACATGAGAAATCTGCTTCCACAAGAGCAGCTGAAGGTCGGAAATTATGAGATAATCAGAATTGGGCCCTTTGATTTTTTCTGCTGTTCTGTTCTAACCTTCTAACTGCTGCTTCTTTCCATCAGAAAATGCAGAGCAATATTAATTTCTCTCACACAAACCACATGCTCTTGTTAAACAGACTCCTGCACCTGGCTCATGGCTCCTTTGCATATCCCACTCTCTAATTGCCAGCCACAGTGACCTTCAAGTGCTTTCTGCAAAATGCTGGAGAATGACCAAGAGCAACATTTTAATAACTTCACTAGCATGTTAACGTGTCTGGGGGGGGAAAAATTTACTTTATTGTGTGGAACAGCTGGTACCCATTTCAATAGGATTTACTGAAAACTTTTTTGCTTCTGGGTTTAGGATGACTTATAATTGATCCCAAGAGGAGAGCTCAACTAATCTCTGAACAAAACATAATTATGGTAAGTATTTTGGAAAATTTAATTATTCTGCCCTTGGGAACTTACAGCCTTTAGAAGAGATTCACTTCTTACCACATTTTCTTGGACTAGTGATTTGTAAAGGGACAAATAACATTTAGTTCCCATCATAAAACAACCTTAATTTCAGCCTCATTAAAAAATTAATCAAGGCACATATACTTTACTCTGAATGGCATTGGTGTGGCCAAGATCCAGGTCCTCAAAGGTATACAACTGTCCAGACAGGAATTAGCCATCTAATATTCAGTGATTTTGATGGACTTCTTTGCCTAGCAGCTGTTGTGGGTCTGAGACTAAATCCTAGTGGGGATCTGGGTACCAGCTGGCACATGTGATGCTGCATAAATGCTGATGTTGCACAGCAGCAACTGAGATACTGAGAGAGCAGCTCTGCTGCTGTTGGCTGATAAATGTGGGAGATGATGGTTTGGGCAGCAGAGGGAGAAAGGAATCTCAATGTCACCAGGCAGAGAAAGGAAGATTCACACAAGGGGAGCAAAGACACCACTGTTTCAAGCATTAGAAGAAACTTTCTATGATTCACTATTGCTCTAATGCTCAAGAATATTGACAAGCATCCTCTGATTGGTGTCATATTTTGTGGGTTCAGACATTCTCTGGAGTACCTGGCAAAAATATATTGAGGCAAAGATCAGAGCCAAGGAGTTACACATTAAAGTAATAGCAAATTTATTTTTCACAGTCAGGTAACATTTGGATTTTGATTTCCACAACTCCTGTTGGAGATGTGATCTCACCAATTAAAATTTCATTTTTCCAGCAAATGGTGCCTAGAACAGTATAATCCTGTTTGATTTTTTTTTTTTTTAAGAGGGAGCTCTGAGAGTTAAATATTACTTCTGCTCCTAGACTCCAGGAAAGATGTTTTATGTGAAAAAAAATGATTACTTGTACAAGAAAAACCTTTAAAATGAAAAAAAAAAACCCAACAAAAACCAAAACTCAAATCCCATAACCAACAAAACTGCAAAACAAAACAGAACAACAGCAAGGGGAAAATAAAGATACTTTCTTCTGACTTCAAATGAGCATTCATTCTTTCTGTCTGTGATAAAACAGTCAAAATAATTGAAATAATCTATCTTGGTGCCCCACAAAAACAATGTCTCCTGTATTTAAACAGTGTAAATACATTTTTGCTGGCAGGAAAAAATATAAATCTAGACTATTTTATCAATTCCCTGAGATAGCCTTAACAGGACCCTGAAGTTAAACAATACTTACACACATCAAATTAATTTTCACTATATACCTGGCACAGTAATGCTTGAGAATGGAAACAGGTTGGTGGGTATCAGTTTATGCAGTCTACTGAAAAGTGTGGATTTAAATGTTGCATCACTAATTTCCACCATTCAAAACTTCAGGGGCTTATATAAGTGATAATGCTGACATAAAAAAAATTTGGAGTCGAACTTGGATCCATTTGCTGTGGGATGGTGTGTGTGAGGCATCAGCTGCCACCTGCACACTGATCTCAGATCCAGTTTGGGGCTGCAGATGTGGGAAGGGACAATGTGGAGTCAGATGTAGGAATCTGCCCTCGCTCACAGACACAAACTGGTGCTCCTAGTGAATCAAGGGTTTAAAGAAATGGAAAGATTTAAAAGTTTAGCTAGATTTAGTTAGGAGGATAGAAACAAGAGTATAGCAAGAAGAGTAGAAGTAATGAGGAATAGTTAATTATTAGGAGATGGAGCTAGTTAAGGCTAAGATATAAATCACTTACTTACCTTTATGGTGTTTGAAGAAGCAGGATGGGAATGTGGAGCAATTGTGAAAATTTAGAAACCTTGGCCTGCACCTGGGCCCCAAAACTAGCTAGAACCAGGCTGGGGAGCTTAGACTATAGCCCAGGGGTCAGAAAGCTTGCCAACATGACAAAAGGTGAAACAGTCAATGAGGAAGACGTTCATTACTTTAGCCTCAAAGACACCACCGACCCATTTGGAACCCCACCAGCTTAATTCAGTCAAGAGACTGCACAGGCGTAAAGGAGCTTTGGACTCATTTGAATACATTTTAATATGAAGCAGGGGTAGATGGGGTTATGTAATGCATATGTATAGATGTACTGGGTAATTATATGAATATGTAAGACTTTTGTGAATAAATGGAGAGCTAGGGCTCTGTGATTTCACATGTTTGGGAGGTTTCTCACCGTTTGCCTGGCATTGTCAATAGACATAGCACCTTCTGACTTTACCTAGTTGAAGAGTTCTGTCTGCACTTCACTGGGACAGACTTTGTCATCATATGGAGGGTGGAGATGGGGACCCTCTTCAGAAAAGCAGGCAGAACTCCTAATTCCATAAAACATGGAGCCAACCCTCCTGGCTTCACTCGGCCCCAGGTTTGGGCAAAGCAGCAACTGTCTGCATGTGAAAGGCCCTGCAGTATCTACCAGCTGTGGAACTATTTGGGCAGCAGGTGTCCCAAGGAGATTTCTCCATCATTGCCACTGCCCAGAGCAGTTTAGAGATGGCTCACTATTAAGGTGTGTATGTATAACCTGTTTGTGTGACTTTTATTTTGTTTTGGTGTGACTATGCTTTACTGGGGAGGGCTAAACCTCCAAGAGGCTCCAATAAGTATTGCTTGCTGTGTTGTGGGCAATATTCACATTATCAGCACTCAGGAGAGCTGGAGAAAGTGTCCTGCAAAATAGGGTTGGTGTTCACAGATCTCTCCATCAATTTATTTGTCTTGCAAGTAAAAGATTAATTTTATAATTTCAACCAAATATCAAATGCAAATTCAAACTCAAAACTGGAAGTCAGGTTGGAGACACCTTCATCATCACCAGTAATAGGAGTTTTTGGGTCAAGATACCCCTGTACAAATCCATTAGCCTTTAGTTGGACTGTGGGATTTCTGCAGCTGGCCTCAGAGCATTGTTTGCAGACTATAGAGTTATACAATAGCAAAAGTACATTTCATGTCTGTGACATCTACTTTTGATCTGCAAGATGATCTTTATTGATGAGCTATCTTTTTTTCCTAATGTTTGTTTTCTTCTTCATTGTTTATGAGCATTTCAAACAGCTTTCTTTCTTTCTCCAACTTTTCTGGAGCTTTTTATTGCCACTAATGCATGACAGTTGTTTAAATGAATAATTGAGTGGATTCAGGTTTAAATATAGATTAATTGTTAAGGATTCTGGGCTCAAAGTGGGTGGCTGCACAAAGGGCTGGCACGTGTGAGAAGGGAAATACACCGGGAAGGAAAAGACCATATTTATTGCATGGTTTTGTCGTAAATTACAAAAAAGCTAAAAAAATACACTATAAGTTTTTCAGCTCCATATCTGATCTTGCTGTAAGAAGAGAATATAATTTTCCACATTATACTGCTATGAAGAAAGAATGTGTGACATGCCCTTGCCTACTGGCAGAGAGGCAAAAAAAATCCAGCTGCCACATCCAGATGTTCCTGTAACACCATTGTGGTGCCTGATTGTACTTGAACGCTGGTTGCTCTTTGAAATCCAGATCCATTTCCCAAACTCTACATTCCTCACAGCCAGCTTACAGTTCTCCCAAATGATCAAACCATGAATGATTCCTAATATCCATCCATATGAAAGTTTGGAGTCTTTGAATTTATGTTGTAGTTATGTGGTCCTAATGGCAAATCCTCAGCTGAAACAAGCTGTTCTGTTAAAATAAGGAAAGTCACAGTGGTTTAGAACAAAATTGGAATAAATTTTCTTATCAGAAGCAGTTAATGGAAGACAGAAATACCCTGCATCTCAATGGATCACTTATTTTAGGAAGCAGCAGAAACTCTCAATTGCAGATCTCCCCTGCTATCTCCTGCATCTCCATTTCTTGTATCAGCAGGTGGCAGCTGCGTGACAAGGGAATTTACACTTCTGAAATCAGGAGATTTGGTTTAGATTTACTATGGCAAAAGTGGGATCAGAATTTGGTTTCCTCTTTTCATACCTTAGACACGTGTCAGTGTTTGTTAGATCTGTGCCTAGATGGAGACTGGCCAGGGAGAGCTGGGTTTAAGAAAGAGATAAAACCAATTCTATCAGTAAGCAGGAAGAAAAAGCAACTCTTCTACTTGCTGATCCATATGAAAAACCCCATTTTTCTTTCACAGAAAAACCCAAGAAGTGATTTTTCATTCTGGGTGAAACTGCAGGAACAACATGAAAAGTGCTTTTCCCAAGGATTTTTCTCCAAGGCAGATGCACCTCGCATCCCAATGATGACAGAGGCTGCTGAGCTGTGCAGTCCCCATGCTCCAGGGGAGGATGGGGTGTATCAGTCCTGAATGACAAGTGAACAAGCTGTGTCCTCCTGCTACATTCAGATCAGAGTGATCTGTCTGTCCATCAGTCTCAGCATGGTGTTGCTGCCCATCATCAGGATATGTCAGCAGTTGCCATGCAAAATTCACTGGCAATAGCAGCCTTTGACTGCTCCATTATAATTCATTTCACTATCAGGCTGCAAAACCCATGTGGCTGAGAGACTCAGAGAGAGAATTAAAGGAGCTTTTCTGTGTGAATGAAGCAGAAAATCTCTGAAGTAGTCATCTGTTTTGGTGTATCTGGTGTGCAAGCCTGGGCATTCTGTTTCTGGTGGCATCAATTTATAATATCAAGAGCTGTGTTGTCACTGTCAGAAGCTCCAGATGCTTCTGTGCCTGCATGTGGAAAGTCAAAGCAAGGAGGGGATTGTGGCTTTGATTATTTTTTGTTGCACATTCTCCTTGGAAATGGTGATCTGGGGAAAACATGAATTTTGAGAGAAAAAGTAAAGTTGCAGAGACCAGTGCTGTAGAGAATTCTGCCTCTCAGCATTGAGTCATACATTTCCACAAGCCAGTGTATTGGATTCTAAGAGAGGGGAACAAACAGGACTGTAAGGATTGGTTTTTCTTCCAGAAAGCAGTGTTTGCTGCTTTGTAGGTAGGTTTGTAACCCTGCACAACATCTTTATTCTTCACTTGGCTGGTCCAGGACTGGTACCAATGCCTCTCTTGCTCTGTGCTTTGTGCTGTGAAAGATTGACACTGCTGGGGTGGGAAACAGGCAGCAGGCTGGAGGAGACACAGCTCTGAGGAGGACAACCACAAGGAGGTACTTGGTCTTTTCAGCAACCAGACAAAAGCCCTGTGTGTTTGTGCTTTCAGATTGTGTCTTGTGTTTTGATAAATCAATATCTCCAGAAACAATCTGGCCAGGCCTGGATTTCAAACATCCCCAAACAGTAAACTACTTCAGAGCTGTGCTGAAGCACTGAGTGGAGTTCAGGGGTGAATGGAGAGGTCATTTGTTTATATTTCTGTGATCAAGGAGATGTGCCCTAGAGCCTTACTGAAGGTCTTAGCACAAATAAACTCTCTAATACCCAGCTGAGAACTAAAAAGCTGCAGTGAAACTTGACTGGTTTTTAAAGAAGCAGAATCAGAGCAGCATTAAGTGCTTCCTAAAACTTTGGCTTCCCTCGAGCTTTTCTGACAATTCAGACTCATTCTTTGATGTGTTACCAGCAGAAATACTGATATCTGGTATTAATTTGAAGAAACAGCAATTTTGCTCTTATGAAAGAAGCACCAACATGACAGCTTGGACCTTTCCAGCCGCCAGTGCAAGATGTCACAAGAGTGTTAACAACATAAGAGTGACCATACCAATTGGGATAAAAATCTGTTATCCCTAGCAGTGCATCCTGCTGCTGCTTATCCAGCCTCAGAGCTCGGGTCCTGCAGATCCCTGAGGTGGAGGGACTGGCTCTGGAAATTCTGTGTGAGCCTGTATTGAGAGCACAGAGTTTGAGGGGCTCAGCCAGTTGTGTTTCCCAGCTCCTTCCTGCCACATGAACAGCAGCCACCTGCAGCCACTGACAATCTAACATTGATTTGTTTTTCTTCTACCTTTTACTAACTTGACTGGTGACACTACCAGGCTTTCAGGCTGTTGCTATCCCAGGTCCCTCTCTGGTCCTTTCATTTTCCACCTGCTCCATCCTTCTGATCCCAAGAGAGCTTTAAGGCAAAGGTTGAATGTTGCCATTGGTATTTTGGCTATTTCTTTGCTGATCTCCCCTGGAAGGAGTGGATGCCCTGGTCAGTGGCTGGTGTTCACTTTTACCATTTATCCCAGCACCTCTTCTGTGATTATTCAGTCTCAGACAGACCTACAGGCTACACAAGACTCTTCTCAGTTTCTTCTACAGCTAACACCTGTACAAAGAATTTATTGGCCTTGTCTTTCCTGAGTGATCCCTGTCCCCAGGGATTATCAGTTGGCCCTATAGGCTCTCTAGGCAGGCATTTTGCTCCTGGTTTATTGGAAGAAGAAATTACTATTTGTTTTAATCTTTTAGTCAATTGCTTCTCAAATAGTTTTTTCGGTGAGCCTGATTTTATTTTGTCTTTACTATAAACAATTTATGATACTTCACTAGGATTTTTATTACTATTATTTGTTTTGGGTATGGTTTCCATCTGTGGAATGATGCCTTCTTAATTCTAATAACCTCTTTTTCTTTGCTGTGTCATCATGCTGCTTTCCTGTTATCCTTCCTCAAGATTTCCTTAATGGCTGGTATTCACTGTGCTTCCAGTTTCACATCCTTCAGTTGTCTTCATACTGCCTAAAAGGCTTTAATTCCCTCAGTTGGTTCATTTAACTTTTTAACAAGCTTCCTCATTTTTACCAAAGTTGTCTATTGGAATTTAGCTCTAATACACTGGACTTTCGTTGTGATGGTAGGGATATTGAATCTCAGTTCATTTTAGTCTCTGTTAGAAGTGGGGCTCCCACTGTGCAGGTCTCAATCAGACCTAGTGCATGGCTCAGTGTGAAGGCAAGAGTTGCTTTTCATCTCACCATCTGCTCCAATGAACTATTGCAGGTAACTGAAATCCCTGAATATATTAAAAGGATAATTCCTATTTCACTTAGGTAATGCAATAACCACTTTAGAGGATCCACTCAGGGAATTTGCCAGCATACAAAGCTGAACCCTGTGCTCCTGAAATTATCTATTCACAGCCAGCCTTCACCAACAGGGTGGAGAACAAATTGAAGAATGAATGGGAGCTACCTTCGAAATTTGGACCATAATTTCCCCTTGCACACATTTCAGTTCATCAACAGCCAGTGCTTGGTCTTTGCTGGGAGTGGGAACCCTGATCCTTAATTCACTAATTCACCACTGATTTGCCAATCCCTTCCAGACAAACTGGACCTGCAGGTGGCTGCAAGGCAGGAGAGGAGGGGATCTTATCAGAGGCACAGAAGGAAAATCCCCTCTAACTGCAAGCCAAGCCCAGTCTTTGGGGTTGTGTTTGTACCATATGGCACCACACAGCTCTGGAAAACAAACCTGGCAGAGCAGGCTCTGAACACACAACCTAATGTTGCATCTTGCTGTTATTTCACACTTCTTAGGTACAGCTCTGGGAGGTCTTCAGCATATGCCAGCATAGCCCAGATATGTACTCCAGTTTGTCTTTTTATATATATATATATAATTTTTTTTTGTCTGGAGTTGGTAGTATTACGAAGAAGCCTTAAAGTGAAGAACTAACTGACATCAAATATGCCTTATTCTGCCCTGAGATAATGTGATATTCTAAGAAGTCTATTCCCTATTTTGTATGCATTGTATTCTCTATTGTGTATGCATTTATGTTTGTAATGAATTTACAGGTGTTTTTCAGAGGATTGCTAAGCAGGGCTGGTGTAGTTTTCACAGGAGAGAAAACCACATTTCTAAATCATGAATGCAGGGAGTTACCATCACAGATGGTGGCTTTTACTCTGTGCTGTTAAACCCTGCTACAAAACTATATCCCCATACAACTGAGGTGAAAGTAGACTGATGCCTGCTCAACTTTTTCTGACTTTTTTCATCTTGCACTGTGAATATCCTTAGGTGAGATGAAAACTTATCAGGCACTAAAGACATGGTGATGCCATACTGGCAAAATCCAGAGCAAGAGGAAAGTATGCAGGCAAAAGATGATAACTGAGGGCACACATTGTTCTTCTCCTGAAAATTATTACTTTTTTTTTTTTTTTTGGAAACAAAGGAAAAATTCCACACTCCAAGCACAACACTAACAATGATGTATCACAAGAGTTTACCTCTCCCTGTTCCTCAGATTGAGTAAAGACAATTCCTACCACGGAGTTGCACTCGTGGTGGTTTTGGACAGTTTGGCAATGGTGTCACACTATTGGCAAGAACTCAAATGAACAGAAACCCATGAAGATACATAATGACAACTACAATTTCTGAATGTGTTTGTCTAATATCTTGTGCATTCCTAATTGTTTGTCCCTCTGTCCAGCTCTCAGCACCGACAGCCTTTGTTGTAGCCTTGGCCTCTTAATGGAGCATAAAGGAGTGCAGAGATCTCTGAAAGAAAACTAAAACACAGATTGGAATTCCCACTGCATTTCCCTGGGCTGTCATGACAAATATTTAACTGGCTGGAGATGAGTAAAGCACATATCCCACCTGCCAACATCTTTATTTGGAAAGAAATCATTGAGAAGTTTGGCCACTGCAATGCAACTTTTGCTAGGAGCAGGCAGGAACAACATATTATGGCAGCCTTATTTGCAGGCTCTTGTAATTTCATTAGGATTTGATCATTTCTCCTAGACAATTTTATGTTTTGTTTTTTTTTTTTTAGGTTGCTATAGATTGTTAGAGAAGATGACAGTGCTCCAGCAGGTCTTACAGCAAGTGCTCTTATGAACTCTGGATGCCATTGACCATTGGGAGCTTTTCCATTTTATGGTGAATTACAAAGCTGAAATGTGAAAAAACGAGTTTTCTCCCTTTATTGCTTCTTTGTGATGCATAAGGGCAGTTTCAGCATCTATTTTGCCACTGGCATTTCAACACAAATATCAGACTCTCAATAGCTGGATTTCTTCAGGAGCTCTGGAGAACAGGTTCAACAGGACAGAAATATCACAACAGACAAAGCAGAATTTGTGTTTTATTCCTTATTCAGTGTCCAAACTGATGTGTGACTCCAAATTCTACTTTTTCAGTGTTGGGGTCTATCTCTTTGCTAAGATTGATTTCACCCAACTTTAGGTGTCACCCTTCTAGTTAAAGGGAAAGAAATATTTATATTTAGAGAGTGGCTCATCTGACCCATCTTAGGTGTTATCTTTAGCTTGAGAAGAATCACACCATTGATCAAGACATGCTTCACCTTGTCATACAAAAGAGCCATAATGGGTCACATGAATCACCTAAACTTGGAAGAAAAATCACTGACAGGAGAACTTGGTGCCTCCTTATCCTTATTTGCACATAAACACTTCAACTACACTACAGAGAGAGTCACCAAGGCCACAGGGGCCTTCATCTGTTTCCTGTGATCACATACTGAGCAGCACTATCTGATTCTGAGGGCACAGTTCTGCTTTATTTATGAGTCTAGTTATTTTAAGGCAGGAAAAAAAAATCAGAGCTTCTGAAGAAATCCTCCAGCTTTTCATCCTAGAGTAAGATGCTGCTTGCAGACAAAGAAAAAAGATGGGAGGTGACAGTACTTTCTGACTATATTTAAGCATCAGAAAAGCAGTTCTGGATATGTGGATGGAACTGGCTGACAGAACAAGTCCTGGTGAGCTTAAGGCTTGACTTGAGTAGAGATGGTGAAAACATTCTAGAAATAAATGATGGGTCTCACATACCACCTGTGTTTCAGTCTATTCTAATTTCCATCAAATAGGCCCAAGGCTAAAAAAGAAGCAAACTTACTTATTCCTGGGAGATAACAGGGAAAAAACCCAACCCCATTGTGATTAAAAGACTTGAAGGGACATGGTGACAGCCATGAGAAGAGATTGACCTAACACTTGATCAAACATTTCTAATATGTTAGAAAATGTATTCCTTCTGAACACTGATGCTGACATGCCCTTGGGACACATAGCAGGGATCAGACTTGAATATAAATGTGTGCTGGAAAAGTTGTTCTCAACAGGGGAAGCCTGTGCATGGTGAGTGCCTCCCATGCAGATCCCAGCAGCTGCTGGGGGCAGTCTGCTGTAGATAATATTAATATATCCCCATACACACTCTTATACAGATCTGTATGTCCTCCAGTATATTCCTCCACTTACACAGAGAAGGGGAAGAAGTGTTGGAGGTTTGGGTGTGACCTTTGTCAGATACCAAGTGTTTGACCAGCTTCCAGTGGCTGGTTATGCTCCCAGTGGGTATCTTTTAAAGATAATTGATTCCACCCACAGATAGATCATGTCTGAGTATGAAGAAAGCCTTGAACATTGTTTAAATTGTACAGGTAGAGTGGGATCACTCTGAGCACTGGAGCTCTTCCTCCCAGAGAGAGGAACCATTTTATCTTACTTTGTTTCCTTTTTCAGTCAATTAACAGAAAGGAGCAATTTAGAGGATGATGTATGCAATTGCTTAGCCATCAGCTTTAGGGTGAGATAATTCATAATACAGAATCTCTTGACTGGGCATGGAGACAAAGGTTGAGTCGTGTTTAAGTGAATGTGAGCCAGACTTTACTGAATAATTTCTGCCCCAACTCTTCTTCCTGCTATGCATTTCTGCTTGCCATCTCAAGGGCAGTATTTGATGCAGTACAGAACAGTGTCAGACTAGGAAAACAAGCAGCAAACCCAGCAGTACAAAGGCATCACCTTCTAATAAAAAATTGGCAGGCAAGTCTGAGGAACAGGGCTGTGTGAAAGATCCCCATCATACTGAAATTTGGAGGCAGCACTGGAGCATAGCTGCCTTGGCAAAATAAAATATATGTACTTCAGATTTTAGATTTGGGTTGAAAAGTCAACATATGTATCTGCCTGGAAGTAGTGGCTTCAGTTTGCTATGTTCACCTCTGGAAAATTGTTGCTCATCCAACTGTGAACATGACAGAGAGCCAGGCTCCCCAGAGGGAAGCTCGGGAAGAGGCAGTTTCAGTGGATAAAGTATATCAGTGGCACTCACACACCGAGCAAAGGCGTGCTGGGGAGACACACTCTGAGTGATGGCAAGTAAATCAGAAATAATATCCTAGGCCAAGGGACTGCAGCTCTGGAGGTTGTTGTGATATGGTTATATGGACAAAAGTGAAATGAATGTGAAAAGTGAAAGTGAATGGCCTCCAGATGCAAGGGCATTTAGGGGGATATTTGGGGTAAATGAGGTAACAGGGGGGCAGCACTCCAAAGACCCATAGGGATACAAATAGCAGGCAGCACTAACAGGCACCATGGAGATGAGATCAATGTGGTTGGAGGGGGGTTACACTAGATTTTGTGGCTGTTTGATGCTTTTGTGGCAGTTTCATGAGAAAGGTGTCTCTGGACATGGAAGAATCTAGGAGTGAATGGCCTGCACCCTGGTGAGACAGCAAACAGATCAAGTGGAGCATAATAGATCTAAAGATCCACTTGCTGCAGGAACCCTGACTGATTGCAGCAGCTGGCAATGGACCTGGGAGTGAGGTGTTACTGATGCAGGGGTGCCTGTGCCAGCCCAGGGAGAACCAGCCCTGTGCTTGCAGAAAAAGGAGAAGAGCACGACAGGAGGTGAGTGAGTCTCAGGCTGACCCAGCTGGATGCCCTACCCTGGAGAGTGACAGTCTCTACTCAATTCTGGGAGGTGTTTCCTTTTCTTCATTCTTACCTACCCCTTCAAAAGGCTAAAGGCTTGTCCCAGCAGGGAATTCTGGAAAAGCCAGAGTATAAACCCAAGATCTAGAGCTCGCTTTCCCACACTGATGAAATATTAATTAATTATTACTTGACCCAGCCTAGCTCGTGTGGCTGTTGGGGAGCCACAGGGGTGATACTGCCCAGGGACCCTCACAGGACAAAGCAGAATTTGAATTAACCCTTTTGATAGCCACAATTCCAGCCAGCACATGCCAGCATGGACATTATGTCCCATTCCAATGGAGCCAATGAATCAAGCCTCTCATCCCTTGCTAGTGCTGTTGACTGCATGTTGGACACCCCATGCTTCTCCAGTCTCTTTCCCAGCAGAGGTCCAGGGAACCACAGCTGATGCCCTACTTTTGTCACTCTCTGCAATCCCTGAACAAACTAGAGAAAAAACCAACAAAAATCAGCTGCATGTGAGGCAAATTCCAAAGATAACTGTGTGCTGGGAAGCACCATGGAAGGACCTGAAAGTGGAGGGGAGCAGGCTGCTCTCATACAGACTCATCAGGTCCACAGCAGCCCTTTGTGCCCACAAGGAGTTGTGCTCAGCACATAAAACCAGATATCAAGTTCATGTGAATCCAATAGGCTAAGCTATAAAATTCTTAATATGATATTGAGGTGTTACTCTGATGTAATAGGCCATTTAGAAAAAAATGGATATAGATTTTCTGTCTTTTACCTGATCCATTTCCTTTCTCACAAAGGAGCAGCTAAGGAGGAAAGTGCTTTGCTCTTGTTTCATAACCATTCCTCTGATGCTTATGGTGATGCTTTAATGGAGATGCTTTGAATCATTTGCTTTATATTGCTGTTACCTGTTATTTTCATATCCGCTTTCCATTACAGTTAAGCCAAGCACCCATTTAGTAATTCTTAGTAATTCTTACCCAAGGCCAAACAATAGAAATATATTTAGTGTTACTAAAAAGCCTCGGGAACTTTGTGTATCCATAAACTGTACAAATATTTTTGTGAACCAAATGAATTTGCACACATGGCTGGGATTTGTGCTCAGAGCTGTAGATATTGTAGTTGTGCAGGGTTCTTGGCATCTGTGCTCCAGGAGTGGGAAATTTCAGCAATTTGTTATAAAATGCTGCATTGCAAAAAGCTTGAGCACTTTTTTTTAATGCAAAAGATTGAGTGCATGTTGCATATCCTTTCCTGGCACCTTGTCTGCAGGGAGGTTGGGCGCACAGCAACCACAAGAAGAGGCAAATCCCTTGATGAAGCAGTAAAATTCCTGATTTGACTGCCAATCCTTAATACCAATGTCAGAGCAGGGGAGTGATGGGGCTGCTTCCATGGTTAATTGCAATTTCCTATAGTATCATAGTCTGTAAAAAATTTGTGGGTTTGCCCATATATATATATATATTAAAAGCAAGAACAACAGATATCTATCATCTTCAAAAAGAAGAAGATATTTGTTTGCTCCAAGCAAATAAAATTCTCTAAACCTCTCTGTCTCTCCCTATCACACATGGTCTTCCCGTGCCAACCTAAGGAAAGAGTTTGAAGGCAGCAAACATTCTAATTTTGACATTTTCTGAATACATAATTTTTCACTGTGAAGTCATCTCATACCTTAGAATCTGCTAAACCTCTGACATATTATAAAACCCACAAACAACAGCAAACAAGAACAGCAGCAAAGCAACATACTTCACTGAAACCTTTAAATAAAATTGTTTTTTCCCATTTTGTCTTACAGGTCCAGAGAGTTGATTTGTTCTCCTCTGGTTGCTGGTAATGCAGGGGGTTTGGGATCTGGGAGAATAAAAGGTTCTATTGGAGATATTTAATTCAATCCTTCATTTTTCAGCTTCTGGTAGTGATGTCTTTAATAATTTAATTCTTCAGACATGCCATTGTGGGTATATGTGTAACACATTGCTACTTACCTACCTCTTGCAACCCAGGGGTGTCAGGAGTGGGAGCCTGAGCAATAATGGGAAACTATATTATATTATTTTGCCCAGAATATTGTATAAAGCAAGGGACAAGTTCACTGTCAGCCACCCTGAGGGCAGAATCTGTCATTTGGGTGCTGTGGAAATGAATAGGTTACATTCCCTGTTTTATCTGAATGTACCTCTTCACTTTCAGTAAATTGGGTGATGAATGCAGGCCTCTTCCCAAAGTTAGAAAAGAGTAAGTTGGACACAGCCAAATGCAACTAGAGCAGGGCAAGGGAACGAATGATTTGTAAAGTCTGTGTTTAGTAAATAACAAAGCAAAAATTAGGGGACAGTCAAAAAAGATTTGGTTTAAAAATAGTTTAAAAGATTTTTTCCTAAAATCAAACCATTTATGTTCTGCTAATTAATAATTAATCATGCTTAGTATTTATTAAGTATCCTGTGGTTTTTCCCGCTACCTTAACTGTTAATTCAGTGAGACAAACCTAGTAGGTGACTGATTTGGTAGTGATGCCATTAAAACACCATAAATCACATTGACCCAGGGTTTAACAGCTTTTTGTTTTCAGTCCTTTTTGAAAACCTTTTCCTGAAGCAGTGGGACATGACTTGGAGGAAATGAGGGATTATTCTTTCTTTACTGTTCTTGCTTAAACAAGATTGTGCAAAAAGACAAATAAAAAAATATTTAAATCACATTATAGTGCTAACACAAACACTCCTCCCCCCTCCCACTCCCAAATGCCAAAAAATCCCAAATAAAAAAACCCACAAAATAAATTCTCAGCATAATTGTTGGTGAAGTTCCAGTGCCTGGAGCCACGCTGTTTCCTCTATTTTAGGAAAACTGTGCTGGAGTCATGAGATACAAAATCCTGGTTCTCTTGGCTGTGGCCAGTGAGGATCACAATGTACTTGCTCCCTAATCACTCCTAAAAAGGGTTTTTCAGTCTGATCCTTCTGATACTCCTGAATGGCACAGCCTGGATTTTAGAATGTCCTCCAACAGTTCCATTTCCACAAAAATTTCCCCCTGAATGGGGAAATGTGCCTTTCTCCTGAGCAGGTTAAAGATTGCTCCATACCTCAAACTGACCACCAATTTATGTCATGTTAAGAAAAACTCTTTCCCTAGAGAATTTGGTGCCAGTGGCAGCTCTGGATTTCCCTGGGACATCCTTGCTCCTGTGGCCTGTGATGGGGAGTGTGCTTGGATGGGTGGTATTCCCTCAGACTGAATGTTTCCCTTGTTGCAACTCCTAAGGAGCTAAAAGTTAAAGGATCGTAAAAGAACAGAGGGGGATAACTTGTGTTCAAGAATTTTAAAGGAACCATCCAAAGTACTCTTAAATTCTTTAAAACTGGTTAGCAAGACCATGAAACTGCAGGAAAGTAGATACTGATGTTTTTAAAGGATAAATAGTATGACCAGGGTAATTACAGTTCTTTCAGTATGACATTGATTCCAGAGAAGATAAAGGAACAGTCAGTCTGGGATTTGACTGATACAGGATTAAAAGACAGTAATGTAATTAATGCTAATCTACCTAAGATTATTAGCAGTAGATCTTGTCAACCTAAAGTGGATAACCCTACTTGATAGCTTTACAAACTGTGCTGATAAGGAGAATAATATCCCTTTGATGGACTTAGACTTTGCTAACAAAATTTCTCTTAGTCCCACACAGAAAAGTAGAAAATCAACATGGATGCACTGAATTGATTAAAAGCTGCTAATGGGAAGAACTCAAAACAGTTCTGTAAATTAGACATCATTACCAGACAGGTGACCTGCTAGTAAAAGACTGCTACTTAACAGTTCTGCCAATGCTTTGAATAAAATCCCACCTGATAAAGCAAGGTGATGACAGTAATATTGGAGGAGTGATAAATAATCAGAGGAGGTGTGATGGAGGTGGAATGATCTGCATTGATTGGCCAAGCAATGTGCCTTTTGCAACAGCAAACACAAAGTCATAAACTGAACAAAGAACAGAGGAATGGGTGCTGGACAGAGGCTGCTGCTCCAGGAACTGCTTCCCTGGAAGGTCTGGCCAAGATGGAAGAAACTGAGTCACTGCAGACTCCTTGTCCGGGGGTCTCACCAGTGGAGGGGAGAGGTTTCTCAGATTGTCAGCTAGGGGACCATTCAATCAGTTTTGTGAGGTTTGAACATTTGAAATTGAGTTGGTTGTTGTTGTAGGCTGCTTTTGTTTTATCATATGTCTATACATAACCAAAGTCTGCATTTAGCAAGTTACCCAGGACCATTTCTTCCATTAAGCATATGCTTAAATACTTTGCTGAGCTGGGGACCTTCGCCACAAGATATTCTTCCATTATCTTGTGGTTGTTTTTTCCCTTGGTTTCATAAACTCATTTGGATGCAGTGATTTTATGTGGTTTAATTTACTTTCTCTGTGTTATTATTGTCTCCAAACTGTGTATATTTACAAAAGGAATTAAATGAGTACTATTTATTTTACAGCCTGTAATGGCCCTTTTGGAGGGACGCCATTATGTAGATACTTAGAACATACATCTTTTTACATTAGAGAGCTCTCATGACATAAATACAAGAAAACAAATATCAGGCTCAGTCCTGGGAACAGTTTATAGCAAAACAGGCTTTATTTCCAAGAACAGCTCTGTAAAGAAGCTGGACTATTCATTCAGCTGGAAGTGTCTCCTGATTTTTCCCCATTAAAGCAGGAGTTTTGTTATAGATGGGTATATATATATATATATATATATATATATATATATATANATTACAGGCACAGTAATTTCCCCACTCCAAAGGTTGTTCCTGTCTCTTCTGCAGTTGCTCTCAGCCCTTTCCTTGACGTGTTTATGGTGTCATGGGACATCCCATGTCCCATGTCCTCGGCCCAGCTTGGAAAAGAGAGGAGAGGGAAGGGGAAGGGGAAGGGGAAGGGGAAGGGAAAGGGAAAGGGAAAGGGAAAGGGAAAGGGAAAGGGAAAGGGAAAGGGAAAGGGAAGACACAGAAAACAGTTTAACAGAGGGACAGAAACGCATGAACTTCCTGGTGGTTGTGGGTGACTTTCTCCACTGCCTTGTGTCAGGGACAGTGGGGAATGTTGTTTCAAATTTTATTTCGGGGGTAGTATTATCCCTCTCTTGTCCAAACATATGTCTGCTTCAACCTGGATGAAATTGCTATTCAAAAAATGGCTGTACTAGACAAGTTTTGTGGAGTGAGTATTGTATATTCTGCCTACAGTCAGTTTTGAAAATAAATGGTGTGTGCTTAAATGCAATTGGTCTACCACAGCTGAAGCCAAAGGGTCTTGTATTAAACATAAAAATTGTCTGGATATATTGACCTGAACAGGGCAGCAGTGATTTATCCCAGCTGAGAATCTCTCTCTGTGTGTTTATTTATTTCCTTTATTTTCCTTCTCTTCCTCACTGCTCCTATATTTTGATTCTCTTGTCCCTCCCTGCTCCTTTCTGCATACAGACAAATATATACATCTAGATTTGATTCTCATTCACTTTCTTTTTAAATTTTACTACGAAGTTTAAGGCTGATATCTGAACCAAGCCAGAAGCACTTTAGTTTTTAAACTCAAGAAATTTTTCACTCTTCATGCTAATCAAATCCAGCAATTTGCAAGGGATAAAGGCAATCTGTGACTAGCCAGGCTCAAAGATTATTTCTTGACAACATAGTAATGCCAAAAATCTCAGCTGTTTTATTCTAGTCATTGCTGTTCTATGGACACAGGAAAATGGTTTTGTTCTTTTTCTATGTCCTAGACAATCAGCCCAATTTTCTATGAAAACATCTCTTGCCAGAATGTATCCCTCTGATGCAAAGCCTGATATGGTGATACTATGCCTAAATCACAGTTTGGTATGAAAGACCTTGAATAAATGACTTCAGAATTTATATTAAACATATTTATCACCTATTGAACTTTTACTTATTGGAGAGCAAATTTTTATTTAAAAATTTTTTAGTCTTTTTTTTTTCCTTTTCCGATTCCAGCTGAAAAAAAGAGAGAATGAATCAGTGGATAAAAATGTCATGTTAGCCATGGTAAATATTTCTTTGCAGTCATAGTGTTGGGAAGATGTAGCCTTCTGTATTTTGAGCTAAAGACTGAAGTCTACAGCTGGTTGTGGGTCAGATCTGTGCTTTTGCCCTTCCTCTGAAAAAAACTGCCAGCACAAATACAAAGTAATAATATTTGAAAAACTGCAGTTTGTTCCTGTTTGTTATTAAATTCAGGGACCCAAGGCCATGAGCAGCAGAGAGAGCAGAGTGGAACAAGGATCAAGGGCAATGAAGGAGAAGGTGATAGGAGTCCCAAGGGGTCTGGATTATGAGGGATCTAGTGATGGGATAACTGAGATTATTCTTTGTGAGAAAAAGCAGAACCATAACCAGTGCAGTGCACTTGTCAGCTTGCAACCCATCTTGCAGAGAATCAATAATCCCAGAAAACAATTGCCAAATCCAGTAGTGAAATGGGCACCTGAACTGCATTTGATGCTGATTCCATAAAGGTTCATAACTTGATTTGGGAGATGCAAAACTCTGTCATCTGACCAGGTTCATTCACAGGCAGAGGTTTCAGGGGAGATGCCCCTGAAAGGGAGATACCTGAGGTCCAAAAACACTGTCCTTAGCAAGCAGAAAGGTGAAAAGGTAGCCAGGAGACTGAAGATTTCAGAAAGCACAGATCAGGGAAACTGTTCACTAAAACTGAAATAGAAGAGAAGATGTCATAGCAGAAAGCAGAAGAAAAGGAGTGAGTGAAAGGGAAGAGCCTTTCTGTCACAGTGACAGAAGGCCAGAAGTGAGAGAGAAGCAATAATATTTTAATCACTGCTCTCTATTCCAAGACTAGCAAGTATTTGATGATGGTTAACAGACCTGTAAAGTTTTCACATTACATGGACCCAGATTTTCCCTAAATATTTCTTTTAATGGCACCATTCATTCAAGACTCCTTTGCTTCATGCCCTTCCAGAGTGGGGAGAGGAAGGAGATCCATACTTGCAAAACCAAGCAAGTTGTGGGCAAGCTGTCATCTTGGAGACAGGATTTTCTTAGACCAGAAAATCTAAGTCTTAAGGGTTTTGTCTTCTTCTACCTGTTTCACCTTCACTTAAATACTTGTACAAAATATATATTGTCCCCCATGCTTGTAGACATTTCTGGGCTTCATCTTTCTGCAAACAGCAAGCACTGACACCTCCATTTCTTTCAAGGCCAGACAGACGTGGATCTGGGTGATCAAGAAAATAACAAATGTAACAAGTTAACAAGGGAAATGGTGTTTTTGCTGTCTCCTACAGCTTTCAAATAAAGACTGGATGCTATTGTGCATCTCTCACAAACACTTAATTCCAGTAGCTGTTGATCATCTGCCTGGGAAAGGCAGATACCCTGGGAAAGGGTTTCAAGGCTCCCAAATTTATCTCCTACCTACATTTCACTCAGCTTTGATGTGAAAGAAGGGATATCTGAGATGCAGGGATTGGGCTGTGCATTTAACAGGCAAACACAAGGAATGACCAAATTTAAGAGGAGGCTTGGCATGAGCTTTGTTGATTTATCACCCCTTTTGTTTTGTTAGTGAAGTCCAAACTCGGGTTATGGTTGCTGTATTGTGCTTCATAGGTTTAAGAGGTATCTGGCATTTGTAAATGCCTAAAATCAGTAGTTACTGTTTATGTTCAAGGTCACGGACTTGGGATGTTGGAACCAACCTGCAGCCAGAAGAGTGCCTTCAGATGAGGAATTTTGGAAAGCTTTGACAGAAAGGGTGGAGTGCCTTTTATAACAATTTCTGGGGGAGCACCCTATCTCTGAGCAATAGCGAGAAATGAGTCTGCTGTTTTGTTTTTGTTTTCTTTAATGTATGCACTGCAAATTAGCACAGCCTTCAGAGTTTTAGGGAAAACAGTCATTAGGAGGTAACCATCCCACATCTGTAGGATGGCTCGCTGGCAGCACTTGCTCTAATTGACCCATTCAGGAGAGTTATGTTTGCCGTGTGAACAGAATCCACCCACAGCAGATTATTATTTTTGTCACTGTGCTTCTCTGCAGATGTGAGAGAAAGTAACTTAGGCAGGGGCTTATGGGCTTCAGAGAATCTCATCAGCCTTGAGCAGTACAAATACTTGTATGCTACTGAGATAAACATGAAATACAACGTTCATAAATACCAGGCCCTTGGGCTCAGAGCACCAATGAATGTGGAATGTGTTTCTTATATTAGAGTAGATGTGAGGGAATGGTACACAGTAACTGAAAATAGAGTACTATTCATGAAATATCCTTCTTAAAAACGTTTGTTTATGTTTATCTTTAATTAATACATTGCAATAACATCTGTTCATATAAAATTAGGAGAATTATTGACTCAAATACAAGTTATTTGAGCAATCATAATTCTCTGGCTGGCAGCTTGCTGGAAACATTTGCATTTTACACCTGTATCATGACAAGTCTGGCAAATTGTATCTTACTAGCCCATTAATATTTTGCAAAATGTCAAATAATTCTTCTTGTTGGAAGAGATTGTTTTATTTTTGTTGTCTATCATATAGAAACCAAACCCAAAATTAAGTGAGACTTCACTCAGTTTGCCATGAAGATAGTCTACCTATAAAAAATGAAGTGTAAATAAAATGTACTGGGGAGATTAATTAAATAATATCTCTTAGTCTTGGACTTAATCAAGCCCTTTCTGAAATCATGGCATGCATATAATCCTTCATTTATGGAGGTGGTGGGGAAATACCTTCAGTGTTCCACTACTGACAGATTTTATAGAAGCTGCAATTGGGCAACAGTTCCTCACATCCTGATTGTATTCTCTTCCTATCCACCATTAATACATTGCCAGGGGTGCTTTGTATTTAAATTAAAAATTAAAATGCATCATGTGCAAATGGTAAAGTAAGCTGGTACAAGAATCATTTAAACTGCAATATATACCACTGCAGAAATGGGTTTAGATTCATTTCTACAAAGAAAATAATTTAAAAAAAAATTACACCCTATTATCCATAGAGTTGTGGCATCCTATGTTTATTTCAAGGAGTTTGCCTGGTTTGGTGACAAATACATTTTTTTACTGTTGTAGCCAGGACAACTGTGCAGCAAGAGAAAACAAACTGTGCATTTGACTCTTTGTGTGTGTTAGCATCAAAGTCTCTTTCTTTACTCCAATAATTTCTTCCTGTGCAAAGACATTGAAATCAATGTATTTAAAAAAAAAAAAAAGCTCCTGGGAGCAGTTAAGGCTGAAAAACTTCTGTCATTTCTACAGAATTAGTTTAAGATTCCCAGCTTTTACTCAGACCTTGCACACACCAAATAATCTACAAGATGGAATTTCATGGAAAATCATGCCTTTATGGAGGTGTCATGGACACACCTGAAATTTTGCCACTGGCAAAACCTTTAGGCACTGAGCTTTGATGTGAGATGTGAACTATGACAATATCCAAGGAGGAAAGGGTGAGGCAAAAACAGGAAGGGAAAAAGGGAAGGGAGACAGTATGAAGGCAAGGCAGATAATTTTGAACAGGTGTACAGGTGTACCTTTAGGCCTGGAAGGAAGAGACTGGAAGCCTCTGTGTTTGCCTGCATATGAGATAAACATGACACTACACAGCCTCACCTCTTCTCAATCCTCCTCAGGCTCAAAGGAATCAACCAAACCCATCCTGGGCCATGTGTTGTGTGCAGGTGTTTTGGGATGAGGGATGTTTAGCTATGAGAAGTGAGTTCTTGGCAAGAGCACAGGGGATGATGAAGTGCCTGGTGAGAGCTAGGCTTGCCCAGATGCAGCCCCTGGCACCTCTTCACCTCTATGATCAGCACCATCACCTTCAGCCCAAAATGCATCCTAAAGAGCCTGTGTGTATCTCCTTGGGTGGCACCTCTGCACACAAACAGCTGGCTTAGCCAAATCTCTGATGAGCAGGCATGCAGCATGGAAAGACAAGCAGAAACTCTGGGATGTTGGTCTTGGGAACTTTAAAACCTCCAGCATTATGTTTGAAGGATTCAATTTCTCTTGGATTTGATCTGGTTCTCCCATCAGACTGATACTTAAATTTATCTGGACTCCAGAATGTTGTACTTGCCCTTGGGAGGACTGATTAACTTCTGTGGAGTTGAGGGTCCTGCAGGAGGATCTATGGAGGTGTAAAGACTTAATTTAAGTCTGCAGAATGGCATGTGACTGCATCAGCTACACACTTTACAGTATTTTGCTTTTCTTTTGTCTCCTTCGGGAGAATGTTCGACTGGAGTAGTCCCGTGTGAAAATGACTCAGTTGCTGAGTCCATTTCATTTGCAAACCACTGGAGCATTAAACACAGAATCTCACATGGACATTAGTGCAAACCCACTTCTTAGAGCAGAAGCTGACATTACCAGAGGCAAACTGATGCCTTGTAAGAGCCACTGACAAGTGCTATTTGTGGAGACAATTCAGCATATTAACAGTGTAGAGAGCAAGAAACAGGGCTGACTTGTTTTCATCAAATTATTTAGCATAAAAACATCCCTTTTGCTTCTCAAATATTGACTTATTCCTCTTTTTGCTGCTTAACTGGAACAGATTAGGGCAAATTTGTCTATGGTGCCATTTTGACTTGAATTAAGATAAAAGCCACTTTTAATCAAGTACCTCGTGCTCTGTAGCTTCTCAGCCATTCCTTATCTCTTATTAAGCACATAATCCACTCTGTCATTTTGATTTTGTATCAACAATTGTCAAGATCTGTTGTGATTCTTCTCCATGACCAGCAGATATTGATCAGAATGGATTTAGGATGGCCAGACTCTTTCAAAAGAAGAAAGCAAAGGTTTAGAATTTTTTCTTAGTGCTTAAACTACTCCCTAAAGGGTTTTTTGCACAGGAACAGAGTTCTATTTTTTTAGACAAACCTCTAATTTTCCAGTGTGTTTTCTATTTTCCTGTGAGTTCAATGTCTTGGCTCATAAAGTGACAGAATTCTGGAAATGTTTCTCTAGAGACAGTTGAGAACATTCACAGTCCATCCTTCAGAGGACCCAACAGAAAACCCATTTTTTCAGAAGGAAACTGAGAAAGAATCAGTCCAGCCAACAGCTACTTCAAAAAAACCCCAAAAAACAAAACAAAACAAAAAAAAAAACAAACAACAAAAAACCAAACAAACCAAAACCCAAAAAAACCCAACAAAAAGCCACACACACACACACACACACAAAAAGCATCTTAGGAGCTTTGAGCTATTAGATGTTCCAACCTCCAACCAGTTCTTAATAAATGAAACATTTCTGATTTTGATGTACAGTATTTAAACTCTGTGATTCCTCAGATGTTACTTTAGGAGCCTGTTTTGTTCTTGACAGGTTTTAAATGCATTTGGAACAGGCTCTGAAAGTTGGAGGGCTTCATTTAGAGTGAGAGCTATGAAGAGTCTGGGCTGGAGATGTACAGAAATATGAGCACAGTCTGATTTTCAGTCTGTGGTCACCTGGAGGGAAGATGAGGGTAGGAGGCTAAGAGGGAATCTGCTTACTTCTTAGGGATCCTGAAGGAAAAATAAGGAAAAAAATTGCTTAGGCTAACTTACTATGCAGGGGTTCCTGCCTCTGTGGAAATGCCTGAAGGTCTGCCAATTAGAGGGGAAAAAAATAAAAGAAGAGCTGAAACCTATTAAAATACAGCAATGCTGGAAGAGCACAGCATTTCCAGACCTGGCTATGAATTTGCTTGCTTCCAAGGGATGCTGAGTGAACAATGGGTAACAAATAATTTATTTGACCTGTTTGTTTGGTTTTTTTCTTCTTTTAATCTGTCTGTATATTAATCACAGTTTTCAAACTGCCTCTGGGTGTGTTTGTAAAACGAGGGCCCAATGCTCACCCACTACAGAAGGTTTTTCTGAATGTGGCTGGCTGAATTCTACTGAGTCTGACTGAGCAGCCCCAATGCTGCAGGCTCTTGGAAATTTGAGTGCACTTCAGTGTGGAAGAGGCCAGGTGGGATTTGCTTCACAGCCTCACTCCAGGTCTGAAAGACTTTTGAGAATGTTACAGAGGGCTCTGGGAGTGTAGATCCAGCTTGTACAGACTGAAGGCTCCACACAAATATTTAGAGCAGCCCTGTTTGCTAGACTTAGTTCATTCACTCTGGGAAGTCCTTTTGAAGGATTAAAGGTGTCACCAGAATGTGTGATGAATTCATAATAAATGAATGTATAATATTCATAGTAAATGTACCTAATTTAAAGTACTTTTAATACTCTGCATATGAACCTCTTTATATATAAAAAAAAAAAAACCAAACCAACAAACAAACCCAAAACAAAGACTCATGCTTTGTAGGCAGGGATATGCATAAAGACTGCATATTATTATCAAGTCATGTAGAAAGTGTCCCAAGGTTTTCTTTTGTATAAACCCTCATATAAATAGTGCTCCTGGGCTACTTGTCATGGGGTAACAATTATCATCGCCCCTATATTGTCTGCTTCACTTTTTGACAGCTTGAGCATAAGTTTATTGGAATGAGCAGAGCTCTTCCTGGTGGGAAACCTTTGGAAGGAGGTTTACAGTCTAGGTCCTAATGGTGGGTTAATCAGGATATGGTGGATTAATCAGGATAGTCCCAGAGGTCTTTGTTCTGGGAGAGTTCATCACCCAGGATGATGATGGATGTCCTCCACTGTGCACATGTAGTGGTGAAGAATGTCAGAGTCATACAACTGTTTGGGTTGGAAGGGACCTCTGGAGATCATCCAGTCCAACCCCCCTGCCAAGATGGGGTGACCTGGAACAGGTGGCACAGGAGCTCATCCAGGTGGGTTGGGAACACCTCCAGAGAAACTCCATGACATCCCTGGGTCATGTTCCAGTTCTCTGCCACCCTCAACATGAGGATGTTCTTTGCATTGAGGTGGAATTTATTGTGTTTCAGTTTGTGGCCATTGCTCCTCGTCCTGTTGCTGGGCACCACTGAAAGGGGTCTGGCACCACCCTCTGACACCCCCTTTATTGGTATTGATGAGATCCCCTCTCAGCCTTCTCCTCTCTGTACTAACCAGGCCCAGCTCCTACAGTGTTTCCTCATAGCAGAGATGGTCTGGAGCACAATTTTATCATCTCTGTGCCCCTCTGCTGGACCCT
Organism: Dicaeum eximium; assembly: GCA_013396995.1. Classification (NCBI taxonomy): domain Eukaryota; kingdom Metazoa; phylum Chordata; class Aves; order Passeriformes; family Dicaeidae; genus Dicaeum; species Dicaeum eximium. Next base: position 3,097,873 of record VWZP01001896.1, read on the forward strand.
CTCCAAGTACCTCCTTGTCTCTCTTGTACTGAGGAGCCCAGAGCTGGACAGAGCACTCCAGATGTGGCCTCTCCAGGGCAGAGTAGAGGGGCAGGATCACCTCCCTTGACCTGCTGACCATGCTCTTCCTGAAGCTCCTCAGGACACCACTGGCCCTCCTGACCAGGGCACTGCTGGCTCGTGGCCAACTTGTCACTCGCCAAGGCTCCCAGGTCCTTCTCAGCAGAGCTGCTCTCTAGCAGGTAGGAAGAAACTGTCTCCTAGCTAGTGTTAGTTACCTTTCAAAGGCTTCCTTCTGGAATAAAACCCTGAACAACAAATGTACAGTTTTCCCCTAATAACTAGTTTTATGCAAAAGAGACTTCTATAGGATCAGTCCTCAAGAAACTACACCAGAAATTTCAGAGGTCTTTTCTGAGAGTTTTGACAAACCTTGGGTCTGACTAAGCTGGCTACATGATGATAACAATCTCTCTGACAGCTCTTTTTATTCTAACCATAGACAAATCAAGGGCTATAATTTAAAAAGCATGCAAGTCCACATTATTTTTGGGTCTGGCTTTATTCCTCCTGTTGGATAGAGGCCTGTGTGCTTCTTGGCTCTTGACAGCTGATCTGATCTGAGCTATTGACAACTACCAGGCAAAGACTGCACTCAGCTGTTGGATTGATTTATTAACAGAAATGACAGAGGTCTGCGTTTGATCTTATATGTCTCAAGTTTAACTTCTCCTGACAATCACTCAACTTTGATCTTAAACAATTTGAAGCAATTTGCCCACAATTCCTTCACTGTAAGTGAGCCAGTTTTAGTCAATATGTCTATGTAGTTGAGGGAAAATGTTGCAGTTTGTTCTCTGTGAAGGAAATCCTGCTGCTGTTTTCACTGGGGGGAAAGAAAGTTCTGCATAACACAACATGATTTATCTGGGAGTGATATGATGAGGATGTTATTTTTAATGATAGCTCAGCTAAAATATAATGTGCAATGACTCTAGGAGGTTATAATTTGAGAATCAGAATCTCACAAAGACAGAAAAAGGGCAGCATGAAAAATTGATCATAGGAATGCCTAATCTCCACAGAAGGCACTTTCAAAGGGGAACACCTTTCATGCTTTCAAAGGGAGCCTCACCACCTGAAAAGGCATTTATCAGAGACAGGAAACAAGACTCCTGGGAAACTTGCAGTCCAGAACTGGAAACTGCAGTAACAGGTTCCAGGTTTTGCAAACTTGCAGTTTTGGCTATATTCACTGAAAGCTCTGGGTAAATTTGCACTGTGAGTGAATCTGGGTGTGTTTACAGGTGTCACTGAAGACTAGACAGCGGCAATAAGAGATTATTTTTGTTTTCTGGATCTTGAAACATCCTCCCCAGTTCACAAATCTTCAGAGAATTCCTGGTCTGAGCACCGATGTTTGAAAGGGTCTTTGAGAGGTATTGGAAGTACTGCCCTTTCTCTTTTGTGGAATGCTTGGAAGTACTAAAGTGGCTTAATTTTTACATGAAAACTATGCCCACTGAAATCCATAAAAGCAGAAAGCACTTAAGAACCACAGAAAATAAGTTTTCTGTTATTCACATGTTATAAGTCTACTTGAATTGTGATGCAATAGAAAAGTTAAGATAGAACATGGACTATACCTCAGATTTCATCCCAAAGCCAAAGACAGCCAAGTCTATGGGTCTCAAGTATTCTGTTCCACTGACCCAAGTTGCCCAAGCCTTTTGGTTCAAGCTTGAATTTTTAATCTTTAAAACCCACTTAGATTTTCCTCTCTGAGCACATTAGCAGTGCCAGCCTGGGCCATAAAACTTCCCAGATTTTGTAGCACTGCTGCTACATGTGCTGCAAGGTCTCCTGGAGATGCTCCCAGACAGAAGATGTAGCTGTGTGGGATTTTAAAGGCTGTTACCAATCATGTTCTGTAGCTTGCTGTGAGCACAGTTGGCTTCTTACACTTGTACACTCATTCTATTTTTCCTGTGTATTTGGTTTGGACTGGTAGAACAACATTTGCTGATTCTGGTGATTTTTTTTTTGTGTCAGGTGGAAGATGCTGGAACTTGGGTGTATTTCATGAATATCTGAGACTCTTTTGCATTACAGATAGATAAACAGTACCTCAGCAAACACCCCAGGGATTCATATCTCTGTGCAGAGGACAAGTGCTTTCTTGAGCCAAGCTCACATGCTGACAACAAATAGAATTAACGTTTTTGCTTTGCACCATTGCCAGGGTAACTGATGCAGCACACAACAGTGACCTATAACTTGTCCATTAATCAAAACCCGAACTGCACAATTTTGTGCTGTTTTATATATGGCTGGAAAAATGCCTTGATCCAAACACCACTGGAATCAGTGAGAAGATTGTGTTAATGTTGCTGGGATTTAGGCTGAACTCACAGAGGTCAGGGATTTTTGGAGGGCTGATAATTTTATAAGGACTTTTGAAATCCATCCTTTTAGAGAGATATCTTAGAGTATGTGCTAGAGAATTAACAGTACAAATCATCACAGCTCATTAGGACCATCATATAGAGATTTATAAACTTCTGTAGGGTTTGCTCAGCAGACCTAGTTATGTTATGGTTTTTAGATTCTTGTTGGGCAGTTTCTAACACCTGTACTGGACACTTAAAGTCCTGTGAAGCTAATGTATTCCATTCAGTCCCTGGCAGTCTGCAGCCTGCTGAGAACACAAATGGTTTGCAGTTGTACCTGTGCCTCTTGCTCACTGCCATGTAGGGAACTGAATGCAGATGGAATCATTTGCTGACAACCAACAACGTGGTTTTGATATAAATTGCAGTTATGATATCAATTTCCTTTTGTATAGAACTCCAAAATCATTGAATATTTACAAAAGGCGAATTTACCTCAAGGGCAGTGCTGAACTAAATTTAGCAGAGGTACAGAGAAACAAGAGCAAGGATATACAACTCCTGTTTCTCTTTTTTTTTTTGGTGTAAAGCCTGCAGACCAGTTCAGATCTTCATACAAGATACAGAACCTTTAAAATCCCAGAACTTCTCATTATAAAAGTTGCTATCTTTTATTTTTGTGGCCCCATCCTATTACTAGAATTGTTTAGAGGGAAAACATCCCCTCATTGTGAGTGACTGACTGAGTGTGACTGCTTCTTTAGTCAGCAGTAGCACCTGAAAAGCCATGGAAAAGTGGAATGCTGAGAACCAGTCAGGAAAATCACTGAAGTTTCTCAAAATCAACCAGGCAGATGACCAAGGGCTCAAGGCAAGGTGACAGCAAACCAGGTGTCCAAAGCTACAGAGCAGGCAGCAATCAACCCTCAGGCTGCTGGAGCATCTTCAAAATGAATACATCCAGGAAAACTTTTTCATTCCAACAAATTAATAAGGTCAAATATCTATTTATACATATGGCATTGATCTCTGACTGATCAGATATCAGTTTTCTTCTTCACCTGTGTCTCAGAGTCAGGTCAGTTTTGGATCTCAGTCTAGTATTTGACTCATCCTTCTGGAAGCTTCAGACTGATGGAAATTTGTCTTATTTCATAGATTCTCAAAGGATTATATTTTTATTCCACCATTGTTTAGCTATTTATTCTTCCAGCCTCCTTTACTGCATCTGATAAAATTTTTCAACTTTATGTGCTTCATTCTAATCTATAGTGACTTCCTCATGTTCATCACTTGCAGCAAGACTGATGTTTTATTATTTTAAATGTAGGGAAATGTAGAGAAAAACATAGTGAGAAGAAGACAGAAGTGTCTGGCTCATCTCAGAAGCCTCTAAAAATTCTGAGACAATCCCTGGTTCATTTTTGAAAGTGAGTGATTTACACACTGGATAGCAATGCCAGTGGACAGGAGCCACCTCTCCAGGCTCCTGCCAGATGTAAATCCCTGTAATACCAAATTGGAGAAAAGAAGGACCAGCCTTAATCTTTTCTAGCAAGGTAAAGAAGAAAAATGTTTTGCACTTTAAATTTGTTGCTTTCAGGCTGTTAAATGAACAGAGACATATAGGGTTATTTAAGCAGCATTTTCATTTTACAAATGACTGGACTATGTGTTCATTTCCCCAGAAAGAAAAATGAGATGTTTTCTTCTCCCTTTTTTATCCTTTGGAGAAAAGATATGTGTATATATTGCAGGAAACTCGTTGTCTGTAACAGAGGAGAAAGTAGAAGTGAGGAGAAAGAATAGTTTCAGCCAAAGGTCGGAATTGGAACAGCAGAAAATTGCTATAAATTTGTCATGAATTAGTTTAGACTGGATTGCTCCAATCCACAAAGCTACCTTTCAGGTAGTTGAGTGAGGGCAAAGCAACCTGTGAGCTCTTGAAGCAGAGCTTGGTAAGCTGGCAAGATAAACTGCAGGACTTGGTGGCTGCCATGGGAGCTCCGCAGCAGGGCCTGCAGTTGGTGGCATCTGCAGAGGTTCTCCTGGGAAGGACCTTCAGCCTGGCAGGGGACAGGTGCAGCATGACCTGACTGCTGGGCACAAACTGCTAAACTCCTTTCCCTGGACTCCTGTGGTCCCAAGCTGCTGCTGCTGCTGCTGTCACTGCCACCCTGAAAGGTGCTGTGGGAACCTGGCTTGTCTGAAAATGTCATTCTGTTTCCTTTTCCTGCACAGAGAGTGGCTCAATCACACCTGGGGCCAGCTGAGACGTCCAAGGATCTCCCACCCAAAGATTGTCACTGCAGGAGGCAAATCTTCTGTAAGTCTTGTGTCTGGTCTGCCAGACTCAGTCCCTGATGCCCAAGGACATTTACATCTCTATGAGCTGCTCAATACATTCCATTGACTACACCATGACTAAATCAATTGATATTTAGTCAGTGTAAGTCACTGGTATCTATGGTGCAATTTATGTCATTCTGAAGCAGTCACCTAAAATTAGTCAAGTGGGTCTCACCCTAGAGGTGCCAGTTTCTCTCCATTGACTATAATGTGAACCTGATATGAGATATTCTAATTTAACCCTTCATCGTTTCAAATGTTAAAGCTTAAGTGAGCTCAATTTCTTTCTAGTTATACTGGTCATGTGTGAACCCTGATGAAGGCTCCCCAAATCCAAGTGTTTCTGGTTGGAAGGAGGAGAGGTAAAGCTTTAGTAACTTATTATTTCAGAGTTTTGTCTGAATGTTAGAGTCAGCTCAACCAACCCCAGGGATGGCTGGCAGTTCAGTGACTCAGTGCCTAGCTTAGCTTAGGCCAACTGCAAATGTGAACCCCAAAAAGCTCCAGTCACTGCCCATTTAAAGCACCATGGCTCAGGTGGCATTGTCCAGCTTAGAAATCAGAGTGAAAAGAATTATTTACTAAATTGTGCAGATGCATTATTTTGTCTGTTATTAACATCTGTGGTATTTGCACTATTTAAACACTCTGCAATTTTTTCCCCTTAGGCTACCAGTGCTTGCTTGCAGCCCAGAGGAGAACACCTCTGCAGACAGTGCTGTTGCATGTTTTCATCAATTTATCTGAGGACAGAATTAACTGATACAAGCAATTATGAGACTTACAAGATTCATAATTGACCTCCTTTGACTACATGAGATAAATGGATATGATGTCACTAAACTGCCCTCTGATTATCCTTTAAGATCACAAACACTCTTGCAGGTAACACATGGGATGTTATGTATGAATATAAATATAAAATTCATTGATGGCATATTGATTTCACACAGTGACTCAATGCATTTATCTCAGCTATACTTATTACTTATTATAACTCCAAACACAGCAGCAGATTTGGCTTCTCACTAATGGAGAACATTGTTCAGGTTTCTCTGAAGAGAGATACAAATTGTTTGCTAATAGTGTTTGGCATAATCACCTGTTTAAATAATTACCAACATCATCCTCCTGCTGATGTTCTATAATAAATCTAATGATTTCTGAAAACATTGTATAGCCCTCTCTAGCTGGTGCAGACATGTCAAGGTTTTCTGGTCTGGCAGTCAGCAAGGGGAAGAAATTGTGCTTAGCATGTGTAGGGCTTTTTCCTCCAGTGCCAAAGTCAAATGTTCTGCAAAACACCTTGCTCATGTGCAGTGCTGTCTGCACATATCCAGCTGTCACTGCCCTGTGTCACAGAGCAAGTGATTGCTGCTTAGACTAAGAACAGAGCAAAACATTTTGTCTTTGGGATAAGTTTAGTCATTAATCTCCTGAGTTTTCTTCTTTTTTCTTTTCCCAGATAAATATGGTTACTTGATGCCACTGTTTGAATTTGTGATATTTATATGGTATTTTCCTGTTGGGGAATTGGGAAATTCACTCCTCAATAGGGTTGAAAGTATGCTTAAGTAAACAGCAGTGTGAAATTCAAAACACATTGTGATTTTATTTTGCCATCCCTTTCAAAATGAAAGGAAGTTTGCAAAATATATTTCAGTGGAACACTTTTATTTTTGCTTTAACTATGGTAACATTTTACCCTGATGCAAGCCAGTAAGTTTCTACAATGACATATTGAATGCTTATGGTAGACAAGGATGGTGGCAATGCCATCCCTTGTGTCTTCAACAGCATCAAGCCATGGCTCCAGATTTGACATCTTGTGGTGGCAGTGGCATTTCTCTTACTGGCTCTGCTTGCTTGTGTTCCACTTTACTGGTACTTGCCCTTTAAATTGAAGAAAGATAAGATGATTTAATTATCTGTCTCAATTTAGTGGAAGTGAGGTCATTATTTAACTGTTTAATATTTTCCTATGTCAGCACCATTATTTTTCCCCTTAATGTCCTTGCCTTGTGCTTTCAAATTCCTGAGGAGATCACGGGTCCTTTGTAGAATGAACCTTTAAATATATTGACATTAAAACCTCCAGATACAGATGAGCCAGGATTAATGCTTAAATCTCAAGGGCTTCCAAATGTCAATGACAACATGGGAGTTGTGCACGGAACTGAGCTGAGAATTCCCATGAAACGTGCCGGTCGAAAAACACTGATTTCCACTTATTCCAGGCAGTTCACTTGAAATTCTCGTTCTCCAAAATTAATATTTAAAAAGTTAGACATGACTTCAGTTTCTGGAAGGATTTGTTACACCACTGAGTGCAATTATCATTCCCAACCTGTTGTTCAACAAAGTACTTAATGCTAAAAGCAGCGGGGATGCTGGGCGTCAGGGGCTCCCTGTTAAAAGCACGTTGGTCTGTTCACACTGGAGTTAATGCAGCCTGCTTTCCTCTTGTGGTTGGCTGTCTGGTGTCTAATGAAGTGTGTGTTCATGTTGCATCTTTTAGTACTTTCCCAGCTCTCTTTGTCAGTCAGTTTTCATTAAACATCTCTGGGATTTCTGCTCGTGTTATATTTGGTTTTGTTATAGCAGGACAGTCAATCTGCTTCTCTAGCATGCACACACACACATGCACACACACATACAGAAAAGAGCTGCTTAACCTCTATAACCTTAGAAAAAGTTAGAAAAAAATGTCTTGGCTGCAAATAATTAAGCTAATTCTGAATTTGCTTGTGGGTTTTGCTTGTGGGGAAATCACTGCTGTAATGGCCAGGTTCTGAGTTCACTGGCTGTTGCAGGAGTCCATGCCCCAGCCTTCCAGTGACCTCACTGCAGAAGAAGCTTGCCTTGGGATTGTTTGCATCAGCAACCTGTTATGGCCATGAATGCTATCAAAAAGAATGTACTGGTTTGGAGGGTTTTCTTTTGTCAAATGAATGCCAGTGGATAACACTTCAGGGTTTGTAACCTAACGAGGTGATTGCAATGAAATTACAGTTTGTGGCAGAAGCAGATGATGGCTGTGTCAGAACATTTGAGGTTTTAATGAGGCAGAATTTTGTTACCCAACCCTACATCCAGTAGCTTGTCATCTGGTTGTGAGCAGAATAATTACCAGTGATAAGGACTCATTAAAAAGGTAATTCTCTCTTAACAGGAACTACTGTCTGAACCTCAGCCTTTGGGCTATCAAACCTTTGAGTGGCATATGGGGGATGGCAAGGAGATGGCAGTCAGTGTGCAGCTCAAGGGGTTGGGATGGAGCAGAATTCTTTGTAGTGTCACCCTCCATTTACAAAAAAAAAGCACATTGGATAGAAGTTAAAGGAGTGCCCTTTTGTAAGGACTGCATTTGGACTTATGACTCCCAACCCTTTTAACAATAGGAAATAGGAGAAGATCAGCAATATCTGACTCCATAGATGAGCACAGACCTCATAGCAGGGACAAAGGCAGCAAACTGGATCTAAAACGAATCAGAGAGGAAAAGCCTTTAGAACAACGACTCCAGGAACATCAGGGCTGAACAGGATTTTGGCAAGATAGGAAGAAAAAGGAAATCCTTCATTCCTCTTAAGGACAATGAAGAGACAAGCTGTGGAAGTCTGCTGGCTTCAATGTGCCTAGAGAAGGATCAACATCACTTTTTGCCCTCCTATTGGGCTACTTGGTGAAAGACTCACAGCTAAATGCCCTGAGATGCAGTTACACCAAGTATGGGAGTTTTTGAGGCTGGGAATTCACCTTCCTCCTTGGCTGGATGGGAGGATTGGGAAGGAGGAGACTGTAATTTCAAAAGAGGGCAGGTTCTCTTCCCTAGAACAGCCTGGGCAAGCAGCAAGTGGTAACTCAGGGCAGTGCTCATGGTCTCACAGCGTGGCTGGTTACTGCAATTAGACTGTGCATTCTTTCCCTTTGTAAATCTCATTTAAGGACCTGTTTTTACTCTGCCTGCCAGCATGTCCGTGGAAAGCACTGAGGTTATATTGAGAAGATAAAATTGGAAAAGCTTTGGGCTTTTTAGACACTTTTCTACAAAAGATATCAAATATCTCAAGCCCACATTCACAATAGGCATGAAGAAAGAGCCAAAACTTGTAATAGTATTACTATTATATACTGTGTATTTTTTGTAGTCATATAATTTTACTTTATTAGCAGGTTAAGTGAATGGCTTTTTAGCAATTCTCTAGGAAAAATTCTCTTCTGAGCTCAGCATAGTTATGTTATTTCCTTCTCTCTTTATCTGGGAAGACTTTTGATGTAACTCATTTAGGGAGGAAAAAGATGGTGCACTCTCTGGTCTGGGGGGTTTCCTGCACCTTGGAGTCAGAGAGTCTTTTCTGCTGTGTTTACTGCTTTTGCATTCCTTTTTATGCCCTTCCAGAGCTTGTGCAGCAAACTAGAGGTGCCCAGAAACAAGGATGACAGAATTTAATTTAAATTTCCTTGTGTGCTGGATTGTCCTACCTGAGATGGCTCAATGCATTTCATTTCTGTTATTTTAACTATTTTGCAGTTAAGGTTGAGCAGTAAAGATGAAATCTCCCTCTCTCTCTCTCTCTACTCCTGTGGCACTGCAAAGCATATTTCAAGGCACTTTTTTGTGCTCTGCCTTAAGAATACAGCACTGACCAGGGGCAAATGGTCCCTGTAGCTCTATTAATGTTAAATGAGGCTTTTCATAAATCATGACTGTGTTACATTATGGCAGAAATTCTTTTCTAAATGCTCAGTGAAATCAAAGTAGCCCACAAGGATTGACATTTAAGTTGCATATCTACCTAAAAATATTTTACACACTCCATTAAAAAGTTGAAGATAATTTAAACACAGTAATTCATATTAATGCCATTAAGTAGAAAGGAAGTATATTTTCAATGCTGAAAAATATTTATCTGGCAGCTTAATCAAATATTAGAACAAACAGAAAAGTCTGAAGTGTAATTTTCAAATGTTGTTTGGTCATATTTGGAAAAGGATAAATACCCTGCATCTGTCTGCCTTTACAAACAAAAAGGTTGTTAGCTACTAGGGATCAGCAGAAGATTTTTATGTCTCTTTTTGTCTTTCATCTGCCTAAAACAAATAAAATTCATGCTGCACCTATAATGATGGAAGCAATAAGGGAAATGGTAATCAAGCAGAATTAAACACTCTGAAATTGTCTAGCAATGAATTACTTTTAGTGAATGTTTAAACTGCATAATCATTTTACTGGAAGATTGGAAAAATCTCATCAGGCACTGCACATAGACAGATGGAGAGCTAAGGATTGTCTTTTCCCTTGAGTTCAGTCCTTGCTGATGAAAATGCTCCTCCACTTGTTGCTGTGACTTGTACTCCTCATTCTGCAGGGCTCAATCCTTGTTTAAATCTTTACACCTGAAGGCTCATCATGTTCATTCCATTTTGGGACTGATGTCTGCACAGCCTTTTCCTCTCACTTCAGACACTGGGTTTAGAAAAATTGGTGTACTGTCCTGGTGCCCTTGTCCTTCCCTGTCCCAGGTCGTGTGTAAATCCTGGTTCCTCTGGGAAGGGAAGGCAGCACACAGATGAATGCTCTGGAGTTTACAGGTTTTATTTTCTTGGTCTCAGTTGAAAATGTCTCCAAGGGGCGAGGCTGGAGGGTACCTGTAAGGGTGAGTGAGCCAGAACCATTGGATTAAACGGGAGAAAGCTGTGCCTTGATTTTCCTTAGTTCTTTACAGCCATTTGCACACTTATCAGTCAGTGTGGGAGGACTCCACAACTGTGCAGCAGGAGGTGCTGGAGAATCACAGCTTGATGCCCTTTTGTGTCTTCAGACTGCAAATATGGCAGGAGTGTGTCTTAGTTAAACCTCCCTGGGTGATTTTGGCTTCTGCCAGTCTGGTGCAAGGTGAGGCTTAGCACTGAGGTGTGAGAGGAACAGAGAATTTCTGGGTGTCTCTGTCCTCCCTGCTGTGACTGCCACTGTAGGAACTCATTTCACTGAAGGAGAGCAGTGTGGCCTCAGAAGAAAAGCAGTTGTTAGTAGTGGCTGTCAGCAGAAGTGTTTTCAGTACTGAGTGTTGGTAATGTTCTCAGACAGTTCCAGCTGAAGCTTTTCCCCTCCCTGTTCTTTGTGCTGTCCTCTTCTGAGAGCACTGAGGAGCCCTCCCTGATGGAAAATTGCTCAGGAACACACAGCTGATTTTGCCTGCTCTTCCCTCATGGTAGCCAAACCCCTCTGAGGGAAAGATGCTGATTGGCAATATCCAGATCCCGTTTTATCCATGAGGATCCACAAGACAAAGCTTGCAGAAGAGGCAGGGCTGCTCTGAGTTATGGCTGACCCTAAATTTTGGCTGACCCTGAATTATGGCTGACCCAGAATTATGGCTGAACCAGAATTATGGCTGACCTGTTGTCATCTGAGGCATCTTTGCTCATTTCAGCCTTTCACCTGAGGCAGCCAAACACTTGAGAAAGCCAGAAGCAGGACCTCATTGGGCCAGACAACAGCATCCACACATGAACAAGCTCTAATAAAACATGTGGCAATATTTTTTCCAGAGCATTGGCTCCAAAAGGGAGGTTCATACGTATTCCAGAGTTTGCCACCTGCTCCCATGGCAGCATCCCTGGCTGTGCAGTGGGGATGTGTTTCTCTGTTTCCAAGCAGTAGATTACTGTTTGAAAAAGTTCCATGGCTTTATAAAGAAATGTTTCAATTGAGTGAAATCTCACTAACCCTCTTTTATTTTTGTACTTGACAGCTTTCTCTGTGTGGGTGAGTCTTTTCTCCCCTCATTCAGAAGCTTAACAAAAGCCATTAAAATTGCCACAAAGTTGTCTGTGAGCAATTCCTGTGTGTGAAAGAAAACAGATAGGAGAGTGTTGGAAGGATTGTTTAGTTTTTAAAAACTCTTTTCATTTTTTCTGATATCTTTGTCCTCTTCAATCATGTGAAGCAGAAGTAAGCATTCAAATAATAAGACATTTGTGTAAAATTACATTTTCCTTGCCCTTGTTTTATATTACATGAATCTATCCATTTTCCCTGCATAAACAAACAAGATTAATTATTCTTGGATGTTTGAGAATATTTCTGCCTCTTATCATCAAGCCCACTCAAATGATTAAAAGGAATAATAAAAACAGCATTTCATGTTGAATAAAATGTCTTTTATTTGGTCATTAATGCACTGTGGTCCTTATGTACCAACACCCTAAACAACTAAATTCTCATGAGGTAGATCAGCTTTTGAAGGCTAATCAGAAGCTCAACAGAAGCACATTTGAAGGGGCACATATTTCAGGAGCTGGCTGAAGGATGGACGTTCAGAGGTAGTTTTGAACACTGGCTGCTCATAGCAGAAAATGGTTTGTGTCACCAGAAGTGACTGTGAATCCATTTTCCTGTCTTGTGAAAAATGTTGAAGCTTCAAGGAGTTCTTTATGCCAAACCCATGTGCATTGGAGACCTATCAAAATGACTGTGTTTGCTTATTTATTTTTCCTGAGAAATGAGGAAGGGGAGGTTGAGGAACAGAGCAGTATGGGGAGAGCAAAGAGTTTGGTAGTCAAGTCCCTCTCCTGAACTCCCTGTACATGCTCTGCTTTTAGGAGGGAAAGGGCTCTTTGCATCTCCCCTCACTGTCTGCTACCACTCTGAGTAGCACATGTGGGAAAAGAGTGATTTGTGTCTCCCTCCTCTACTCAGATACTGAGTGGAGATTTTGATTTCTCATCTTCTCCAACAAAAATGAACTGGTTTTGAGGAAAAAAAAAAGACCAAAGGGTCTTATTAATCATTAGTTCTTTACAAGGAATATCTTGCTGAACACTTTCCAATCAATTAGCTTTGCTGTTTTATGTGTCCAGCTCAGCCCCTAACTTTTCTTCTCTGTGCCAGAAGTGAATGCCCTGCTGTGGAGCAAAGATAAAATCACTGCTTTGCTTCTCGAGACAAAGTGAGGAGAGATTGAGGCACGAGCAGCAGCACTTTGTTAAATTGGGATGAATCTTGAGCACCCACTTGGTGCCTTGAGAGAGTGACCACACAGGGAGGCAGAGGACAGACCCTTCAAGTCTTCTGGAGCTGGGCCCAGTGAGCTTAGTCTGTATCAACACCATTCCTGCCTGTATGAAATGTTCTGCTATACAAACAGGACAACCAGGCTGTCAGCAGCAGGAGGAAATCAAGATAGAGACTTCTCTCCCTCTCCAGACCACCCCCTGGCTCCACAGCTTGGAGATCTGAGTCTCTGTTCAGAAGGTGAACCTTCCTGACAGCAAAGAATCCTTTTGAGTTGGGTTAGCTGTGAGAGGAGGTACAAGCAATTTGATACATGGCTGAGCAATGAACTGCCCTGAAGAGGACCACAGTGACCATTTGGGAAGTGTACCATTAAATAGAAAAATTTCTACTATTGTGAGAGCACTTAGTGGGTGTCCACATAGTTTGAGACAATCATCCCAGTCAGGCAGGCATGAAAACATTTTTTTTATTTCTACATTTATTTCTCCTGTCTTACCCTCCATGTTCAGTATTTCAATGCTTCTAGAAACCTGAACTGAACAACTCACCAGTGTGTGCTGCTGACTGCAGTGTCCCAGTGGCATTCTACAGCTCACTTTGACACATTCAGAGCTCAAAACATCTTTGACCTTTGTCATACTCCTACTGGACTTGATCTAAGTAAGAAAGTTGATGTCTTCCTCTTCTTTTATTTCTCTGTCTCTCTTTTGGCTTATGGTTGTGGGAAATGTTTTACTTGAGTTCATCTTCAGTTCAATCTTCATTGATAAACACTACACGTGTCACAAATTTACCAAAGAAAACTTATTCTGCCAGCAGAAGCATTCAGAAGCAAGCAGGTCAAGTCAGACCTGCTTGGCCAGGTGGATGAGGGGAGTGTTACATGACTGACTTCAGAGGGGTCGTTCCGGCAAGTGTCACGGAATTGAATTTGAAATGTCAGACACTTGCTCCCGTTTTAGCTCCTGCTGGGCACCAAAGCCTGTTGAAAAACCCTAAAAGACAGCTGGAAAAGGGAGTATTGTAGCAAATGTCACTGTGTTTTAATTGACTGGTCTGAGCAAGGAAATCCACAAAATACTGAGAGGCCAAGTCCTTGCCCTCAGGATAGTTGGCTTCAGGAGAACTTGCAGGTGCCATCAAAGCCCACGTCATGCATCCCTGTTGTCTGAGAAGATAAGAGTCTAATGCAGCTGGTGAGGTTCTGCTTTGAGTTTGAGAGGTGTAGATCTGTGTTCAGCTCCACAGGTCAGGGGTTCAAACCTTGCTAACGACTTTTGAAGAAGCAAATCTCACACATTCATGTCAGAAAGCAGCCCCAGAAGTTTAGCACTAGTGAGTTCTCAGTAATATATTGAAAAGCAATGATATGGAGAAGGGAAGATTTTTGCCTTTGAAAAGGGCAATCTCCACACCCTGCTGTACCTGAAAAAGTGCTTTAGCAGTGGTAAAAATGTCACATTGCCACCAACATGCATTGCACAGATCTGCTCACAGCAGATGGGGCTCATTTGGAAAAATGTAGCGATAGTAGATATTCTCAGCAGTCAAAAGACTTCAACTGAGCTAGAGTTGAACCAACCCATTAGGTCTTATTTTCCTTAGTCATTGCTCTCCTCACACTTGTTCATGATTTCCTCCTAAGAAAAGTAGAGAGTGTGGGGAGGTGACTTTCTTTTCAGGGAGAAGATGGGGAGTGAATACATACCTGAGGTGTGAAGATGTGTTGTTAGGGAGGTAAACCCATAGGCACGGGCATGTGGAAGAGGTCAAAACATATTTACTTGCCTTTCAATCAAAGAACTCTAAAAGCTTCTGGGAAAAAAAAATCCCTCAGGTATCACCTGATTTAGCATTACAATGCCTTCTATATAAAACTAAATAAAAATAAGGCCAGTGTGCAGTGATTACTTATTTCTCTCATGCTGAATTTTTGGTCAATTCCACACATAGGGAAAAAAAGGTGCATTTGAGCTTTATTTCTAGTAATGATTTTGGGGACAACTTTCTAATATCTTATAGGGCACCAATAGCTGCCAGAGGATGAGAAACATCCCCACAGATGCACCTTCCCAGGACCTGGGCCATGTGTAGCATGTTGTGATGTTCATTGGCAAAGACAGACAAAACAGGAAAGGGCAGCACCAGCCAAGGGAATTTGGCAGCAGATTTGAAGGGGCTTAAGCAATTTAGGAAGAAGATATGAATACCTCTTCCTTGTGAGAGTGAGGAAAGGCTACTCTACTGTAAATCCTCTGGCATGATGCTGAAAGAAGCGAGTGCTGTACCTCAAGGCACAGTCCTTTAAAGAATGAAAAAGATGCTCCTGCTCTGCTGAGGTTTAGTTCAAATAAAGTTCCAGTTTGGGCTTGTGAAGGACCCAGCCACGTTGCTCCTTTGCCCTGCTGCCACCTGTGTCACACACTCCCAGGTGTGCATCTGCTTGTGACAACACTCAGGACAGGAAGAGAATGCTCAGGTTTCATGTGGTGGTGGAGGATTAAAACAGAAACAGATCCTGAGGGGGTTGGTATATTTTTTGTGTTGTGAGAAGCATTACGCAACAGAGAGAAATGAAAGAAAAATCCATTTCTGTCCCTAGAGATTCATTAGACTAAAGAGACAAGGTATGAGAGGAAAGGGATGCCTGGAGAGGTAAAAGATTGGCCCAAGGTCACAAAGCCAGGGCAGGGTTTGCTGAGGAACCAAAGCTTTCCCAGATGCAGCTGTGGTTTGTCTATTTGTTGGATGTTCTTGACTTAAGATGTAATTTTCAAAGCTGAGTTAGCAGCTGTAATTGCACTCCAGTCATCTTTATTACATTCTGATAGTTTATTCAGGCAGCCTCTTAGGCACAGCACTTTATGGACCTCTGGAATGGCAGGTGTGTGCTGTGAGGAGCTCAGTTTAGGCTGCACTTAGCCCTGCAAGGTAATGGCAGACAGTAAAGTAAAGCAGACAGGTGGGAGGGCTGTAACACTGAATGTGCTGATATATCAAAGGAAAGGTAATGAAATCCTGTGTGGGTAGATCATCCTTCATCTGTAAAACAGGACAGTTCTCAGCAAAAGGGAACGACGTTTAAACGTAGCTTTGCCTTCCTAACATTTTTTGGACATTGTCCTTTCCCTCTTGTCTGTGTTGTGATGACCATTAGATTTTCCCTTGGATCTTAAATTTAGTGTGGACAAAAAAAGAAGAAGGTTTCAATAATATTTAAGGATTTAAAAATATATATTAAAACCTAAGTGTTTGCCTAGCATCAACTTTCAAAAAAGTGGGTAAGGCTGGACTTGGAAATAAAGGTGTGCTGACCAGTGAGAATGCATGAATGGAAAATACAGTGCTAAATGTGAGGTAATAGTGAAAATGAGATTAATGTGCTTGGACATTCTGGTGTATCACTGTCCTGCAATACCAAAAGCCAGAAGGGTGAAATTGCATTCACAGCAGTAACTCTATAAATGTGTGTTATGACTGTTGGAGAATAGTGCTGTCCTTGGGAGGAAAAAAAAAAAAAAAAAAGCAGGAAAAGCGATAGAGACAATTTAACATTAATAATCTGATTGTAATTGTACCAAAAGTCTCTGAATCACTGTGAAAGCAAGGAAAATTCAGAGACATGGAGGTGATCAGAAAGCAGATGAAAAAACAACACAGGTTTATAAAAGGGACAGCATGTCATGCTGCTTGATACCTTTCTCTGATAAAGAGATTTTATCCATGGGATTTACCTTTTATTAAAAAAAAAAAACCCAAAAAACCATTTGAGAGTGTCTTGTGGGAAACTGCAAGTAAAAGCAGAAAACATGAGGACCAGTGCAAGAACTGTACAGGGAAATGACAAAGGAAGCTGTAGTAGTTGGCAGGAACAATGTCAGTCTCAAGGCAATGACTGACAATCTTTTTCAATAATTCTTGCAAGATCACTTAATAGACAAATAAAGGAGAAATGGTAAGGAAAGATAAATATCTTCCTTCACAAGGTGACTAGGAGACACCATGGCTATGAAAAGATAAATATCTTGGTGGGCTGCACTGGCACAAGCACATCCAGTAGAGGTAGGTAAGTAATGACATCACTGTGTAGGACATTGGTCAGGCATCAGGAATTGTAACATTTTTCTATATAAAATGTAAATGTAAATTCTGGCCATCTACATTCAAGTGAGATGAATTACAAGGAATCAGGAAAGTAGAGTGGGTAGGAGCAAGAAATTGTCCGTTATGAAAAGAGAAATGAAGACTAAAACTTCTACAGCCTGGTCAAAGTAAAGATAAGCAGGTGTTTGGCAACCACCAATAAATCTGTGATTGATGAGCAAATGCACAGGATGGAGGCTCAGGAGAAGAAGAGAAGAGAAGAGAAGAGAAGAGAATACAGATGAAAGAACAGACACACAGACTAGCTGGGGATACTCTTTAGTTAGAAATTTCTAACCATCAGAAGAGCAAGGTTGTGGAGCAGTTTCTGGATAGGGTCAGAATGCAAAACCAGACTATTTTGAAGATGGCACATTCTTTGTCTGCCTGCAACAGGCAGGGTGAAAACACAATGCCCTGGGAAATCCCTTCTTGCCCTGCACTCCTCTACATTAAAGAGGAATGGATGATGTCATGAGTGTATGTAGGGAACTAATCTCCACATGAATTCTTGTTCACTGTCCCCAGCTGAGGATTTTTTTGGCTCTCATGGCAGTTTAAATACTGTCTGACTGAGTTTTGGGCGTTGTATCTTTTGAAGTAATCTGCAAACCTTTCTCCCCAGCCCTGACAGCCTGTCATCCATCAGGGAGTACATCCCTGAGCATCCCAACCTCCAAGGATGAGTCCCCAGGAGCTGAGGGTCAGTGGGAGAAGACAATGAATCACTGAGGCATGGAGGCAGGTATATAGCTGTAAGAGATGCTCTGGTTATGTGCCTGCTGTGGGGAGGAGGAGGAGGTGTGCAAAGTAAAGAAAATAAACTGTGGGACGAACACTGCGGTTACGATTACTAAAAAACTTCACACTCCATCAATTCTAAGACCTCTGCTCTTTAATCCAATATTGAGGCTTACAAACAACTTGCTACCATAACTCACTAAACCTTCATGGCTCTCTGGGTCAAAAATGCAGCCCTGGTGATTAGAATTCAATAGATCTCTACCTCTTTACACCACACTTGGGTCTGGCCATGCAGCCATCCTGGTGGCCTTTGGCTTGGACCGTGTATTAATTTAGGTTCAGCATTTATGTCTGCAGTTCAGCAAAGTTATTGGTTATCTGAATAATGTCATATGAAAGGGAAATACAATTTCATTTAGAGATCTACAGGGATAATTCAGTGTTCCAAATAGCCCCTTGGCAGATCTGTAAATTAAAAGTTACTTTCTTCCTCAGCTTAATAACAGAGCTCTCCTTGATGCATCTATCTTAGTAAGAAAATAAAAAATTCCAAAATCTAATTTAGCAACTGTCCACATAGTTCTGGGATATTTATAAGCAAATGATATCTGAGTTATTTCAGCCTTTAGTAAATCTAGAACTGTCACTTACAGAAGTAGACACTGAGGCTTTTCTTCTGTGAGCTGGAATCAGTGGCCCATTCAAATACTCCCAAACACCTCTCAACAGCTGGGCTTCAGAGATCTCACTACTAAAGATGGGCAAAGCCAGGTTCATGATTTTAATTTGTATTTGTTTTATGCAGAGTTTGACAGCATATTTACAGACATATCCTAAGATTTTCCTAGTTAAAAAGGATTATCATCTTGTAGAAACAGGTCTGTCCCCACTGTGACATGCAGGGGGCTGCCAGGTCTGTCTGAACCCCTTCCCTCCTAGCTTAGACCTTAACTGGGCTTCTTGGATGGTGCCATAGGAAAAACAGGAGGGAAGATTTACTTTTGGAAGGCAATAACTTTAAAGGTATCGAGGCTGAATGGGCCAAGCCTTATTTTCAGTGATTCTCTTAAATTGTGCTGCCAGTAGTGTCACAGCCTTCACTTGGAAGGATGGAGCAGATCCTTCTGCTTACCTGGAGGCAGCACTTAGAGGGAGGAGCAATGCTTGAAGAGCAGAAAGTGGCAGCTGCTGGAAGTGAGCAACTGTTCCTTATTCTGGCATTGAGCACTTGTAAACTTTGTCCTTGTTTTGAATTCTGACCTGAGCAGTTTGTACAAAAAAGTGATAGAACCATAGAAAGGTTTGGGTTGGAAGGGACCTTAATGACACCTCTCTGCCATGGGCAGGGACACCCTCCCCTATCCCAGGTTGCTCCAAGCCCCATCCAATCCATCCTTGGACATTTCCAGGGATGGAGCAACCACAGCTTCTCCAGACAACATGTCCCAGTGCCTCACCACACACTTTATTAAAGAATTTCCTCCTAATTTCTAATCAAAATCTTGTCTCTTTTAGTTTAAAACCTTTTTCCTCTAACACTGTCTGCCCATGTAAAAAGTTGCCCTCCCTCTTTTTAAAGTAATTTGTATGAAAATCTCACAAGAGCTAGAGAGACATTTGGTAATTAATCTGAATTTGTTTCCATGAAGATGAGAAAATATAAAAAGAAAAAAGACAGTATTCCTTTGCCACTGCTAATCATTACCCAAGAAAATAATATAACTTCTGGAGTAATGAGTTGTGTTCATTAACATCCAGGCTTCTACACCACAAATTTTTGCCAGCATGGTTACTTTGCTAGCAGGCAAAAAGCCCCAGTTCACCAGCAGTTATGCTGCCATTGTGGTGATAGAGTTTATTTGAAGATTGAATGGTTGCAGGATAAGAACTGAGACACAGATTCTTAAAGGGCATCACTCAACTTGTCCTCACAGTCCTACTGATGACAGAATCAGTTTGTCCACTTTCTTTCTTCAAAAAACAAAACTTTGCAGTAGGAGCTACAGAGAAGATGAATCTCCTGATCAGTTATCAGGGCTTTGCATTGTGTCCCTTCCCATCCTGTCCCTGTCTGCCCAGATCTCTGAAAATCACTTGCTGCAGTGGCTCTCTGTATTGTGCTGAGTGCAGGTGTTTGATTTGTGCTGGTCTTTTGTCTCCTTTCTGGCCCAGCTGCAGGGACTGAAAGCAATGATAACAAAAACTACCCTGTCTCCTTAGCCTAAAAAAATCTTTAAAATAACCCAGCCCACTGCTGGAGTTGGAGTAGAAGGCCACAGAGATCTCAAATAAAAGCTTGTTCTTCTTATAAGTTAACCATTGTGCTTAAAAAATTATTTGTGATTTTGATTTGTAAGGCTGTTGTCTGCCATTTAAAAAAAAAAAAATTGTATTACTTAGTTCCCTTAATTTTCATATTAGTTGTTGTGACAGTTGCATTTGTACGATTTAATCCACCACTGATAGAAAAAGGAATCACTTGCTCTTAGTTCAGAAGAGTACAATGTGGATTGTTCTATACTATTGTACAGAACAATCCCCTAAAACTTCATTAGATGTTGCCATTATCTTTTCCTTCAAAGCATGTTTCTGTGTATCAGGCATAGTACATATTTTTAAGCACTTTGCCTAAAAGTTGAGATTGCTTAGACTGCCTCAAACACACTTATTTAGAGACATTTTCATTATCCTAAATTAATATCATGCTAATTTATTATGGGACACAGCTCTTTGTATAGGATGGAAACGCAGTGCTGCTTCCTGCTTGTGGCACTTCCTTTCCTCCCTGGGATATGAACCCCTCTGGGTCACTATCAAACTACATTTCTGCAGTCTTTTGCTTCTCTGCTTAAAACTGACTTTCAGACCAGATCCCAGGAAACACTGAACATTTTAAATTCCTGTTGAAAAGGACATGCACAGTGAGAGTCTTAACACCTACTCAGGTCAGATACTCCTTTGATTCTGCTACAAAAGAGGGAAGCTGTGAGTTTCAGTTCCCACAGAGTTATTCAGTGTTTATTTCCAAAGGGTACGACATTTGAAGTGTAGTAACAAGCATCTATCCTCCTAAGCAGACAAAGCTAAATGCAAATTTCACGGCAATGAAAATACAGAATTTCCATTTCATGCTTGGAAGAAGGGGCAGGCTTTGTGTGACCTGATCCAATTTCAGAGACTTCCTGAACTGATAGATCTGATCTGATCCAAACTAGCTGCTGCTGCCCTTGAGTGCCTGCAGTCCTTGCTGTCTGTTTCTGTATTTCTTTCCTGAAATTTGATCCTCTGCCCTTCCCTGTCTTCCAGCGCTGACTCCATTTTAGTGTTTTGCAAAGTTCCCTCTTCTGTCTCATGTGGGTGTATTTAGAAGCCCACATAACTGGTTTAAACTCCTACCTTTGATCACTCCAACCTCTCCAGATTCTCATATCCTTCTCATCTACAGCATCAACACCTCTGTTGACCATCCCATGTGAAAGTACTTCCCACGGGGAATAGTCCTGCTGGCTGGTAGGAATTACCTGGATAGTAGGTTGTAGGAAAGACAGCAGGCATTTAAACTGATTGATATTATTTTTAATTGTGGTATTATTTCACTGTACTCAGCACAAGCTGCTCCCCCACTGATGCAGCTGCTCTGTGACACCTTCAGGGCTGATCTGTGCAGGGCCAGGGGGAGGTTGTGGGTTTGTCCCTTTGGTTTTGGTGACTAATTTTTTCCCCCAGATGAAATCTCATCTTCCCTTTCCCTTTCTGCCAGCAGGTACTCACACACAGGATCTGTTGGCTGGGACAGGTCCCATATGGTGCAGGGCAGCTGCCCAAGAGCACACAGGAAGTCTGTGGTGGAGCAGGAAATCAACACTTCACCAAAATGGCAAGATTTTTTTCTTATTCTTTAGACTCAGAGCCCAGACAAAATTCCAGACCCCATGACTGCTGCTGAGGGGAAAAGAAGGGACTCTTTGCTGACTTCATATAGGTGTTGCTGTCCCCAGAGCAGAGAGAAAGCCTGGGGCTGTCACACAGGGATACAAGTGACCCTCCCAGTCTGCAGCTGTAAAACCTTGGGACCCCTTCATTCTCTAACAAGGACAAAGAGCTGCTGTAGTGAGCAGTGAGGAGCTTACTATCAATTCTGTGCACCAAAGTGTGGGACTGGGACTTTCCCAGCCCCTGATTACCAGTCATGAAAATACAGCAACTCTACATTTTCAGGAAAGGGCGTGGTGTGGAAATCTCCTCCAAGGCTGCACCAGACCAGGGTTTGGGATAAGGAGGAGGAAGACTCTGTCCTGCCCAGAGTGGCTAATGGAGAGCAGTGTAAAACTCTTCCCACACTCTTCTAAACCTCTACCTTCCCTTCAGGCAGGACAGTGCCACAAACCTTCGATCAAAGAGGTGCCCAAGCAGCCAGGAGTGCAGCTGGGTCCTCTCTCTGCAGGGCATCTCTTCCCACTAAGTGTGAGCTGCTGTCTTGCAAACTATTCCTCTCTTGATAAATTATTGATGAAGCTTCTCCCTGACAGATTGCAGAGCCAGGGAGCCTTGGGCAATTCTGCTCCTCCCCCAAAATGTTCTTACACTTGTATTTATCTGAAGAACATATGCTTGTTGTTCCTGATGACTTCGCAGCTTTTTGAGTTGTTGTCTTCTCCAGGAACACAAATGCTTTGGCTTCCTGCACACAGGAGAATCACCTTCCCCTCCTCTGCACTCAACTTTTCATAGTGTTTTTTGGAATTTAATAGCAAAATACTCTACTGGGGATGTGACTGGACTGCTTGCTGATGGATTACGAAGTTTTAACTTTGGACTGACTGTTGTTGTTGATATAAATGCTCAACAAAGAAGCGAGTTAACACAAAACTCTATTTTGTATTTTGTGAGTTTCTGTACAGCTTCACATCTCAGGAGCCAAAGAGCTTTGGCTTTCAGGTTCAGGTTTTATAAACACCGGAGGTTCTCGGAACAGTAGGGAAAACATGATTTCCATTGATTTTTTTCAGAAATACAGACTCAAATTGACCACCTTAGAGTCAACATGGCAGATATGAGCTTCTTGTCAGTGTGCAGACTCTTGTCTGCCCTGAGTCATCCTTGTTTATCTCAGATCACTAAAAGCATGAGGCAGAGCCATCTCTCTGCTGGAAACTGAGCTCCCCAGGCATGCTCTCACTACAGCAAATTGCCTTGGGGGTGTGTTAGCAGCCAAAACCTGGCTTATCTTTACAAGCAGAGTAGCCTTCAAAAGGCAACAGAAAACATTTTATTGTTGGTGAAACCACATGCAGCCATTGCTGTCCCAGCCACAGCCTTGGCTGAGCTGGGCTCAGGGTGCTCTTTGCAGTGTTTGAGCCCCACAGGTGGGCTTGGGGCAGGCAGATCTGCTGGGGCCACACCTATGCACAGGTCAGATCATGTTTGCAGGGCTGTACTGAATGCTGGAAGTTGGATTGCAGCTTCTACAAAGTGGGTTAACCATCAAACATCACATTCTTCCCAATTTTCCTCAAGTTATCTTTCTAAAACTTGGCACCCTCTTACTGTGCCAAAAATATTTAAAAATATTCCCTTTTAAGTCAGCAGAATCTCCTGCTATTTCCATATTTAACTTCCCCATTATTTTTATCTGCTCTGTTTTGGGCTTCTAGAGTCAGGTAGAACTTTTTTGTTCTCTTTGAAAGATGTAAATGCTCACCTACCAGTCTGCTTTTGTGGGCTCCACTGGCTTAGTAGACAGGGCTCCTTTAAATTCCCCAAGGAAGGGGGTGTAGAAAGGAGGAGGGATGGTAAAAAACAGGTAGAGTTTGGAGGTTGGACAACACTTTTCAGCACTATTTGTGAGTGGTTACATATGTTCTCCTTGGAAACATTCAGATCTCTCTCTGTCAGTCCTTGCATGGTAAGAGCTCGAACCTTTAGGGTTTTAATTTTTGAAATTTGACATTATTTTAATTTCCTAAGCCATCAGTTATCATACCCCAATGGCCATTGTTTCCTTGCACCAGAGAAAAATACAAGCTAGCTCTCCTTCAGTACCTTTGTCCCTTGGTTTGGGACATGACGTATCATAAAGTTTATGCAAGGCTGTTGTTTCCACTCTATTTTTCACCATTACTTTTACAGACTTTCAAGCAAAAGACATAAATACTAAAAAAATCTTTTTATGCTTCTTCTATCTGACCTGGCAGTCTGGCTAATTCTTGATTTGTGGGTAAAAGTTAAGGGTACAATCTATTAAACTAATTTTGTTTTTACATATCTCCTTTGCTGCCTGAAACCTGCATTTAAAACATTCATCCATTGTGAAAAGTAGATAAGAAAAGCATTGACTGCTGGCTAAAAGGGATATTTCTAACCATCAGATAAAATGAATCTCTCTTTCCATGAGATTTCTACATCTTCACCAAAGTTACGCCCAGTTCACCCTCCTTAATCCTAAATAACAACCATTTTCTAAACACTTGGGAAAGATGGATAATACTGTAAAGAAACTACCTGGAGTGTCCCAGGGCAACATCTGTGCCAGCGATTACCTTCCTGGTGAAATAATCCCACCTCTCACCTCTCAAAGGTTCAGTGACAGGATCTTTTAAAGCCTTCGGTCAAGGTTAAGGGTTTTTAGAGGTCTTGCACTCTAGTTGGGATCTCTTTATGCAACTTTTTTTGTATTACCAGTGAATGCTTTTTAAGTCACTACTGAAATGATCTTGTGAAGGGCAGTGACAGAAATGTGACCACAGATTTGCCTGTTAGAGGTCTGGCAAAACGCTGTCTCTAACCAACTGTGAGCACGGTGTCTGGGTCCTGATCTTGGGAACAAGAGGCTTATTTCTGAAACTAATGTTGTAAGATTAATCTGAAGTAAATCTGCCAGCCCAAGCATCTCAAAATAAGATATTTTCTCATTTATTGGACAGAGTTTGGTGAAGAGTTTCCAAACTTTCTGGGCCACAGGAAGGTCTCAGCCCCAGGTGTACCTCAGTCATTCGTGTCCCTGGTGAAAGGTTTGCAGAGGCAGCAGGGATGTGGACACCAGGACCTGTGGGACTCTACAAACCATAACTGGGGCATCACTGTGCCTGAGCCTCATGGACAAGAGCTGAACAAACTGAATACAAACAAACATTGAATGATGGTCATGGTCAACATTTTGCAGCCTGAAACACCGGTGCTTCATTCCAGCATCTTTTTCAAAACTGGAAGGGCAATTTCACTGCTGGTTTTGTGCCTCAGTATCCTTGAATTTGGATGTTAAACTGTGGGACAGGGTGGAAGACAAGGGCCAGCAGTGACCCTGTGACCCTGGCACCATGCACAGCACAGGGCAGCGCTGTGGGGAGGTGCCAGCTGTGGTCTGGCAGCAGTAAAGCTCCTCAGGCTGAGGTCCAGCTGACCTGTCTTGCATTCCCCCAGGATTTATTAACTCAGGTCATAGCAGACCTGCACCATTTCTTATTTCTGGTGCTACTTTGGTCAAGCTCAGGGCCTGAGGCACCACTTGGTGGGCAGCACTTCAGGAACTTTTGAGGATGATGCTCTTGAAGCTCACACTCCTATCTGGTAGGTATGGAGTGTTTTTGAGCAAGGATGACAAAAAGGATTTCTAGAAACTTCCTAATTCACACAAAAACAGGGACACTTCGTGATTAATTTCCAAAGTGAGCTCTGGAACAACTAGTTACAAAAAAAATTTGGTTGGTTCTGGGTCATAGAGTTCAGACACCTTTCACCTTTGTGAACATTGTAAATCCTGATCATAATCTGACAAACTCTATTTTGAGATTATCTAGATTGCCTTTCCTCCATTTCAGCAAGGCATTCAAAATCCTCACTCGCCTAACAGAAACTGCAATGTGATTCTCAGCCCAAATTTACTGACAGCTAAGTCCTTGTTTCAGGATTTCTTTTAATAGTCCTCCCTCTAGGGTTTATACCAAATCTATCATCTCATATTTTACAGAATGATCATCTCTCTTTCATTTTTTTAAACCAAACAAGTTAAACACAAGATAAATGACTTAAAAGTGAGAGGAGATCAGACTTATTGTCTCATAGAATTGCACAGCAAGTCTTAAGCATCTATTTCAAATCATCTTTTGTGTTCTAGAGTGCAGTAGTCTAAAGTTATGTAGTGAAGTATTAAAGACAGGAATTTGTTTATTCCTGTGGGAAAATACCTGCCATGCTGTGCCATTACTGGAAATATCACATCTGAAAAGTCCCTGGCTCACAGTGATTATTTTCATGCTGAATTCCCTCTTCCCTCCAGCCATGCTATTTTTCTTGTGGGACTATTCCCAATCCAGCAAGCTTTTTTACAGTTCCTGCTGTCAGGGTTGGATTTTATGTGGCTTTTTTTTTTTTTTTTTCCTCAGCATTCTGGGCTAGGGATTTTTCCATACCCTGGGTATACTGAGATCCCTGGACCTGGCTTTTACCTGGGATGTGACTCTAATCTTCTACCTGTGCTCCATTACTCTGATGCCTGGGCTTTACAAACAATCCTGCCTCTTTCTTATTAAAACAAGGAACTTAATGCTTATTTAATATTTTATCTAGAAATTTAATAATCTCATAATCCATCCTGGCTTTGTCCATTTTCTTCTTCTTCCTTTTAGTAAGTAGACATCTTTCAGCAGAAATAACTATTTTGACTGCTGGGGTTTTTCATCCTGTTGACAGCATTAACAGATCAGATGTTTTGCTGATGGTTCTGAGATGATGGTCCCAATATATTTTTCTTGTTCAGGTTGGGTTGCAGGACTAATTTGCTAAAAGTGAATAAACAAGAACTCTTTACCTGTAAACAGAACTTAATTGGTAGTGGAATAATTTAGAGATAATATCACACTACCCTTCTGGCATGGGATGCACCATCACAGGCCATTGATCCTGTTCAACTCCCATGGCACACAGACTGCAGCTTCCCTCAGACCTCTGGAGCCCACCAGGCACAGGTCACTGCATCTGGCATGTGCATCTCATTTAAAATCCCTCACAAGGGGCTATTCCTTGGTTTCTCATTGCCCTGACTCCCACCTTATGTGACCTGCAGGCACAATTTGGTGGGTGGAAGGCATCCTGCCAAGGTGTGCACCTTCCACAGGGCTCTTCACCACAGCAAAATTAAATGGTGCTGCTTTGATCCAGTTTAATCCGGTGTCTCAATTTTGTGAGCATTCAAAGTATTTTCATGTAACTCTGACACCTTTATCTAGGTTTTTTTTTTTTTTTGTGATTAATGAAAAGAAGTAGGGTGAAATTAAATACCTCTAAAATGTTTTGTCAGTTTTCCCCCTATGTTCCAACTCTGCTTTGCACTGACTGACAAATAAGATGCATATGAAATTAAAATCACCAATGAATAACGCATTTCTCCAAGAGAGCGTGTAAAGCCAGGAAGATTGTCTTTCCCATTTATGAATTTAAAGCATGAATAATTTAGCAATGTACTGGCACACTAAACATTTATTTGTGGTGCTGCTCTGAGCAGAAAAAATTCAAAAAGGCACAGAAAACAAACTTGACTTTGACCATGAAGATATAAATAGGAGATTTACATGCTGACTTAAGAGGTTTAGGAACATGTACCTCAGTTGCAAAAGGATTTATGTTACTAAATCCACATATTTCTTCCAGAAATGTCCTCTAACATCCTCTGTGGTTCCTAGAGATTGCCTTGGTTTGTCTGGATGTGCCTTCTACTTCTGGCCCTTTTTGAACACAATATGTGCTAATACCCTGGAATCAGCACTTCAGCTGCACTGCTTTTAATTATAAATACACTTAATGCAATTAAAGATTAAATCCCCCATCCCTGACTAGCTTTTCTGAAACTGGGCTAACAATCAGAGCGCTTGTTTTGCTGTGTGCAAGGCAAATCATGATTGGCCCTCCGTGGAATCAGCCTCTGGAGGGAATATGGGGGTGGAAAGGGAGGACAGCTGAGTCTAACTGCTGTAAATAGAGAGGAGGGAATCTGGGGATGTGTTTTCCACTGTCCAGTTTCCAAAGATGAAAAGAAAACAACACCTAAAACCCCTCAGGCAACTCAGTGTTTGTGTTTTCTCTCTGTTCTCAGCTGTCACCATTTGAAATGGTTCTTAGGGTCCCACATCTCTGAGTTACTGTTCTGAATGGATTTACAGCAATGCATGAGGGGACAGCATGGAGGGGACAAAATGTGCAGACACAGACCTGCTTTGAAGTACTTGGCTTTGTAGTTCATGTACTCTGGTTTTAAGAAGGAAGCTGACTGCATGTATTTTTAGCTAGACACAAACAGCACAGGTAAAGCTGTAAAGAGAGACAATATTTGAAATAGGGAAGCACAAGATGACTGAGCATCCCAGTGTTGGCATTCTGAGTCGTATTAGAAGTATCTTTTCAAAATGCATTCTTCATATTTTTCGTTTTTGTAGTTCCCTTTTTTTAACAAGCCAATCATATTGTTTTCCTCTGCAGAGTGGTAAGATGAACATCGCATTTTCAAGCTGGTAAATGAGCTTGAAATGCTGCATTTAAAACCACTTAGAGCCAAATCTCCCTCAGAGGAGAAATACCTTGTGAACCTAATAGTCTGCCCAGAGCAGAGTCTGGGCAACTCAGGCTTCAAATGTGGCTCCTTCCCAGGAGAGGCACAAAAATTGTGAAGTGTCAATGAGATGGCTTTCTGAAAGAAGGCTCCCAGGAAATGTTGGGTTGTACATGCAGAAGGCATTGTCTGGAATTCTCTGGTCTGTGGTACAGCAGATGGTTGGAGTCAGAGTAGATAATAACAATGGCCTGTTGAGGTTGCATAAACCATAAGTGGCATGAAGATAGGAATGCATGTTTATGCTAACCCTGTAAAAACTCTTTGAAAACATCAGTAGCATTACAAAAATCAGGCAAACACAGGCTAAGGAAAGCCAGAATTTGGGGAAGACTACTAATCTATGCACAGCCACTGTGATTGCCTTTTAATGTGGTAATTAATGATGCACATTTCTTTGTGATGTGAGGGTTCAGTGGGAAAAAGAACTCTCTTCTGATGTGTCCTGACCCAGCCAGTTGGACACCTGTATCACAGGACTGCTGGAACCCCTCTCTGGGTTTGAGAACCCTGGGAGCATGGATTTGGCCACAGGGCTTCCCTCTCACAGTGGGGTACAGAGCAGAACCTCCACACCATCAGAGAGAAGAGATTCAGGCTTTCTTTGAGTTACTGTCCCATGGTAAAACTCTGAGCTCTACCCCTGCAGACAGGCTTATGGTAACACTGCACCCTGCAGTGCCCCAGCCCATCAGTGGACTAGACCTCAGTCCTCAGGTCTCAGCTGGAAAACAGAGGCAGGAGCATTTCCTTGTTGTACAGGAATGCTGTGAGCCAGGGAAGGCCATTTCTGACAGATTGCAGCTGGCTCAGACAGCAACAGTTAAATAAATGGAAAATGTCTCATACGAGCCTGTCAGCTCCTCCACTGATCTTCTGCAGAGCAGAGACTGGTAATTATAGCACTGTACATTAAATTAAATGGTGAGTTTGTCCAGTAAAGTGTGAGTTAATTTTTACTTATTCTCTATAAGATTTGTACTGAACTTGTGTTCAGAGGCCTTAGCCTTAAGTGTTTTCTGGTCTCATTGTTTTTTTTAGCTACAACTAAACCCACCTCGCTCTGAAGCTCATATTGTCCACTGGCCAAATGTGTAAAAGCTGGGTTCTTTTCCCCACTTTTCCTGGTGGTAGGTGGCCACATATCTGAAATAAGAATCATGGCCTTAGCTTACTATTCTGAGTATAAATTTTTCCTGCTTGAATTCCTGCTTTATTCTTGACAAGACTTCAAGCTCATTAATTATTTGGCACAATGAGTAATTTCATCTTCACTCCACAACTCTGTATATTTTAATTTCTTTCCCCCTTTTTTTTTAAAAAAAAGCAAACGATCATTTGTTTTGCCCCTTTGGAACAAGCAGTCTCCTGGGAGCTAGAGACAGTGCTCAAGCTTCACCTTACTTCACATCCTTCACTTTACAATGCACTGCTCCTGGTAAAAGATCATTTTCTTTGAGAAAAAAGAGTCACCTTTCTGCATTTTTAATATATCAATCTTTCTAAAGGGCAGCCTGGATTTTGTAGAACGGATTATTATAAACATATGGAAAATTAATTTATGCCATATTGGGTGGAGGTCCAGTCAAAGTGAATTCAAATGTGAACTGAAACAACAGAAAATCAATTCCTGAGCCACAGTTTGTGACTACTAAAACAAAATGTAGAGTCATTCCTGCCTATGTAGATAATTGTACTTTTCCCTTATTTTACATTCAGGAAAATGTATTACAATGGTTTATCTACATCAGAGATATAATTTTTTTTCCTGTGGAGGAAGAGAAATGGTTAATATGCATCTTTTTATGGCTTTCTGGGATTAAAAGATGAGGATAATTCCCTAAACTTTTTAGTGAAAGATGAACCAATGACAAAGATGTAAGAGAAACCCACAGCCCACAAGCACCTTTCATCAAATACCACCCAATCAATAAAATGCTAAACAAAACGAGACAGCTGGGGTAAAAAATAACACATACAAGATCACTTTGGAAATTGAACTAAAAAAAGATTAGGATTTGTTTTGGGATTAAATGGTTTAATCCTTCTTTTTGTTTATTTTTTTTAAATTGCTGGTGATTTGTTTGTGTTTAATTGAATATTGTTTGTGATCCTTTGTAGGAGTGACATGTTAAAAAACAGTGTTATTAGCAGAGGACCACAGAGGGACAAAGAGTTCCCAGCACTGCAACTCTCCCTAAACTTCCTCCAGCTGAATGCAACAGGGTCATGATTTTGGAAAGAGATGGAGACCTGAATCTTCCAGATGTGACACGTTTCACATGTGTTGTAAGAGCTGTAACTTTTCAGAAGTGTCCAAAAAGCTAAAATCAGTCTGGTGATTTAGTCACAAGCTAAAACAGAAGCTGGGGAAGGAATAAGGGAGTGGATGAACTTGGCTCCTCTTTCCTTGTCTGAGAACATGGAGGTTGTCTCCTGCTGGATTAGCTCATCAGAAGGAGCCAGAGCAGTAAAAGTGAACTGGTTCTGGCCCTTTCCAGTCACTCCTGGTTTCTTGCAGCCCAATAGGGATGCATTGGTTAATCTGGTTCTCTTGCAGTCCTGAGAGTTGCAATGGATTAGCTGCTTTAAAGAGAGCAGAATTTGATGCTCTGTTGTGGCTCACTACCCTTCTGTGGGTAAATGTTAAAGAAAGCCAATTTTTTTTACAAAAGATTCATGTCTTTCCAGCCCACATCCACTAATTGATTGCTCTCTATAAATTGTTGTAGTGTTTGTGATAGTTCTACTATTTGCTGAGGTTTCTGATTCACTGCTTTATTTGAAGTGGCACTTTCTATTTCAAGGCACTCTGATTCAAGCACTTCTGAGCTTACATTTAAAAGGTTATTTTGATCATCATTGCCTTCATGCAAGTCACAATGCTGAGAAGATGCTGCACAGGTTGGGTTTGTGCTGCTGCTTTTATCACCTGAACAATGTTCAAGCATTCCTGCCTGACAAATGCCTCAGAAGTTCAGAGCATCCAAATGGCTTCCTGTTCCCTGCAGCTTCTGAAAGAAAAGTCATCTTTGTTTACATGTGGAGATGGAGAGAGGCTCTCAGCAGCTTCTGGCTTCTGCCTTTAGAATAGGGGGAAGGCCCTAGTGTGGAAATACAGACAAGTATTGTGTGTGGGCAGGGGGGGATAATGGGCCAGCTGGGGGAGAAATGACATTGCTCTGGTGAAAAGTAGGTAATGGGCAGGCAAGCTGAGAATAGACACTGAAAAAGAGAAGAAGGACAGTGTGGAGGTTTCCATCTGATGGGGAGAAAAGTGATTGAAAAATGCACAGAGTGAAGAGAAAAACAAATGGTGGGCAAAACATATGGGCAAGGTCTTGTGGGGATTATGACTGGGCAAAATTATATCTGCCAAGACCAGAGGAAAGGGTGTTGGGAGGACCATGTGGTAAGAAGCAGATATCTGCCACTCCCCTGTAGGAGCTCCTTGGTTCTGGTTGTTTTTTCAGTAACCTTACAACCAAATGTTCCTTGTGGCTGAAGTCCTCCTTCTCTTGGGACAGATAGAACTGAAGAGTTGTGGCACAGTTACAAAATGTGGTACTACTGAGGAGAAAGAGAGGGGGTGAAGTGTTATTAGAATGGTGTTAAGGTGGTGCTAAGGTTTCCCAGCAGTGGTGGTGTTTGCTTGCACTGTGTGAATTGTGTGCTGCAATTTTACTGTGTCCACAGAGTGAAAGGGAGACAGATGAATTAAAATTTTCTGCAAGGAAACTGAGTAGTAAGGTCTGTCCTAAACTCCCAGGAGGAATCACTGAGAGAAGTAATTTGATTTCTCAAATTCATAGCCTTGTGGTATTGGAAAAGACCTCCAAAGGTCAGCCAGTACATTCACTGCCCAAGGCAGGACCACCTTTACCAATGTTATTCATGTCAAATTTGCTCTTGAAGTTGTCCAATGCTAAACACTCATTCCCTCCCCAGACATCCCATTCTCTTGCTTATAAAGCATCTCAAAATCTTTTTTTTTTCCCTGGTTTAATCTTTTTGGCTATTAGTAAAATATTTCAATAATCTATTCTGAAAGTCACTTTGTAGACTTGATGAGATGACTTCTCATCATGACTGCAAGGCACAATTCTAACTCCTGTTGCAGCACATTGCAGCTGGGGCTCTGCTGGTTTAGCAGATGTGCCCATGCTGGAGTCCAACACCTGCATGTGGCATCATGCTGTTGTTTTACTGCCATCTGGGACATCAGCAGCAACATCTGTCCCCTAGACCTCGTACAAACACCTGGGATTTTGATTTTTTTTCCTGAGAAAAACTGGAGGCTCTGCCCCTGCTTTTTTAATGCAGAAAATAGGGATTAAAATGTGATTTTACTTGGGTTGCTGTTGGGTTTCCTGAACCCGCTGCACTCCTTAAGTAGTCACAGAGAAAAAATCTGGAGGAAAGCTCTGTAACTTGAGTCACCTGAACTGTGAGAATAGTTTCAAATTTTTGTAGTATGTACTTGTGAGAGTAGATTTGATCCAGTCCTCATGCTTCTTTCTTTTTATTTTAAAAACACTACTGTAAGATTTCTTAAATATTTTTTTATTTTGTTGTTTATGCAGAAACAAGGAATTAAGTTCAATAGATTCAATAGATCCTGTTGCCCCAAAACAGCATCTTCAGCACAGAAAGAAATTGGAGAAATAATCCGCTTAGATTTGTGCAGTTATATGAATAAATTAATTGTGTGCTTCAGGAAAAAGGAAAAAAAACCCAGGGGACAAATATTGATCTTAAGTTTTCATGTAAGATGTGAGTTCCTTGCATCAAGAACTCTGATTAACTGCTTGTCTCTGCAGCACCTCATGCAGAGGAGTGTTGTTGCAAATGTATTCTCCTAACTATCATATTAATAATGTCTAATAGGAACCATAAAACTACTTTTGTATCTCTCCTCCACGATCCAGTGCAGACACAAGAAAGGCAAAATACCAGTGCTATATACATATTTAATAGACAGCCACTGCTTGCAACCACTGAAAGGTCCTTCAAAAGCATGAAGAACTGATGAATGTTTCTAAGACAAATGGTCTTTACACACTTACCTTAAAAATTTGACATCAGTGCAAAAGCTGAAACAATAGAGAACTCCAGAACTGCACTTTGGGTGAATTTTGAATCAAGAAATGGTACAGAGACCCAAGGTAACAGGCTAAGTATGGCCTATATGATGCCCATGGAAAAGTGCTTTCATACCTCATTTTACCCAAGAATAAACAGAAATATTAATGCTACCCTTTCTTTTGGCAAATTGTGTTGTTTGCTGATGAAAGAAGTACGTAATATTAATCCTCGTGGTTATTATCAGCGTTATTACTAAAGATTTCACACTCTTTTTAGGGAACAGGAAGATAAATGTACACCCACCAAAAATCCCAAAGCCTGTCTAGGAACTGTGAACAGGAGGATGGGGAATTATCTGAATTGGGCTGAATGGAGCTGTGTGTCTTGTGCTGTCCTCAGGCAGAAGACTTCTGTCTGCTGCCTGTGGCTGGGACAGAATTCTTCTTTCAAATGGACACTGAGCACTACCAGGATATTTCAGAAGTGTATTGAGACAGTTCATCCTGGAAAATGTGATTTCACAGCCAGTAAAACATTAGACAGGGTGATAAAAAGGCTTAATATGTGTTGTTTGTTTTGCTGGCAACAGTGATTTTTTTTTTGTTGTTGTTGTTGTTTTTTGAAGCTGAGCAGAATGAAGCCTCTACAGGATTTTTGGAGCAATTGGGTTCAGATTTTCATCTGGAGGATTATTGTTTCCTTGAGGACAATAAAAAAAAATCCCACAGAAATAACTGTTTCTCTGGGTTTTTGACAACTAGAAGCTCTCAGGCTTGCAGGCACTTAAGTCAGGACTGCTGAAGTCCAGGGCATAAATATAAACTGTAGCTGGTGGTGATTTACATTAATCTGGGGGCTGTGATTGTGGCAGTAGCTTTAAGCTCAGTTTGGATATCTCTGTGAGGATAGAGAGAGCCCAAGCATCAGCCACCCTTAAATGGGCTGTGAAATATGAGTCAGAGCCTTGATTTAAATCTTTATTACGGTGGAGAGGTTCAAAGTGAAGCGTTACATTTTACCTTGGAGCTCTCAGGAGTGAAAGCAACAGGTTGGCTCCAGCAAAAGCCAAGCACAGGGCAGTGGCATGAGAATGTGTACCTCAAGTTTAAAATTAAACATTTTGCTCACCTGCTGAGTGCCAGTTATCTTCTATGAGGCTTCCTATGTTTTCCAGTGTCTTGTTATTTTCCCTGAAAAAAGGGTTCAAAGATAAGAAGAGTTTTATGCACTGAAACTCTCAGTACTGTGTCTGTGTGGGAGAAGAAACCGCAGGCACAAGGGGCTCTCAGGAGCTGCAAATCCCCCTTGTTTTAATGTGTAACATTTGGGATCCAACCAATGTCGTCTGAAACAGGGTGGGGAAAGAATAAAAACAGCAAGTGAGGAATGAAGTGGCCAGAGAAGCAAACCTGGGCTGGCAACCTGCTTCTTTAAAAGCATCCCTGAACAGGTGGACACCCTTCACACAGCTCCAAGAGCATCCAGAAATTCAGGAGGGAGCAAATCTCTTCAGACCCAGTGGGATGGGAAATAAAAATGTCAGAGAAAAAAAAAAAGACACAACAAAAAAAAAACCAAACCCACAAAGATCCCTTGATCAAGGGCATCAAAGACAGAAGGAATGTCTGAAGGAATGGGAACAGATGTGTGACTGAAATCCATCACTGAGAAGATGCTGTGAGCTGTGACTCTTGGAAATGCCATCATCTGGGAGAAAACTGAAGTCTCATCTGTCCAGCAAATTTTAAGAAAAAAGCAAGAGGCTCTGGAATCACAAATGATTTAATCTTTTAATCTTAAACATATTTTAACCTTTGTGTTTAATAGCTGCCAGTAGACCTGCCACCCATTAATACGGCTCATGACTAATCTGTTTTTTAATCCATTTATTCTCCTGGCTTCTATGATATATCACAGCAATGAGTTACAAAATTGAAGTGTGGTAAGGTGTTTGGCAGGCTGCTTATTCTTGTGGCCTATTTGTCATACTGTGAGAAATAGTCAGCAGCTCACTCTCTAAGCACAATAAGCTTTACTAGCTCTTCTTTTACTTGTCACCTCAGGGCTAAGAGAGCTTCTGTAGGGTAGGAATTGTTGGGCAGTTGGGATCTTTCACCTGTATTTTCTATTCCTTTGAGGTTTTTTCTGTCCTTCACTGCACTTTCATTTCTTTTGCTGCTATGCACAGCCTTCAGAATACAATAAATCACATTTAATTTATGTTTCTAGTGGGTTTAAATACATTTTAATTCTTCAGACTCTCCTTCAGAGTTTTGGTTTTGTTCTCCTGTTGTTCATCAGCATTTCCAGCCACAGAGGCTCACAAAATGAATTCAGGTTGATCATAATTTTTTAATATGCTCTGTGTAAGAAGTTCAGCTGGCTCAGTGCACAGTCCCTGAAAAGTCCTGAAGCCAGATATAGTTTTACATGGACATGAAAAAATATTAATGTTTTCACTATTTACCTGCTTGTAACAAATCAGCTCCAGGTGACTTGCCAGTGTATAACTTTGCCACTTCATTTATCTTTCCCAGCTACTGCATGTAGAGGTTTCTCTTCGTGCCACCCTGCAGAAGATCTTTATCTGCACCTTTGCAGAAAATGTCTTTCTCTGGCATCTCCTCCTTTAAACCAAAGCAAACCAGTAGGTTGTTGATTCTCATGAGAAACATGCCAGCAACAAACATTAGGTGGGTGTGGACCTGTAGGGATGAGCCCAGAGGAGGCCATGAAGGTGCTCCAGGGGCTGGAGCTCCTCTGGTATGGAGACAGAGCTGGGTTTGCTCATCTGGGAGAAGAGAAGGCTCTGGGGAGACCTTAGAGCACCTTGCAGTACCTAAAGGGGCTACAAGAGAGCTGGAGAGGGGCTTTTCACAAATGCATGTAGGGATGGGGCAAGGGGAAATGGCTTTAAAGTGAGAGAGGGGAGATGTAAATTCAAGCACTATCCAGATGAAGGTATCAGCTATGGGTGCAACAGACTGTCCCTCTTCTCTGAGTGATGGAAAAGTCCCTCATTACGGATTGATAGAAAAGTTGAGAGATTATTTAGTAAGTGTACAATGAAAGAGTAGGTGGCTATATGCTGATCAAGGCTCAGGCCTATTGGTTTATGACAGTTTTAAAAATTGAAATGTTACTTACTGTTCACAATAACGCCTCTGAACAGGCAGTACTGTAAATTCTAAGAAAATGTTCATCTCCTAATCAGATATACTTCTCATGTCTGCACTTATGCAGCTTATGCTTCTTATATGTCTGACTTGCACTCCCTCTAGCCATCAAAGAAAACACATTAACTTTGAGCTGAGAGGAGCTGAGTTAGTATTTCTTGTGTCTTGGGAAGGCCAAAGAAGAAGGGATGGGAGGCAAATCAGAGCTATGAAGTTCCTTGCATTGGTGTCCTCATTGTAGGCACAGATGGCTGATGTGTGCATTGCATGCACAGAGGCAGATCTGTGGCAGGGCTGCTGTGTGAACCACCAAGGTGGCTCTAAAGTTGCAGATCTGAATATATATTCCTTCAACTGACAGATCTATCCTAAATAAGCCCTCTCTTAACAGGGAAGTGGGGAAACTGAACTGTAACATTTTTATGAAGAAATCTTGGCTCAGTATCCATTGAAATAAATATAAATTTAATGCCTAATTTTTTTTTTTTGTTGTTAATGTGTGACTATGGAAACCTGAGATCAGTTGTTCAGTCAGTGTTCTGTAATCTTGCAGTCTATTCAGTCCTAGTATCAAACAGGAGTTAAAAATGCCTCCTAACAGGATTTCTATCCAGTCCTTGTGAAAATGGTGATGATGACATTGCGTGCTTAGAACACCATCTTGGAAAAGTGCTTTAAGTTATTGCAGGGAAAAAGAGTTTAGAGTGGCCCACTGGTACATTATTTACAATGTGATAGCTCTGATGTGCCTGTCCTTCCAAATACTTAGCAATGGAAAGGTTTGGACATGTGAATGCTTTAGTGGGGAGCACTGAATCGCTCTGTGGCAGCTGCTTCATGACCATTTCCCAGGTATAGGCACTCCTCTAAGGGGATCTGACAGTAAATGAGGGACCTGGGGCTAACACTTTTAAATTTCTGTTCATTGAGGCCTAAAAGCATAAACACAGGTCAGTTGCTGTAAAGTAACAGTAAAGTGTGGATTTGTTAAACTAAGAAAATGATCCATATTTCTATACTGGTGTTTGTAAAACTATTTTCTAAAAATATAGAGATGTGCTCTCTTTCTGATAGCAACAGTACCCTGCAGTATATAGTTCTGCACATCTCAATTTTATGAAATATATTTTTTTCCTTAATGACCAAAAGATGTATGATTTTGTCCCTGCTGAACTTTCAGAAGGAGAATTGTTACTCTTTGCCTCAAAGTGTTTATGGGTCTGTTCTGTGGCTGGTTTTATGGCTACCATGTCAAAGATATTAAGTGATTGCTATTTTGATGCCCAGCTGTAAAAGCTTCACAGGCTCTTCATCTGCATAGTTTCTTGAAATCCAGGCCAGTGAAAAATTTGGAGCAGTTTGCCAAAGCTGTTAGAAAATGGCAATCTCTGTTTGTAGTGGGCATAATTCCACGAAGTTGATAACAAGAGAGTGGAAATGTCAGGGGACATTGTGACTAAATTAGACACTGAGCTGCCAGGTGTTTAGATGCCAATCTCTTGCCAGCACCAAGGGCATGTCAGAGCAGATGTTTTATACCCAGGTGGGACTGTGGTGTGCATCCACCTCATGTTCCTCCCTGGCTGGGGAACTGACCATTGGTGGGGGAAAGGAGAAGGCAGCACAATTGAGATAGCTCCTGCTGTCCAAATCCTGCTGGAAGGAGGTGTCTCAGGGGAAATGGCTGCAGTAAACTGGGTTTGTTCTGGGAATGGCAGGCAGTTAGTCAGGTCTCTCCTTACATAATGTGTTCACTGGGATTTCCAATAGAGAGAAGAAGGTTTTTAGCACCACTGTGCAAAGCACTCGTTTCTGCCGCAGGATGGGGGAGGCACCATTTGGAGAAGTTTGTTCCTCTTTCTTCCCTCCACGTTGCATCTGCACTCTGTTTCCTCAAAACTCCTTTTCTACCACTGAGCCTTTTGCTGCCTTTCACCATGCCCAGCCTGATAGCTCTTTGGTTTACTTCCCAGCATAACAGAAGACTTAAATGTGAAAACCTCTAAGTACTAAAAAGTCACAAGCTGGATGCTGGATATGACTGCTCTGCCTATGCTGTTCTGTGTTGCTTTTTTCTCAGTATCTTGAAGCTGAAATGTTTACATTAAGGGTATATTATCTGCTCTGTTTTGATAGGATAGGGATAGGACAAGGAGTAATGGATACAAATTAAAAGAGGGGAAACAGCTTAAATATTAGGAAGAAATTCTTTCAAATTAATTAGCAACAAATGCAGTTCAAGACTTAGATCACAAAGTCTTGATCCAAAGATCATATGGAAAATCCACCTCTTCTCTCTTTTTCTCTCTGTCTTCTTAGTTATACTGCAAAAGGAACAAGGAAAATGCAAGACAGATATGTTGAAATGGGATGAGACTAAGAATGTGTTGAAACTTTTCTCCTTGGAGATGTGAATTCAGAGCATGGAAAGGGTTGAGCCCCTGTGACCTGCTCAAAGTCTGCAGACACCCAGAAACATTTCCTTGGCTGCTTGTAATAGATGTATTTTGAAAATATTGCCCCATTTAGAGTTTCTGAGCTCCAACAGTTTTTGAGCATTGAGCTCAGTGGAAATGAAAACAAAACATCCCACAGCTCAGTGCCTACCAGCAGACAAACTTCCAAGCAGATCCCATTGCCAGATGCTGCCTACTCTGCTTCTTTTATCAGCCATCACCTGCTTTTATACACTCAGTGATTAATGTAGGCCATCCCCAATCCTCAGGCAGAAGTTGTTGCAACTAGATTAATATTAAATACTTTTGGCTTATTAAAATAATAATTTTGCTTTTGCATAATTAAGATCTTTAAAGGATTATCTATATTTTTTTCCTCTCCATGTGGCAGCCCTAAGAGCTCAGTAGTTATTGATCACCACAAATCCTAATGGAACCACAAGAGTTTGTGATATAGCTCTGATCTGTCTCTGCATTGCTAATGAAGGCACTTTAAGAAAACGAGATTAGCTTCAGCTTTATGTAGCTCATATAGAAGCTTTGGAAATATATGAAATAAAAGTCCTCCTGATAATTTTGACATTACTAGAGATAAAAGTCTTATCATGACCTGAGGTAGCATCCCAAATTTTTTTGAAAGCTGCAAGTGTTACCTCTGTCTCTCTTCTGAGTCAGCTCTCCAGGTTTGCTGCATTCTGCAGCAAGGAGACATCAGCATGAAATAAAGAACCAGGACACCACCTCAGCCTCAGGCTGTGGCAGTGGAAATAGCAGCTAATGATGATCACAGAGTCATAGAATATGTAGGGGTTGGAATGGACCTTAAATATAATTTAGTCCCAACTCCCCTTCCACTGGACCAGGCTGCTCAGAACCTCATCCAGCCTGGCTTTGATCACTGCCAGGGATGGGGCATCCACCACCTTCCTGGGCAACCTGCTCCGGTGTCTTACCATTTTCACAGTAAAAAAATTCTTCCCAATATCCAGCCTAAATTTCCCCTCTTTAAATATGTATCCAGTACTCCTTGTCCCATCCCTATCCTATCAAACCATCTCTGTCAAACTCAGCCCTAGAACAGTCTGCATTGTGTGTTCCATTTCTTCCTTTGGGAAGTAAAGCACTGTTCACTTCAAAAGAGGATTTTTAATCAGAGAAGTAATACACTTTGTTCTGCCTCTGAGTGGAGGGGAAGATTGGAAATGGTGGCTGAACTTTTCTATTAACAGAAAAGGAAAGAGGGAAACGGGGGTTTTGCAACTTGTCTTTCTAAGTCACTTCATGAGGTTCTCTGCAGTGGTAGGTACTCAAAAGGAGTCTTTAATTACATTTCCTATTTGGCTGTGGTGAGAGCAAGCCCAGCTGCTCTGCAGACAGGGTCTGGGAGGCCAAACAAGCAAAGTTTGTCAGTAGAAGGTGCAACAAAACTTCTTGGGATTGACCCCTCTGTCAACTGAACCTAACTCCTCAGGCCCCAGATTGGAAAATTGGGGTTGGATAAACATTTCTGACAGTGAGGGCTGCGTGATGATCTCTAGTGTGGTGGCAGTTCAGAATCCTCTAGATACTGCACATGACCTCAGAGCCTGTGTTAAGAGCTTGCACAGTCCATGCACACTTTCTTCAACCATCACTGACTCAAGACTTTATATTTTTCACTACTACATCTCTAAGGTGATAAAAGGCCAAAAAAGTCCTAAATTATATCCAAAGACCTGATGGTCTTTGGATATTGTGTTAATAAAGCTCAATTAGTCACCAGGGAATCTGTCAGTTGTTGACTGAGATGATGCAGCAGAAATCGGACAATAACTTGTTTTTAGGTAAGAAGTTTTTATCCATTTTAGCAACATTTCACACTAGTTCTCTGAACCCTGAAACTCTAACAAGGACCATTTCAGAAATTAAAAATGTATGGCATGAGGCTATTTGATGCTACCATTAAGGCACTTCAGTGCTGTATTCCTGGATCATCAGGGGAGGAGGAGGAGGGGTGCCCTTCAAATTAGCAGAAGCTGCACATTGCACAGCTGCATGGAGGGAGCCTGAGTGCATTTCACCCAGGGAAAAGAGGCTGTGGTGGCCAGCAAGAATTGCCTTACATAATAGAAATGGCAAACAGCCTTTGGGTGTGCAGTCAAGAGGGAGAGAAGCCTCTGGACATGACATGTCAAAGCACTTAGGAGATTTTGCCACTGGATCCCAATCATTCAGAGACCCCAATGGTAGTAAAGACATCCCACCACATTCCTACTTCAGTAGGAAGATTCTGATTTCTGGAAGATAAACAAAATATTTCATGAATTAAGAACTGACTTAAATCCATGTTTAAGTGAGGGATAGCTCACTATAGTATGACACAAAGATCATCTCTTCCCAACTCAGAGTTGCCCTGAGATGCTTCATACAAAGCTCCCTAAAGACTCACAGTGATAACACCTGGTGTGCACATTTGCACCCCATGCTTGGGCTGGCTTAAGTCCACAAGAGACTCTTCTCATGTTTTAATTTGTCCATGGAGTTTGAAGTGGAAGCAGCTTTAGTTCTTTCCCTCTGCAATGAGCAAGACACAAAAGCTGCATTTACTATGAAACTTGTGTTTCTCTGTCCAGAGACTCCTAGAATGGTTTGAGTTGGAGAAGACCTTAAAGATCATCTCATTCCAACCCCCTGCAATGGGCAGGAATACCTCCCACTAGATCAGGGTGCTCAGAGCACCATCCAACCTGGCCTTGAACACTTCCAGGGATGGGGCATCCACAGCTTCTCTGGGCAACCTGTGCCAGGGCCTCACCACCCTCTCAGGGAGGGATTTCCTTCTAATACCTGATTTAAGCCTGGCCTCTTTCAGTTTAAAGCCATTGCCCCTTGTTCTAGCACCATGTGCCCTTGCAAAAAAAGTGCCACAAAGCCCTGAAGGATGGGAAGGCACCAAGGGTTCCACTGTGACTGCAGAGCTGTTGGTACTGCTGTGACAGGCAGGTCATACTTAGTTAAGCACCTGTTCATTTTTACTCTGCCTGAACAAGAGGTGTGGAGAAGTTCAGTGTAATTAACAGTAGAGAGATACAGGGGATGGAAAAGTATGAGGCAGTGTTTATTTAAAGAGCTATAAACTTGGTGAAGAAAAAATCCTACCAGAGAGGGAGCTATTAGAATCAACTTTCGTTAGGAATATTTCTGTTATAAAGAGTTGTGACTCCATAAAAGGATGTAAAACTGTCTGAGGAACAGATTTCTGAAGCCCAGGAGCCACAAGGGGTAAGAGCATCAAGCTTTGTTTATAGCTCCCTTACCTTGAGCTCATGCATGTGTGGGATGCTGCATTCCCACAAATGCCCTGTTCATAATGGCCCACTGTTGTCCAGTGGCTGAAATGGAAATTTAGGGGTCTCACTGGGGAGATGCTGCTCCTGCAGGGCTTATGCTGGAGAAATGCTGGAGAGCTTTTACAGCTCATGGAACTCCTCAGAACAACTTTGTTCTGCCTGCAGCTGTACCCCGTGGTAATGATGTTAATAACTGTAATGCCATGGCTGGTGATGGTGTTTGATGTGGGTTTGACTGATAATGGTCCTTGACACGGGTTTCCCAAGATTCAAATTGTTTTTGTGCAGTGAGGCTTCCTGTGCTATGGGCTGTTCCTCCCCTCCTCTCCTGGGATTGCTCTGGCAGGAGGGGAATGAGAAGGGTCAGAGCCACAGAGCTCAGAGCAGCAGGGCTGGGCCAACACTGAACCCAAAATGAGCCTAAAGAGGGGATGTAAAGAGCCTCAGGGCTTGTGGGGGTACTGTCATGCTTCCCCCTGGGTCTGTCAAATAGGGCAGCAAACATGCAAGAAAGGACAGCACCTAAAATATCTTTCCTACTTTAAAGCACCAGAAACTAAAAACAGTAATTAAAAAATTGCTGAATTGAAATTATGATTGGAGTAATGTGATAAGTTTGCATGACAATGTTTTGGTAGCAGGGGGACAACAGGGGTGGCTTTTGTGAGAAGCTGCCAGAAGCTCCCCCTGTGTCTGATAGAGCCAATGCCAACTGTTTCAGTAAGGGAAGAACTGCAGCCCGTGGAAAAGACCCACGTTGGAGAAGTTGAGGGATGACTATCTGCCATGGGAGGAACCCCATGCTGGAGCAGGGAAAGAGAAAGAAACATTTTCTGTTTCACATCATTATATGAGCTTTTGGATTTGCAAGGAAAGTGCAGATTCTGAAAAAAAAACCCCTTCTCTCTAAATGCTTAGATTTCACACACTGTTCTTTATCATTATTGCTCAGTGAGATAAATTTCTAGTTAAAGTTTACACAGCGTTTTATAAACCTCATAAAATATTTTCTACATCCCAAAGTCCCCTGATCTGAGGAAAAAAGGCAAATTATGTAGTTCAGGGAATATAGGAACCTTGTCACCTGAAAAGAGACCTGAAACCCACCTTGTTTAGAATCCTGCCTCTGACACCAGCACAGAAACAGTGGTTCAGAGGGAAGCCACAGAACCTGGCAGGATACAGGTGGATTTGCTTCCCCACACTGGCCTCTAATCACAAGTGGCTGCTTTAAGTCCTGATGGGTGAGGTTCTAAAATCCTGGAAGCTGCCTCGGGATGGAGGAGAGAGGTGGAAGGGTGGACTTGAAGGTCACAGGAGTCCTGTGTAGGGGAAGAGTCTCACATCTGAGGAAGCTGGTGGGGAAGTGGATGAGGTGAAGACACCAAGATTTTCTACTGATTACACGTGGACACTGCAGGAAAGATGTAAATATATCAGCTCAGGTAACACTGGGATTCTCCTTGTAAACCTAGATCAGACCTTCTGGTGTCCACCTCATGACATGTCCTCCATACAGGACAATAACTTCCCCCCAGACATGAAACCAAATTGAAGTCTGCACTTGGTCCTGCTCTCAGAATCACTTCAGCCTGAGCCTCAGCTGGGGAATGTAATTACTGACATGTTAGAAGTAATGAGAATGATTATGTAGTTTGGCAGATGAGAGTGACAGTGCTCAGCACCAGCCAAAATTGAGTGTTTGCATGAGCTTACCTTTGTGGCAGGGATTTCTTAAGCTTAAAAGCCAAAGTTCTCTCAGAGATAGATAATTACATATTTTTACCTTGTGGAAATATTAACGCAGGTATACCATGGGGAATCAAAGTGTCCTGGGTT
The DNA here is from genome assembly GCA_013396995.1 of Dicaeum eximium. Lineage (NCBI taxonomy): Eukaryota > Metazoa > Chordata > Aves > Passeriformes > Dicaeidae > Dicaeum > Dicaeum eximium. The sequence continues at coordinate 3,142,007 of VWZP01001896.1, forward strand.
TTGTTTGTCTTGTACCCTCTTAAAAAGAAACAGAGTTTGACTTTGAGAACAACATTTCAGAATGTTCACATCAAATTCTCCTTTTTTGAGGTGCTGCATGAATGGTTGCCAGGTAGGGGTGCAAAGGCTTTAATACAGGTGTGTAAAGAGAAAATGTCAAGTAAACTTTTTTTTGGAGAAAATGTTTTCCTGTATTTTCTTTTTCTGCTGGATTTTATCCTGGAAAGCAATGACAAGAACCAAAAGCTTTCCATAGCTGACTTCACATTTCTATTTGTATTTGCTAGGTCAGAGAAGATGGAGCAGAAAAGTTTTAAATCAGAACCATAGAGAGAAGAGAATTTCTATACTAATGGATATGTTAATTCCTCAACATTTCCTTGCGCATCAGAATGAAACAAGCTTGTGTTTAAAATTTCAGAAGTCCAGCAAAAAGCTAATTCAAAAATTCTGGAAAGGATCTTTTCGTCATGATTTCTGTGGAAAACAAAACAAAACAAAACAAAAACCCAACATGACAGGCTCTTTGGAAATGTCAATATTGCAAAATATTGATTAAAGAGGAAGTACCTAATTTTCAAAACCTCCACCAGAAAATATAAATGATTCTTATATTCCTTAGAAAGAACTCTCCTCCTCTGTTGATTCCTCTGCCAGCCTCCCCATCTTCCTTTGCTCATGGTACAACTGAAGGAATAAAGTAAATTGAAAATTAGTGGTCAGCCCCACTTATTTCTGATCAAACAACCCAAATCACTTTAACTCCAGTGAGCAGAGGGCCTGGAGGATGTGTCCTTCTCAGGTGCTTCTGGACTCCACAGGCAGCTTCCATCCCACAGTGCCAACAGGACTTCACGGGAAATAATGTTTTAAACTTGATCTCTTCTTTTCCTTTTATTTTGCCTCCAATGACTCAGGGGGAGTTTTACAATGGATGAAAATGTGAGTAACTCCCGCTTAACCAGAATTATATTACAGCAGCTCATTATTTCTTTCATTCTGAAATACATAAAAGGACATCTCCCCCACAATAAGGATATTGTTGTGTGATCCTCTGAATAGGCAGTGGCTTCTATGACTGTGATTATGAACAGAATAATTGATATTTATGTAGTTCTCAGCAGACTGTGCAATTGCTCCTCTGTGGCATAAAGGACTTTATATTGGTCATTATGAAGCACACTGGATTTGTGCTTTCTCTAGAAGTCATGACTGTTGTGGAACATCTGAATCACTGTTGGAGAGGGTGCATCACTGGTGACAACTGGATGACTGATCCAAAACTAGTCCATTAAAAATTAATTAGATATCTTTCGTAATGTTGTCTCCAGTGCTGCTTTCTCTGAAGTCCTGCTTCCTTTGAAGTTTTTGTCACTGTCTTCTTCAATCTCAAGATCAAACACTTCTTCTGCATAAGTGTTACCATTCAGGGCATCTCTGTGTGTGACCTGTTTCCTTGATCAAGATTTTCTGGTGACCTATGCAATCAATCTGTGTCTGTTGTGCTACAGAACATCCAGAGCTCAGCCACACAGCCTGGAAGTATTTAATGGGTTTTGGTGTGGTCTTTCTTTCTTTTCTTTCTTTTCTTTCTTTTCTTTCTTTCTTTCTTTCTTTCTTTCTTTTCTTTCTTTCTTTCTTTCTTTCTTTCTTTCTTTCTTTCTTTCTTTCTTTCTTTCTTTCTTTCTTTTCTTTCTTTCTTTTCTTTCTTTCTTTCTTTCTCTCTTTCTCTCTTTCTCTCTTTCTCTCTTTCTCTCTTTCTCTCTTTCTCTCTCTCTTTCTTTCTCTTTTTCTCTCTCTCTCTTTCTTTCTCTCTTTCTCTCTTTCTCTCTCTTTCCATTTTGAGAGTTTGGCATTCTTTATTCTTTTTTCACATCCTGAAATGGTTAGAGAAGTTGCACTTTGTAGTCTCAATGCAACTAGAATGGATTTTATGCTTTATCTTTATACTGTGCCATCATGACCTCCCAAGAAAATCCCCAAGTGTCTTGATTGCAGTTGACAAAATATACATCCCTTTTATTTCTCCTTGGATTCCAAAAGCAGTAAGAATTAGCAGTCTGATTTTCTTCACAGCCTTTTATCCTTGTCAAAGAGATCAAATTCACATTTATCAAACTCCCTCCAAGTCATTGGTGTTGCTCTGCTGTTTTCCAATTTCATCAATTTATGACAGAACACTTACATTAGTGTGATTGTATCTTCAATTTTTTCTTTCTCTGAAAGTATTCCTCATTTGGATACTTATTATTATTACTGCTATTATTCTGCAGGTCTCTGTTCAATCACCTTCTCTGATGAGAGGAGCTCATCACCAGTAGATATGAAAAATACAGGAGATAGAGCTGTAGGTGGTAGTAGGAACAAGGAGAATAAATGTGGCAACTCTGCAAGTTGTGCAAGTCCAGAGGCTTACATTCTCTAATTTTTGTTGACACATTTTTGAAAAAAATTCACAGATTTAAGGACTTTGAGGATTGGAATATTGGAAAATTTCATCCCAGGCCCTTTGTCTAAGGTCACATGTAAAGAACTTGTGTAAGAGCTGGAACCAAATATCTTGAGACCTGATTAGCTGCAGGATTATGAGCTTTTTGTTTATTCCCTCTCCTGTGGTCATTGCAGCATCACACACCCCCCTCAGTCACATTCAGGTAATGGAAATGTTGTCATCTAATATGCTGAGGATATTGCTTTGGCTCTCATATTTCAAAAATCCCAAACTACAAAGCTAAAGAAAAAATGTCTTCAGCTCCTCATTTATCATTTCTACTCTCACAGGATCTGCTGCTGCAGAATTTGTTTCCAAAGTGACTAAAGGGAAAAATCCCTCCTAATTGCTCAACTTTTCTGGTTTATCTTTTATTAGTTGCAATTAAACACATGAATTGCTTAGATGCCTGTTATTAATGAATAACTGTCATAAAGTGGCTTTTAAAACCACTTCAAATTTAGTGACATTTTCCCCCTTTCAGGAACATTATGTTGACAACATAGGAGGAACTTGCCAAAAACGCTTTCTGTGTGGGGTAATAAATCCATGTAGCAAACATCAGCTCAAGTGATATTGAAGGCAGAAGGCTCTGTGGAGATTTGCCATAGGCAGGTGTGCTCTCCTCCTTGAGGATGCTTTGTTTCTACAGCTCTCATATTTCACTGCCAGCACGTTATAACCTGCATCATTTTGAGACAATAAAACCAACAGTCACACTCCAAATACTTCACAAATTACTCAATCCATTTTGCCATTTCCTTGGAAAATCAATTCCATGTCTCCATTTTAGCTCTGGTGAGCACAAAGACCACTGTTTGGAAAAGTGCTGGTGTGCCAGGATAATCTGTGGCCAAGTGGGATCAGCACCTGTAAAAAAACCACAGTGTCTTTCCTGCCTTAAGCTTTATCTATGAGCACACCTAGCAAGGAAATGCAAGTATTTCTTGGTCTTTGAGGCAAAAGATGTGATGAGAACAAAATGTTGTTACTAGTTTGCAGATCTGTGGTTAAAACAGACATTGAGAAATGCACCTTCAAGGTGTGCTTTTTTGTTGTTGTTGTTTTTTAATTTTGTTTTGTTTGTTTCGGGTTTTTTTTAATAGCAAGAAGTAATTTCCTCTGGGTGAGTACATGGTGACTCATGCCAGTTCCTGCAGCAATGGCACACTATAAATTACACAACTAGCACTGGACATTTCTTGTCAGCTGAAGAACCAGGTTGCAGATTGCAATATTTGCCAAGATGGTCTTGGCTCAATTTTTTTAGAAATATTTATAGTCATAATTTTTTAGCTTCCACCAGGCACTGAAATTATTTGTCATAGTTTTAAGGCAAATAAAGAAGCTAAAGGGAATTCTGAGAAATGCTTTTGGCGTACTTGGGGTCCTGTAAGAATGTTAGGCAGGTGTCAAAGCTGTACACAACACCTTAAGTATGAGCTCATTCTCATTAGGCTTGGGCAGCTCCTGTGCTTTCACACTGAAAACCTTCTCTGTCCAAGTACAGATTCTGCCAGGAATTTCAGCTGAAGGAAGTAATTTTCTTTCCAACCAACTAAACTATCTTATCAGCTTCCTTTTTATTTAATCTGTACAAAGCAAGGAGTGAGACCCACATACTAGAGTGAACATTCCAGCAAATGGCAACCAGTGACCCTCCTCTCCATACCCTGAGGGGCAGCCAGAGCTCAAAACAGTAAACCATGACCCTCAGGTAAGTTCCAGCCACAACAGTAACAATATTTGCATTGTGGATTTAGGATTGAAAAAGTGAAATATTTGGGCAGAGGACCTGGAGTTTTCCATCAGGCTGTCAACACTTGTGTCCAGGAAAGGACAGCAGCTCCCAGCAGTGCAGAGCACCTGGCTCTGTTGAGCAGCATGGAACAAGATCACAGGCACAGGCAGAGATTTAACAGTGCAAAAAGTGGAGATGGGCAAGAAAAATAGAAATAGAAGATGGACCATCTTCAGGACCATCCTCGTGGCTCTGTGGTCCTGGGCATCCCCTCAGACACACAGTGAAGGCTGTCAGGCTTGGCAGAATCTTTTCCAGCCATTTCTTTGGTTGTGATGGAGTCTGGTTTTGTGGCCATCTATTTACACTGTAATCAAAAAACTTGTTTTGAAATGTTTGGTTTCATTTGGGTGGGCTGTAAAAACCTCCTGTTTTTCTTCTGCTTCTGAATGGAAAATGAGTGACAAACTCAAGAGCTTCATTTTGGAAGCTGTTAAAATGAAATATTCCATCACGTTAGAAATTATTTATTTGTGAAACTTGAAAACAAAACTCTTTATTTCTAAATTCCTTCCTTATTTTCAGCAGAAACAAAACCTTCACAACCCCCCCCCAAAAAAACCAAACCAAAACCCCAAACTAACAACAATCCTTTTCTGGAAATTAGATATGAATCTACTGAAAGTTTCACTTGCATAAAGCTGCACGCTTCATTCCCACTGAAACTCCTTTCTTAATTCAATTTGGTGGGTATAAGGAAAAAATAAAATAGCCCTCTCCCTGTTTAAGGAGACAAGCAGAAGGGAATGACAGCAGTGTCACTTGCAGGCTGGGCCAGGGGGTTAGGAATTGCCAACACTACCAGTCTTTTTTCCATTTTTCATGGGACTTTGCTAATGGGGTTTTAGCCAGTGGGTTGAGGGTGCCAGAGATGTCTGAAATAAAAGCAACCTGATTTTCAAAAATATCCAATGCCTGTCTTTTAGTGGCTGCAGAAGAACTTCATAAAACTGAAAGAACTGACATGTTAGTGTAGTGTTTAGCTAGCTGGCAGGTTACTTTATCTGTGAGGCAGGATTTCTGATGCTAATACACTGTATTTCCCCTATAAACTATATAACTTATAAACTATGTAAGTGATGCAAGTGCATTTTAGAAAAGTGGGCAGTCTCTCAGAAAATAATACTATATTTTCACATATACTAAAAAGAGTATTATTTACCATGTGTGTACAGATCCTGCTGGACTCAGTACTATCCAAGCAAATTCTTGTAGAAACTTGACACTGAAGCAGTTGTGTTATAATGTGCTTTTTACGGCCAAATTTAACAGTTATCTCTTGTTTTCCTTAATTTGTATTAGTTAATTGCTTTTCAAATCAAAATGAATAAAGGCAGAGCTCCTGTGAGACTCTGGGAGTGTGCTGGGAGCATGTTGTGTTACATCTGCTCACTTCACTTTGAATTGCATCGGATTTTGGAGTTCAACAGACTGCAAATGGGTGCTGTCACACACACTTTGATGCAACCATATCTCTACATTCTAAATTTTCAGCCCTGAACTTGACCCCACTGGACCCATGAGAAGAGTTTTACTTCCCTGTGAGGGGTCTCTTTTAAACCTATGCCAATGCATTTTGAAAGAATTTTTTCAGACAGCACTATTGCACAAATGTCATGGGACAAGACTTTATTGTCAGCATCATAGGCTTGTCCCAAAGATGCCAAAGTCAATGGTAAATGAATCCATTTATTTGCAACTGCAGATCCCTGAGTGCTAGTGAAAGACCCAGTTTGCATCCCTGAATTCAAAGACAGTATCAGTAATAAACAGCATAATCATGTATGTGATCACAGCGTGTAGGAACAACCCAAAGACTTAATGAGACACAAGAGGCTTTAGAAGAGATCTCAGTGAAGGGAAAGGGTTAGAACAGCGAGTGTGGAATAAAACAGAGGGGGGAACAGGAAAAAATGGGGCACAGAGGGCTGGAGTGAAGACACAAGTGATGTGAGGTGAAGTTCAGTCTGTTCCACAGGAAAGGAGAGAAAGCAGATGGTTCAGAGCTATTGCAGCTACTGCAACTGTTCCTGCAAGCTGGAGTCACGCTGGCAAAGCTGCCTCCAAGATCTTGGGTGAGGAGGGATGGAAAGAGGAGGAAGATGGCAGGAAGGGATCACAGGATTCTTTAGCTCCCCAGGTAGGGAAAGGTCTGCTCTGCCTTTAAGGCTGTTAGTCCTTGTAGGGCTGCAGTGACACTGCACCCTTTGCAGTGCCCTGGGAAATCTTTGCTCTCTGAAGGTGTGCATGGATGCAAGAGAAAACAAACTGAAATACAACTGAACACAGAATACAACTGAAACCCTAAATTGCATTTAAAAAGTGAATTATCTACTTCAGGGAAGTGAAAGCTATCCCTGGATCAATCCATTCTGGAGAACACTGACTTAGATGTGTAGATCTCCAGGGTGAGATATTTGGTTTCAGCAGAGAGATGTTCATTCACCCCGAGTCCTGCTAGAGATTTGCAAAGTATTAAACCTGCATGATACTGATGCAGTGAATCAAATTCTTGCCTTCAGCAACATTTTCATATTGGAGTTAGGCAGTGAAGTTGCTCAGAAGTCCAGCTAATGGAAATGAGAGACACATCTAATCTAGAATCACATGTGGAAACCAGCAATATAAATTGAGACATTATTTAGAAATATTTCATAGTCAATACTGTGACTTCAAAGCTCAATGTGATCTCAAGTCTCCTGGCATGGATACATGACATTTATTAGTAGAGGTGCTGAAGGACTGGCATCCAGTTGATGTCATCAGACAAATTACTTCTCCATTACCTATTGATTACTGTTCTGCCTGGCAAAAAGTACATGCTTACTTCTCATACCAATGGGAAATAGAAAAATTCAATAGCTGACCACTTTAGGTAATTATCCAGTTCTTGATATGCTTTACTATGGACAAATAGAAGCTGTGGCTTTTCCAGCACCCAGGAATCTGTTTTCTCAGCAGAATATTCCAAGAGAGCATATTGCTTTTGGTTTCCTCACATTTCCCTGATTCTTTTCCACTTGATGATAGGTTTAATTCATGCTCCAGTCCTTATTCTCCACAAGTGGGACACAGTTAGCCAAAGATGACTTTACTATATTTGATCTGCAAGATAAGAGAGAATCATTAGTAGGGTTTATGAAAATGTTTGGATCCAATAGGTTTCCACAAAAAATCCCAGTTATTTAAATTGAAATGCATGTAAGAATGTGTTTTCACAAAATAGGATGGGAGAAAATCCAAGTTATTTTTTCTCATTTTATTTTAATAGGAAAAAAGTGCTTCCTTCTGGCTCTATTGTCCAGACTCATTTTGTCTAGGCTGCTTGATCCCATGCCCATATGTATTTTTACAGCTTTGCAAAGGTATCACATAAATTGATATATTATTTCCTTATCTCTGCAAAACATTTTGGCACTGCTGAAATCAAATACCTCTGTAATCTCAAAATCAAACAATAGATTCCTGTGTATGAAAAGTCTTCTGGTTTCATTTTTTCCCCCTCTTTTCATGAAACTACTTAATATGACCATGGATGTTACCATGTGTTCTGGTCACAGAATAGTGAGATCTGTTTCCTAGTCACAGTTGAGATTATGGTTAGAAGATCCAGACTGGTTTGTGTCTCAAAGAGCTGATTCCTTCATGTGGAGAAAAAGCCCCCACAACTCTCCTTCCTGTGAAATAAACCTGGTGTTGCTGCATCTCTGCAGAGGTGTTGTGGAGGTGACTTTTTATAGACCTTCTAATAGCATTTGAGATGGGATAGACACAGACTGAGACTGGAGAGCTAAAGGGGAATTTATCAAGATGGGAATGTGATGGATAAGTTTTCAGAGTGAAGCCCATGGAAGAAAGGATGGAAAATGTTCAAGTGCCCTTAGAATGGTGGTAAAGGAAATGTTTCTCTACTACCACCAAGTCAAAAAGAGATTTGTCTTGTTCAGGTCTCCTAACTCACTGCTAAAGGATCAAGAAAACTCACCAGGCAATTGTGACTAAACTCAGACATTCCAATCCTGCTGTGAACCACAGGGAGTGGGATTTGGGATGAGCACTTGCAATAGGGTGGGAAAACTGAAATTCATGAGAAATTAATGAATTCATGAAATAGCCTTTTGGGGGCAGATTTCAGCTCAGGAGACCATTATTATTAGCACTTTAGTCCTTCCAAATACCTCTTTAAGAGTAAGGATGTGAAGAGTCTTTGCTTTTGGAGCTAAGGAGCAGTTCCCCAAGAAAAGACAGAAAGTCCCCTGTACCTCAGCAGTACTGCCACCACCCCAGGGGTGCTCTACAGTTCTGTACAAGAGCAGGAAAGTGATTAAGATCTCCAAAAATTGCATGGAAAAGACTTTGACAAACCCTGCCCTGATTTACATCCCTCACAACTTCAAAGCTTCAGCCAACTTCCACAGACAGTAAATCAGAAAAGGGTGAGAAACACAACACCCACAGGTTTTGTTTTCTAGATTTCTTGTAATTACAGCTGGGAGAAGGTTGAAACCTTGCACTACGACATTTCAAATAAATAAATAAATAGAAATATTTAAAAATCTAACTACTCAAATCTATTGTTAACATTTATTTCACAGAGAGCATCTCAGTGTCTCTGGTTGTCCTACAGCATTCCCCTCAGACTGCAGTGGATCCATGTCCAACTCCTGTTTTGGTGTTTCCCAAAGCAAAGAGAAGAAACACCTCACCAGCCTGCAGGGAACATCTTGGTTATTTTTCAGTCTCTGCTATGAAATCTTCCTTGGATGTCTGAACGCTGTCACTGTCAGGACTATGAATGGGACAACAGGACCACCCATAAAAATCAGAATGAACTTGGAATAGGAGCCCACGTGGGGAGCTGGAATTCATTACTAGTGGGCAGCAGTGTTTTCTGTGGGAGAGGAGAGTGAATGGGCAATTTGCACACAAAAGGTGTGTGTTTGACAGGGTTGTGCTTTCTCCATTTGTGACTAGGATCAGGATGTTCTTGCTCTGCTGGCTCCAACCCTTTTGAATAGGGGGACTTTTCCTCAGCTAAAAGGACTCAAGTCCTGGCCCTTTCTCATTTGCACAGTGAGCTCAAAATGCCCCTACTGCATTCATGTACAACTGTCAGTAATAAGGAACAATATTTGTATTTATCTGTATCTGTGCTTGGGAGTTACTCATACCTCCCAGTGGTGAGTGAGGTAGCACTCAGGCCATCTATCAGAAGATAAATAAATGAACAAACATTAGCTTTTTATTACTTCTGTGATATATGTAAGTGCTTTTGGTAAGTGTCTGCTTCAGTTTTAACAGCTGAAAGTTAAGCAACCTCAAAAGAGAGTGCAGTTTTGTGTTCATTGAGCTAGAAAGGATAACTTTTCTGGCATGATGGAGGTTTCTGAATGTTATTACATGCCCCGTGAGCAAGTGGGGTTTTAAGATTACAGTTCCAGAACTGAAACCTATTGAGTGATACATCAGGGACTTGGGAATGAAACATAAGCCATGGGTAGGTCTGTTATCAAGGATGAGGTGTGTATGGCATTCTTTCTTTCTTTCTTGCTTTCTTTCTTTCTTTCTCTTTCTTTCTTTCTTTCTCTTTCTTTCTTTCTTTCTCTTTCTTTCTTTCTTTCTCTTTCTTTCTTTCTTTCTCTTTCTTTCTTTCATTTATTATTATTATTATTAATAATAATAATAATAATTTACCATTGTTTTTGTATTTTACTTTGTTTTCAATTCTTAAATTGTTCTTATCTCAACCTAAAAGTTGCACTTTTGATTCTCCTCCGCATTCTGTGGGTGCAGGGAGGGAAGAGAGGAGGGTTGAGCCAGTGCCTTCATGGTGCTTAATTTCTCTAATTCCAGCTGGGTTTAAGCCACAGTGCTGGCCCATGACTTCCCAGTGGTGTTGGCATTGTCAGTGTGATGACACCCACAGGCTGATGATTCCCAGTTTTCACTGTTCCTCTCTGGATAGGGTACATTGCACAGACATTCCTGCTCCTGTTTAATAGCACTTTCTGCAGATGGCTTCCTTGGATTAACATCTTGCCTTTGTTCAGCTGTCAAAAATAATTCATGCAACAGTGTGAAACATATTTGAGGCAAATAATAGCACAATAAAGAATATAAACCATGTAGCAGTGCAATGCAGATGAAACAAATACGGAAGGAGACGAAAGAATTAATAACTACAACTACTCGAAACAGATTCTCTTTTTAAAGGTAAACACAGAGTGATAAACATCAGCCTAAAAAGCAAAAGTGTGTGCAGCCTGGAAACAAGGTGTAGACAAGCAGAGCACAGTCTCCCCTTAAAGCAGCACAAAAATAATCAGAAAATAAATGTCTGGCAAGAGAAACGAAGTCATCTCTAAGGACTGCCAAAAAATAATACATTATGCATTTGACTGCCTGCTTTGCTCTTTGTATACCCAGAGCTTTTGGTTGTGTCAGAGGGAGATCTGGCAAAGCCAAAGAGGTGGAGCCCTGAACAGGAATCCAACACATATTTTGCTTGTCTTACATCCTTCCCTGCCCTACACAGGCTTATATGATTTCATCCCCTTGTAAATTATCCCTTTATCATCACTGTAACACCTGAAAGCTGATCTCAAATGAACTGATCTGCATAATGTTACATCTGAGCTTATTTATTTGGAGCAGCACTGTAAGCTTGGTTGAGTCTTTGGGGGATTTTTTTCTAGTTTGTTTGCTTTTTTTTTTGACAAAAGTATAAAATATATCTAGTGTTCACTTTGCAAAAGAGAAAAGCTGAAGATTTGTGAAACTCCATTGTTGTTTTAAAAGCGATGTGGGTGCGTCGAAAGTGATGTTTGTTTCTCTGGGTCTTGTGTTGGGTGCTGAATGAAGACTCCTTGACTCCAGTATCAGAAGGCTTATATGATTTATTAGAATGACTCCATTATTCAGAAGGTTTTAGGGCTAAGGTGCCCACGTTCAGAGTTACAGGTTTCCTCCACCATGTCAGAGCAAGACTCTCCCTTGCTTACAAAGCTAGAGAGATAAGAACCTCTACATCATTGCCTAGAAAGAGAAAACTACATCTCCTGTATCAGGAGACAGAGCAAAGGAATGCATCTGTTGTCCTTGAGTCCACACACAGACAAAGGTTTGTTTTTACAGAAATCTGCAGAGAAGTCAGCTTTCCCATGGAAGGAAAATGTCCAGCAAGTTTCCCTATAAGAAACTTATAAAATGGCTGTGACACTCCATGGAAAAGAATTTCATAAGATGAAGACCTGACTTAGGCACATTTATGCAAATCCTTAAATCCCTCATTCTTTAAATCATCACTTCAGTTTGTGCACAGTGCAAAGGATGTTTTTCCGGCCCATTGACCACAAGGTCTAGTAAATGTGTGTACCTAGGAATTTTTCCAGTTGGTACAAAAGTACATTTTATTGTGCAAGGTTTCTACTTAAAATATTTTTTTTTTAAATAAGAAGTTAATACAAGTCAGGAGGAGGAGTAAAGGTGGGAACATCAGAATTCAGGCAAGGGAGGGATCTCCCAGCCCTTGTTCACATCCATCAGGGAAAGAGGGAAGATAGTTCAGACCCTGTTTCATTACTTTCTAGAAATTAGTAGGTTCCCTGGCCCTTGCCAGCCACATTAGTGGTGGTGGTGAGGGCAAGCATGAGAAGGGCAAATCCCGTCAGTCTGGTGAAAAACAAATACTTTTTTCCATAAAAGTTTAAGTAGCACAAAAGATTCTCCAAAGGAGGTGGCCCATTTTGCTTACAGAGGATTTTTAAATCGTTGTATTATAAATGAACGGAAGTAGTTTTTGATCCAAGAACTCAGAAAAACAAAATCCCTTTTTTTTTTTTTTTGCTGTCTATGGACATCACGTTTCTGCCATATTAACTCCTTGATTTGACTCTCCTCCTGGCTATCTCAGAGAACAGGAAAGTTTAATTTTCCCTATTTTTAAGCCAAAATTAGGCTGCTAGGAGGGAAGAAAAACAGAGAATTGTTAATGTTAGAGATGTCATAAGGAAGATGTACTGGGTATTCCTAGTGGCATCAAGCTTTTTATCTCTTATTATTGTATGCATCGAGGTTCCAGAAGGGAATTTTTTTAGGTTTGTTTGTGTCAGAGCAGGAAACTGGATCAGTTTTCTCTGTAGCATGCACTGCATTTCCTTTCCTGTGGTACACAGGATAAAGTACAGAGCTAAGGAGAAAAGGTGCTTCACAAATCCTCTGCCAGAGGAGGTACCTAAAGCAGGGAGGCAGCAGCCACACTCCACTGCACATTTTGATGTGGCACATTACTTGTGTGGGTTTGGGTTTCCCACTCTGTGTCCTTTGTCAGCATTGGATGGGAGGAAGGTCTGCAGGGTGAGGAGAGATGTTCTCTGAGCCAGCTAAATAAAAAAATCAGAGTGTGTCATATAGAAAAAGTGGTTTGCCTCTTTTTGTCCCCACACATGTTGTTGTTTGTAAAATTGGACCTGAATCCACGGATTTGGGGGGGGAAAGGGAATTGTTGTCCACTAGTTCATTTGTGGTCTCCTGACTCACAGAGCCATTCAGAATCAAGAAGTTCTGGCTCTTTTTAGAAGCAGGTGAAAATAATTTTTCACTAAACCATGCCTTTCTCATTTAAAATAATTATATATATTTTGTCTCTGTCTAAGACAACATTAAAGATATTAAAAAGCATTTTTACGTATTGAATAGATTTTGTGAAGTACCTTCATGGCTATTTGTCTTTCATTTCAATGTGTGTCAGATGATTTAGAAAATTCTGATAACTGCTTGTTTTACCTTTCTATAAATATCTTAAAAATCTCTGACCTGCATGACCCAGATAAAAGCAGACAACGCAGTAGCAATTTGTATGCTTTGTGGATGGTAAATGATCCACATGGATTGTCTGGCTCCTCTCCACACCAGAGTTTCTCCTTCCATTGTGGCCCTGAGAAGGACATGACTTTCTAAGGTTAATTCAAGTTATAGGCATGAGTAAGGAAGTGGAACTGCTCAAAGGGAGAGGACAGATGTGTCTGAAAAGCAGGAGGAGCCTGCTAACACTGTAGAGGTAACTTTGGGAAATAATAGCACAAGGAACAGTTCTTGACATCTTCTGGGTCACTTTTCTGGAAAACATGGGGAGTGGCTATTTTTTATCCACGTGTCTTGTTCTTGTCTCAGACACACTGCTAAAATTCAGGCCAGATATTTGTTTGCATATGGATTTGCCAAGATGTCAAACACAGTTTCTAACACAACATTTGGGGATGCTCAGATAATCTAGAGGCTGTCACCGTGATGGGATCACATCCTGCTGCACAGGAAAAGACTTTGCATTCTTCTTCCATGTCCAATTCTGTTCTAGTTTTCGAGACTATCTTAGAAAATAAAAGCTTGGGAGTTCTTGCACTTTGGGGAATCATGGAACTTGGGAACTCTGATGACAAAATCCTCCTTGAATTCTTTAAGCCTGGGGGATTCTTTCCTTTGCTATTAGATGTTTTTGGCAAGAGTGATAGAAAATATCCTTTGCTCTATCAAAAGATAGGAAATATCCTATGGAGGACTGAAAGGGAAGTTGCATTAAGAAAACTTTTTTAAGAGGCATCTCCAGTGAAGACTCTTTATTTAATGTTTCTTAAAAAAATAATCCATTTCTCTCAAACACTATAAAAATTTTTTACCAAAAATTACACTTGGCTACTGCCAACTAAGAAGATTGTTGTCAGGTGTTATTAACATTTACATGCCCTTGAATGTTTCAGGGAGTGTTTCCTTGACATTGTGATTTTTTTTTTCTTGTTTGATGTCCTACCTTGTGAAATTGGTGAGAGCATCCTGGAAGAGGGTGAATGCTTTGCTTTCTTTTTAATTCCTCTCTTCTGTTGTTGTCAGAAACCATATTGTTGCAAGCCAAATGCCTCAGTACAGAAGTGGAGATATTTTTCTTCTTCACGGTTTTTTTTTTAATTTTTCTACACTGCCAGCTCATGGGTTGGTCTTTGATAATAGTTCCTTTCAGCACAACTTTTAAAGATCCTCTTGAGGTTAAAACTTTTCAAAGAATACCACTAAACTTTCACCGAACATGCACCAAACTGTCCATCAATATGAAATTGTTCCCACTACTAAAGCTGTTTTGGAGAGAAAAAACTGGAAAAGAGAACGAGGAAAACAGAGTAAGGGAAAAAAAAAAAAAAAAAAAAAAAAAAAAAAAAAAAAAAAAAAAAAAAAAAAATTTTAAAAACACCACAACAA
>VWZP01001896.1:3156585-3228327 GCA_013396995.1 Dicaeum eximium
TTTTCTGTCCTTGGACTTTCTTATGTCCAAGTAATGAGTACCAATTGTGACTTGTACATATCAGTGTGGGAACAGTGAAGCAAAATAGAGGTAAACGAGAGAATTAAAGAGTCTGAGCAGAAAAATGTAACATAGGTATGGCTTAGGATGTCAGAAGTGTTCTAGAAATCTTTATGAGATGGATAATATGGAAATAGGACTGATTAAACAGGTAAAGATGTGCTCCACAAGCCAGTTATAACCCCAGCTATTAGACACCTGCCCTTCCCAGCAGATTATCCCCACAGGGATCTTTTTGGATTAAAAACTCTCAGTAGATTCTCTGCTGAGGTACAGGGGCTGGAGCAGAGAGTGGGTAACACTGCTGCTTTGAGCCCAGAGTAATTCAAGCAGATTTGAATCATTCTCCTGGAGCAGAAGGAAATGGGTCCAAGAGACTGTAGAGCATTAGGAACACCTCTCAGCAAATTAATTCCTACTTGAAACTCTCTATACAGCCCCACAAAGAATAGATTTTCATAGGCTGGAAGGGTGGGTACAAATGCCATCAGAGGAGCATCTTACTGTTTCACACAGGGGAAAATCAGTTCTGCATGTGACTTCATGGATGAGTCTGCCTTGGCTTGTGGTAGAGTGGGAGAGCGCAGCTGGGCTTTTATTTTGCTGCTGTAATAAAATATCTACAATAAACTCTTATGTAATTATCTCTGTTTCCATCAGAAATGTTCAACCTACCTGACTTCAAAAGATAAGATTCTTTACCAGGTAGACTAGGTCAGTTATGTCTTGCCAGTAAATATTGCATCTCATTTTTACTGAATTTACCACATCTATTTTTACTGAAGTTAAAATTATTATTTTAATGCATAATTAGTTGTTAATTTTCACCTGAATGTGTCACATTGAAAAAAAAACATTTAGGATCCAAACAAAGATGTGAAGAAACACAATTTCACCTGCAAAAATCAGAACAACAGAACAGGGCCAGCCACTTGCTGATTGGCTCACAGGCAATGTCACAGCAAAGGGCCACATCCTGTCCCTGGTGCCACCAGTGTCACTGCAACAAGAGCACTGTCTATCAGCATTTCCATTATGTTCTGGCCATAAAGTAGAACAGTGAATATGATAATCTGGGAAGAACTACCATGTGTTTGGGTACAGGAAACCAGTTTATGGAACAGAATGAATTGATGAGAAATGTGGATGGCAAAGGTAAATGTGGTTTCTCAGTTGGCTAAAACAAAGGCTGCCATGAAGAGGGAGTGTCCCTTCCCTTTCTGCTGCCCTCACCTGCATGGTTCTTCTCCTCCTCTTCACAGTTCAATAATTTCACTGAGTGAGTGAAATTTTCAACCAGCTCAGCGGAGATGGCTTGTGACACTTAATTTGACATTACCAACCCAGCAGAACTAGGGCAGATCTTCCAGGTCCACATAAAGCCCTTCATTACACCATGATGAAGGACCAGGAGAAGAGGCAGATACTCACTGGTGTTGCTCTGTTTCAGGGGTCACCAATGGTTGCCATTGGAGTCCCATTGGGGTGAATCAAAACTCTTGACTCCAATATCAGAAGGCTTGTATTATTTATTAAAATGACTCCATTGTTCAGAAGGATTTGGGCTATTTCTGCCCAGGTACAGAGCTAGCATCTTGCTTCTTCAAGCTCCATACCCCAAAGTGCAAGAATGCCAGAAAATGTTTACAAAGTCAGAGATAGCAATTCTTTATGTCATAGGTTGAGAAAAGAAAACCACATCTCCCATATTGGGAGACAGGCAAAGGAATGCATTTTGTCCTTGAAACACACACACACAGGGATTGGAAATCTGCAGACAAAAATAGCTTTCCTATGGAAGAAAAAACTCAGCAAGTTTGCATCCAAGAAACTTATAAAATGTCCAGTGACATGCTGACCTCTTCTGCCTCACAGAAACCCAGATCTGTGTGCCAGGAGGGGCCCCAACACGCTGTGGTAGATCCCCATCTGGACATCAGGGCTGCATGCAGAGCCCTGATAGGGTGGCCAAGGCCTTTACCCCTGAGGCAGATGCAGAGAAAAGGAATGCCTGGCTTTGTAAAATGTGATAACACAAACTCTGCGGCGGAGCTGGGGGTAATTCTCTCAAACACCAGTCAATAGTATCAGTCACAGGGTATTGAGGTGCCTTTAGCTATTACCACTGAACTGAACTCTGTCTGAAAGAGGCAGGATTGACATGGCTGTGATGACTTCTATGCCAGTGAGCCAGCTTGGCCAGAGACCAAATTAGTCAACAGAATATCACAGTCGGTAATTTACAGTTTCTAGATGCCAATGTCCTTTAACATTCCTACCACAAGAGTGATACTGGGATCTGTTCTCTATTATCTAATTGGGTGAAGCCCATCCTTATTTAACATTATTTTGAAGTTTAATATCATTTGTCTTCTTTTTTAGGTCACAGGACCCACAAATCAATATGTATTGAGTTAAGAACTGCAGTGAGATAGTTAATTCTCATCCACCATGCTTTGAGCACTACCTGCATCGACTAGAAAAGGCAGAACTGCCTCCTTTACACTGAAAAGCAAGGAAAAAACCCACTAATGACATTGCCAAGTACTAACCCTAAGTTATTTAGGTAGGAATTTTTGCTGAATTAAACTATCAGTTCTTCCACATTGAATAATGGCTTTGCCAAGCAAGCTCATAGGTATGCATTTGAAGTTTCAATCTGCTCTGTATGTTTTATACTCTATGGCCAATTTCAAACACATTAAATGTAAAAATGCCACAATCTGACTTAAACTGACACCCAGGTTCTTTCTCTAATGTATAAATCACTTTTTTTTTTCCATTTCAGTAAGAAGCCTCTATATAAAACGTGGTGCCACCGGTGAAAATAAATTTACTGCAGAGTATTTGGCAAATAGACAACACCATTATCCCATCTTTGCAGCTTATTTTTACACATAGGCTTTAGTAACACTGTGAAAGGGTTTAGCTGTATAAAGCACTAGCTGTCAATGCCACTTTTTTCACAAAGCTCAAAACAATTAGCATATTTCTTCAAACCCTGGTGTTTAAGTCTCTGTGATCACGCACAGCTCTTCTCTACCTCTGATTGAGCGTAAACACATTAATGGCTTTATGATTAATGAGAGAAGCCTGGAAATGTCATTATTCACAACTTAGAGCTCAGAAGATAAACAGTAATAATCCCAAAGCAATTGCTTAAAATTAGTAGAGTTATATGTAAATAATTATAAGTTGGGGAAAAAAAAACCCAAACAAAAGCAAATTTCATACTGACAGTTATGAATGGCCTGGAAAGGCAATTTTATGGTTCACTAAGAGGATGGAAGAATGTGTTTTTCTCAGGCCCACCACAGCAGGATCCTGAACCCAGGTGATGATTTTTTAACATTGCTACAATAGAAACAGGTAATAATTTTTTCTAAGAGCAGTGCTCAGAGTCTCAGCATTGTTTAGTAATGCTGAATAGCAGATGATGCCTCAGGGAGCTTTCAGTCTCTTTGGGATTAAATGGACTATTGCCCAAAGGCCTATGAAATTATTTCTTTGAGGATACGTACCAGGCAGTGAGAGACTAGAAATAAATCATGCCCCACCTTGGTCTAACATCCTATGACACCCCAGGAGAGCAGTGCCAAGGTGTGACTTGTTTAGCAGTGAAGACACCCAAACCATCATTCCTGACCTGGGACAGGTCCAGGACCTGCCTTTCCTGCCTTTGGAACCTGCTCCCATGACCAGCACTGATGGAGACACCTCACAAAAGAAGTGTGTGGGCTTTTGTTTCAGCCATCTCAAAGCTCCATTCCTTCATCAGTTCTTTACAACCCATTTGATCCAAATTTCCTGTGTTCAGTTTTGCATTAAGTAGTTTTGCTCTTTCAGAAAGCAGAGATGAGGAATTACCTCAGCCAGCTTCTGTCGAGACATCTCAATATTTTAAAGTAACTGCCTTTGCAATCTGATTTTTTTTTTAATCTTTATTTTTTCTTTTTTGACAGTCTACAACCAGGCAAATGCCATATGCAAAAAGAAATGAAGGTTCCTTACATTTGCCACATTTCCATACTTGCTAAATATGTAGTGATGGGGTATTTCCCACCTCTCTTTTAGGTTTAGAAACAAAAAAGCAGTGAAAATCATGTTCCTGTGACATGAGACATCATAATATTCCTGGTAACAGCATTTGTGATAGACTCAAACCAAAACTATTTCTAATTCTTTTTTTCCTCATAAGAGTGCTTAGTCAGGGAAGAATGTAATCTTGCTGCTAATTTTTTCCAACACACCCATAGTACGTCACTATGTTTCTGTCTTTCTGCATTATTATAGTAATTCCAAATGAATTTTGTGTGTCTTGTATATGACTATAGAACAGTTTTCTGGAAAAAAAAAAATCTTCTCTCCCTCACATAAAATTCTCTGAAGAAGAAGATGCTACACTCACATCTATTCAACCACTTCACTAGACAGAGAAGCAGCAAATAAAGTCTTTCTAACTCTCTAAATAAATGTCTTTAGGCAGGAAGTTATAAACAACCTGTTGCTATGGGTAGTTAGGTTACAGTGACAGCATTAGCACCATGTGGCTGTGGCCATGTATTATACTATATTAGGTATTTTTTGTGCAGTAAACAAAAGGTGTGCAAAGACCTCTAACAGCCTTACCTCTCATTAAATGTCCTTAATACACTATTTTATGTGAACTCTCAATACCTGCAGAGAGACCTTTTCAAACAGAAGTTTCCGAGTTGATCCAGGCTGTTCTAAATGTTTGCTCCCTTCTCTTGGATCTGTTACCTCACTTAATACCCAGGTGTTGTGTTTGAGTTTTTTATTTCTGTGCATGTGTCTTTTCCTGAATGTATTTGCCTCCCTCTCATGATCTTTGTTTAATTTTGTAATTAAATCCACAAAGTTTGATGGTCTGTCTAGCATTTCTTCTACTTCCAACAGAAAGTTATTCTCTTTACTGAATCTGTTTCTTGTTTTGTTTGCAGAGAATTGTATATTTTCCTTAAAAGTGCTGAAGACCCTTGCAGCGCTTTTTATCACTCTGCATCTTCAAATTTTTGACAGGAATGAAGTCTTTGCTAATGGCTCTCTTTTATTATGCACTGTTCTCTTTGTGTGTCAAATATGACTATACTCCTTAGGGAGACTTAAAAAGGGATGGCCCATTCATTGTCCTAGTTCATAAAGAGCAACTGAAGTGGAAGAAAAATTATCATTAAAGAATTTTCCTGGAGATCTTCCAGGGAAAGCTTCAAGACTGAGCAAATGAGAAAGGCAATCTCCATCAGTTACACCTGACTGTTCAGAGAATTAAGCTTGTTATAGAAATCATAACAAATGCATTTTCTGTCATTGGGAGGTTTGCTGGCAAGGCTAGAGCTGAAGGAAGAACTTTAGTCTGTGCCAAAATTATTCTATTAAGTGATGTTACAGTTCATGCCTGCTGCAGCTTGTTTGGAGCTGCAATTCCTGTTTCCTTTCTGGTGCTGCCACTCTGCTCCACCCCCAGAAACAGGAATGGTGATTCCAAGGTCCAGGCTGATCCAAGCCCACCCAGCAGTTCTGGTTATGTCACTGATCAATGAAATAATGCAAACCAAGACCTGCCTAAAGGGGACAAAAGCCATTTAGAGACAGTCTTGTCACACTGTGGGGAAGGGAGGGGCAAGTGTGTTGTGCAAGGGGCTATAAACAGAGGTAGAAAAGTAGATTTGTACCTGAAGAGCACATGATGATTGCAACCTCTAGTGCTGCTGTAATACAGCTGAACCACAAAAGTATCTGAGCATAGCTGATTTTAACCTTCATGGATATTATATCTGGTTTGATAAACAGCCATAGCCAAAGACAGAGAGCAGTTTTTCATTCCTGTGTCCTGAGTCTGGATAAATCCTGCTGTATTTTGCATCCAAATGAAGTTGCAAATGCTGCAGCTGCATTCTGGGATCAGCGGGCAGAGCTGTGGTGCTCCACAAGGTCACACTGACCCAGGACTGGAGAGATGCAGGGACAGGCTCACACTGTGCCCTGAGATAACCAGAGTTTCCTCTGATAAAGCCCTAACTCTGGATGTTAGGGATGGCAGAGGAAGCCAAAAGAAGGGAGGTTGACACTAAGTAGAACTTCTGATCTCTCTACCACTTCTACTGGCAAATCATCCAAACTCCAAATGGATGAAATCAGAAACAAGAGCACCAGAGATGGAATTTTCTCTCTCTCTCTCTTTTTTTTTTTTTTTTTTTCCGGTGTTTTCCACCAGTCCCTGCAATTCTGTTTATGTCTTCTGTCTCCCTGCTATGTGGGTCACAGACAGACTTGTCTGCTCCTAAAAAGTCATCATGTTCTTTTATCTGCCACCAGGACCAGTCAGGCTGCTGCAGATCTACCTGCCCCACACCTTGCTGTGGCTCACGACTGTGACTTGTTCCAGTTCATAAGATGTGCCAGAAATCCCATTTTCCTACAAAGCAGCATTGTTGTAACAGGTATAAAATAACCAGAGGGTAGGCAGTGGAAGCTGCACATGGATGGGCAGAAGGAGGCCGTATCTCATTTTTCTATCTCAGTAATTGCTCTGTTTCCCCTAAGGACAGCTCTCCTAAGCTTTTCTCCTTCTCTGCCTGGAGCAGGGCTGGGCTCACCCCTCCCAGGCAGCACCAGCTCAGGTCTAGTCCTCTGCTTTGCTCCCACTGGAAATATTGGTTAGGGTTTTTTCCTAATCATCTACTAGAAGGGGAGAGAGAGTGTGTAAGCTACAATTTTTAGGGGATGGACACAGGAAAATGTGTGTATTGGTGCTTTCAAAGGGTGTGCAGATTACCGTAAGGACCAAGGCTATTAGAAGTGCCTGCAATTCTGCTTACTCAATTATTAAATCAGTGCTCTCCACTTTTTAAAATACTTCAATGTGCTTGGAGGAGAAAGATACTTAATTTGCACATTAGCTAGAACAAAAGCTTTTGTTCTGAGTTGATGAAATGCGTTGCAATTGCTCCCACATCTTTCTCCAGGCAAGCACCCAGAATTTATGTACTGAAAAACATCAGCACTGGTGATGACTGTGCACAAGAGGACGGAGGGGATTTTGCTGCCTGATGTCTGATTCTTTTGCAAAAGTTGATTCCTTCAGTCTTCAGTCTGCTTTCTTCCAAGAGTGGAGAACACTGGTTGAAGGTTTGGGCATCAGATTGACCTCCAGCTGGTCCAGGTCAGAACCCAGGGAGTTTGTTGAGGAAGAGAGGAAATGACATTGCAGCCTTTCAGAAATAATTTTTGCCTCCAGGGCTGATCAAAATGTCTGAGAAGTAATTCTGGCATGTCACTAACAAACAGGCATCCAGTCAATCATGTTGCATTTGGGGTCCTTTGCCTAGACAGGGAGAAAGAGCTGAGAGACAATGAGCAGACAGCAGAGCCCATCCCTGTGTGCCAGCTCAGCCATTCCTTGGTGCAGCAGTGGTCTGTCCTGTCTGCTGGAGGACAGAGCTGCAAATATTTACATTTTGCATGATCTGTAATGTCAGGCAACTGAAATCCTCATCACCAGTGACTATTAGAAGTTAACATCTACACAAACCATGGAGAGTCAGGGCGAGAGAAGAAAAGTCTTGGCTGATCCCGTCTGTGTCCAGAAATCTCCATGGCAATGGGGGTTTAAGAGCACAGGGGCAACAACACACTCTGTAAAATTCTCCTTGCTCCTCTTTTTACTCCAGCCATCTTTTGAACTAAGCTTGTCAACAGCCTCTGGAGCTGTTCAGAACCTTTTCT
This sequence comes from Dicaeum eximium, assembly GCA_013396995.1. Lineage (NCBI taxonomy): Eukaryota > Metazoa > Chordata > Aves > Passeriformes > Dicaeidae > Dicaeum > Dicaeum eximium. The sequence continues at coordinate 3,164,392 of VWZP01001896.1, forward strand.
GTTGGATATCAAACTTCTTTTTATAGTGCTGTTCACTTCTTTCTTCCAGTTTGCACAGAGGCAGTAGACACATCTGAACCCGGAGGATATTTTTGGAAAATTAAAAAGAAAAATATTGTGTTTATTTCGAGAAAACAAAGAAGGCAGCCCACTTTCTGAGCAGGGCCAAGGTGGCTGTTTAAAATATTGATGCTGTTACAAAAGGCCTGGGAACAGAATGGTGGTTCAGCTTTGTCAGTGTTTGTCTTTCCCTTTGTTCTCTCATGAGACAAGCCTGTTTATTTATGCTGAGGGCAGCTTGCATGGTGAGATGAAGGCAGTGAGAATGAACAATGAACTCTCTGGACAGGAGAGGAGCTCTCAGTAGCCCTCCTCAGCCTGAGACTGAGGCTGACTTTAATTCAGGATGGTGCACAGGGATCGTGACTGCTTGGGGTGGGAGGGAAGAGCTGGCTCTTGAGCTCTGCTGTGCTCAGCATCTTGGGCTTAATAAATCAGCTGGATTTATTCTCACATAGCTTTAGACATCTCTAGCATCATCCTGGGCTTCCTTTACAATCAGTAAGAGGAATGGACACTACAGCAGTGTAACAGATGCTTGTTTCCAGAGGAGCTGCACCCCCCAGACCCTGCTTACTCTCTTGCTGAATATCCACTAACTCTGATGGGACCCCTGTGGGATCAGTGTGGGTTAGAATATTTAAGTGCAGGGAGCTACATTTAGCCATCTGAAAGCATCTTTAGTGGGAAAAAGGCTTTTTGCTTCTATCTCCTAGAAGCTTTCTATACTTTAAATGCATGTGTTCCTACTTTTTATCTGCAACCACTCCCTGGTGGGAGAACATGTGTAGCAGATTTAAACCTACTGAAAATAAGCTTGTTTTTCTTATTTACCTTTCTCTGACTCTGTAGGAATAGTCCTCTCACTTGCCAGGCTCCATGGGTGACAGAGTATAAACCACCAAGTTTTAGAAAGTGTTTTGTGAATAAAGCTATGAGAATAACCTCAGTGACACTGCTGGTGGCTTACAGTTTATGAACCAATGAGGCACCTCCAGAGAAGGAAATAGCAAATTATGGAGGAATAATGAATAAAATTCTGCTCTCCCTACACTGATAGAAATATGGAAAGTATTTACCTAGCAGCTCTTGGGTTGAATTTTGTCAAACAGTTGCTGCTGGCCTAATTCTCCTGCCGAGTAAGCTGGGTTTTGACCTTTGTGACAGCAGAGTTAGGGCAGCCTAAACCTGTACAACTGTTCCCCACCACTCAGATGAGTGTCTCTGGCAACAGAAGTGTTGCAGGAGTCCCAGTCCTCATGGACAGTTTTGCTGCCCTTAGACACAGTCCCACTCAGTATTTGGGAATTTTGTTGTCTGCAGGTGCAGCCTCTCATGGTGGAAAAGAGACAGCACAGGGGGTTTTCCTTGTGTTTGGTACCTGTAATATAAAGAAATATTGCCTCAGCTGAAAAGTTCACATTTTTTCTGGGATGCTGTGAAATCCCTCCATGGCCTGCTGGAAGTGTGGAGCAGCTGCCCATGTGTTTTGCAAAGAGATAGAAGCATTCTGGTTTTGCCCTGTTAAAATAATGACTCACATAAAGGAAAGGTTTTAAAAAATCGAGCAGGAGGAGTGAGAGTGCATGTGATTGTGTGCATGATGCATGAAAGTCTGAGTGAGGATTAATATTATATTGGAAATTTAACAACTCTGAATCACTGCAGTTTTCATTTAATGTTTTACCAAATGCCTGTAACCTTAAAAGTCTAATACATGACAGATACACTTAATTACTTCACTGTGAGGAAAATAATGATCAGGACTGTTAAGTAGGAGAAATGAAACATGACTAAGCTGGCATTTGTTACAGTGCCTAGTTTTAGACTTTTCCAAACCATTTGATGGCAAGGCAAGTCTGTAAGCAGTGGGTGGTTGCTAATTCCTTTTCATGGTCAAAGTAACACTTTCTGTGCCACTCTCCACGCTGGGCTTGGGGTGGCCTGGGTCCTCCCCAGGATGCTCTGACAGAAGAAAGAGAGGACTGGGATGAAGAGAGGGGTGTAGAGCCTGAGAGTTCCAGTCTGTCTTCACCACTGACACCACTGGGGCTGGGGGAATCATCTCCTCCAAACAAGGGCCCACTGTGAGGTGAACAAGAAATTAATAGTTTTGTGAGCTTTAAACTAAATAAAGCGATTATTAATTTAAAAATTATTTATTATGGAAAAATGCAATAGCCAGTGCCTGGTTCAATATTCAAGTTTCATGAATAAACATGTAGTTTCAGAGCTGTGGGCCTAATATGGAGTGCACCACCAGAAGAGAGAGATTATTTTTGACATAAATTAAGTTCATCTTTATCTGTTGAGAGTTAGTTTAATTTTTTTAAAAAAACCCAAACAAACAAATGATATTAATGTTAAATCCAGCCATAGTCTTAAAAAAATATACCTTGTGAATGTCCTTGGGCATCAGTAGACAAAGCTGCTGAGTGGAGCACCTTTTATTGTAGCATTATTTCTTCTCCTTTTTCTTCTTCTTTCCTCAAATTTTTATTCATTACAAAGTCAAAAACTGTTGAGCTGAAAAATGATCACGTTTAAATTTCCTTTATGTTAAACATGTCGGTGAAGCAGCAAAGTGCTTTTTGTATTTCTCCATTGCTCAAGGCACTTCTTAAAGCCTTTTCTCATTATCTACTTTAACCCAAATGTCTGGGAAAAGAAAAAAATTCTTCTGAATGAATTGATTTATGAACACAGCTATTGGTTTTTAAATCACTTTTTGGATTTTTTTTGGTCTTTCTCTCCTGGATGAAAGATGTTTAGTCTATGAATATTATTTATATGAATATTTCTCATATGACTTACACAGTCACAGACACTATAGAGAGAGAGAGAGAGAGAGAGAATTTTTTTGTCTTTTAATTAATCCTTCTACTCTTACAGGACTGTCATCTAAAGTATATCCAGTACTTTGTTTTGTCCAATTCAAAATAATTTGGTAGATGTGGGCTTTGAAAATGCCCAGAAAACAATTCCAGTGTCTCATCAGTCCCACGTTGATCTGGATCAGTTGAGACAGCCCAGCTGGCCCAGCAGTGTCACAGCACAGCTGTTTTTGGCAACAACCTCAAAGATCCACAGGTGCATCTGCCACATGTGGCTGCTTCCCCAGCCCATCCACCCCAGGCTGGGGCAGCTTCTACAGCAATGCTCACATTTGTGTCTTCCACCCTTCCATCTCCTGGGGACAGGAGGGAGGGTTGTAAAACTTTCCTAATTTCCAAGGGCTCTCTGCATACCAGCTTCCCCACTATGGTGCTTAAAAATTTCAGATTTGCCTTTCTGGGTGATGCTTTTAGGTATGTAGCTCCTCTAATGAGTGTTTCTGGAGAGCTGCACCTTTGAATCCCATGGAGCAGAGTGTGGCAGTGGCTTGTTTGTAGAAGATGGAGGATGCACACCAGGTCCTCTCTATATCAGAGGCTTTGCCTCAGTTTCTTGCTTTTGCTCAGAATGTCCTAGATTAAAACTGCTCTTTGCTTTCTATCCTGACTGCAACTGAGTATTGGCATCCTTCAGCCCATGAGCTGCTTTGAAGGGCAGCTGAGATCCAAGTTGGAGCATGTAATTGCTCTGTCTTGTGTGAGTGCCTTTGACATATCCTTATTAATTTATTTTTTTAATCAAGAGTGTATTTAACATCCTGCAAGGACCAGGTAAGCAATTCCTATTTGGTAATGATCAATTTTATTTATTTCTGAGCAGAAATTCCAGGCAAATTCCATTACCAGGCAACATAATGCCGGCTACGGTAATTATCTTCAAATTTACATAATTGTTCCAGTTTTCCAATAGCAAAACAATTCAAAGATAAGCACTGAATGTCCTGTGCTCTTAAAGGGTCTGGAGCCAGATCCATTTGCTAGGTCTGTCCCTGGACTGAGCTCCCCATGATCCATGGGGCTGGGGCGCAGGTCCTCTGCAGAGCTGCCATGGTTGTGTTTGAGCTGAGAAGAGAGCTCTTGTCCTACAAGGTGTGGCACCTTGCAGCGATTAGAGACCTTGCAGTGATTGACCCAGGCCACTCAGTCAAATACCAACTAATTTTTAACATTTGAAGTACTCACAGAACCATTTGGGTTGGAAAAGACCTCCAAGATCATTGAGTCCACTCTTGGAGTAACCTGAACCTTGCCAACTACACCACAACACTGAGTGCCACGTCCCATAGTTTCTTGAACACTTCCAGGGATTGTGAATCCACCACCTCTCTGGGCAGCCCATTCCAACTTTAAAAACCCTTTCTGTGAAGAAATTCTTCCTGAAGACCAAACTGAACCTCCTTTGGTGCAGTTTGAGACCATTTCCTCTTGTTCTGTTGCTGGTTGCCCGAGAGGAGAGACCAACCCCACCTGCCAAGGCTTCTTTCAGGGGGTTGCAGAGAGTGATAAGGTCCTGAGCCTCCTTTTCTGCAGGATAAATTCCTCCAGCTCTCTCAGCTGCTCCTCACAGGACTTGTGCTCCACACCCAGCTCTGTTGCCCGTCTCAGGACACTCTCCAGCCCCTCAATGTCCTTCTTGCAGGGGGGGCCCAGAACTGGACACAGCACTCGAGGTGTGGCCTCACCAGTGCCGAGTAAAGGGGGACAATCCCTGCCCTGGTCCTGCTGGTCACAGCCAAGGATGCTTTTGGCTTTCTTGGCCACCTGGGCACTCCTGGCTCATGTTCAGGTGGCTGTGGACCCAGATCCAAGACCAGTGGTTGAGGAAAAAGAGTAGGAACAAAATATTTCTTAAGAGGTCCTTTGGGCAATGTTGTGTGGAGGGTAATGAATGGAGTGCTCAGATTTTTCTACTTCTCTGTTTGTTTTTGCTTACTTTTTTGTCAGTAGGAAATGAAAGGGCAATTTCCACACATCTCAGGCAAGTCCAGAGGATGCTTTTAAGCAGAAAAGTACTCACTGCTCTTTTTCAGCAGATGCCTTTCACATCCTTTAGTGCTTATTGCAGTAATCAATTAAGGAGACTATGGTGAGAATACTTAAACTCCTAAACACATATCCAGGAAGCAAAGTATGTGCCTGGATTTCAATGTGCCAATACCCAGAATACCACATGGACATAAGGGCCTTGGTTAAAAAAAGGAAAAAGAAAGCGAAAAGGAGAAAGAAAAGGAAATGAGAAAGGAAAAACAAAGGAAAAGGAGAAGGAAAAGGGAAAGGGAAAGGAAAAGGAAAAGGAAAAGGAAAAGGAAAAGGAAAAGGAAAAGGAAAAAGAAAAGGAAAAGGAAAAGGAAAAGGAAAGGAAAAGGAAAAGGAAAAGAAAAGGAAAAGAAGCCTCAACTTTATAAAGTTGATTCATTTAATGTAGTTCATTTTGGAAAAAACTATGGCCTAGGGACATCAATATTTACTTATATCTACCCAGGCAGACTTTTAAAGCTAAAACCACCTATAGCACTGAGCTGTGTATATTGGGTATGTGCCATCCATTGTGGGGACAGCCAGATCCCAGAAAAGTTTCTTCTCAAAGGCAGATCCATCTGAAACTGATGCTTCTTCATATGTGTTTTTCACCAAGGCATCACTGAACCCTGACTCAAACTCTCCATGGCTGTGTAGCAACAACTCCAATTTTTATTGATGTCAGTTAAAGGCTCCTCACTGCCCTTGCTGCTCACTCTGTTGAAATTTTAGGGATATGTCCACACCTCTTATTTAATTTTTGACCTAGGAAACAGTGGATGAGGGTAGGTCTCAGCACAAGCATTCAGTGACTGTGTTTTTGCCAAGTGTTAAAGGGACAACTGCCAGACCTTGCTGGATAAAGATATGGTTTGCTTTGATTTTTAAAGAACAGCCTGCAAGGTGCAGCACCCACTCATCCTGCCCCTGCAAGTCATGCCTGCTTAGAGATAAGCAAATATCTGGAAACAAATTAATTGAAATCTAAATTTCTTTCTAGTTTAATGCTTGCACTGCTCTGCTACCTGGAAGATGAAGTCATAAATCTAGTCTGTCCATGTGCTAAATGCTATGGCAGGAAAAGAATTTTTGGGGAATTGTAAATGTTTGCTTGGGTTTGCAGAGTCCCACACCCCTGATCACCCACCTTTTGGATAATTTTAGCACTTTCCCAAGCAATTGCTGCTATGTCTTTGGAGGCTAGCCTTGGCTGCAATTCACTCTGGCTGTTTTAGCTATTAAATCAAAATATCATTATCAGTCTATCTAGGTCTATCAGTGAGTGTAGTCAGGGGATCCTTGGTATTGCCCTAAAAATATTGTGTTCTTTGGCCAGCACTCTCTAAATGAGGATGGAACAGGAGGTCACCAAGTAAGAAATCAAAGGCAAAATCAGCAGTATGCATGATTAACTAAAAGGATGAACTGAATAACAACAAAGCAGCATAAAGCTGATCTCCTGTTAAAGGAGGATATCCAATACAGGTTTTTCTAGTAATCTTCATTTTTTTCGTATGAATTTCCAAAGAGGCTGAGGAAGGAAGAAATATTGGAAAGGCAATGTTTTCAATCCTGCCTGAGGGCCAACTTAAAATTCTACTCCCTCATGCAGGTGGTCATCAGTAGAGCACAGAACTCCAAAACTATTTCTGTAATTCAACCTTTTCCGCTTGATTCCAAGCAGGGCTCTGACAATATCTGGGTAATTGCAGACTACTTGGAGATATTCCCTTGTTCCTAGTTTAAGGTCTCTCTCAAAAACAGAAACAACAGTAAAACTGCATAGATTGTTACTTCAGACACAGTCAGAAATCACTGGTCTGCTTTCCATGATGTTCCCTCAAAGCACATTACCATTTTTGTGGGGAGGCACAGTGAAAGCCAACAGTAAGTGTTGTGGCACACATCTGTAGTGGTAAAGTTTTGAAGGGGGCAATGGGATGTGGGTAGGAAAAAGAGAGAGAGAATAGTGATTTCTGTAGCTCTTTGTTGCTGTTGTGAATAGCATGACAATATCTCTTAATGAAGCAGATGTTCAGATAAAGAGTTCCAGGCTACAGGCACCAAAAAAATAGAAGTTTCCACACAGCTTGAGTTCCAGCTCTGTTATCTTTGTTAACCAGTCGTCATGCTCTGCCTGGCAAACCATAAGCTCAAAGGCATCTGTTTGATGGAAAGTGTATCAGAAATATTTCCATTACACTTTCTTAAGCACATCTTGCTGTGCACTCTTTCATCATGTTAGATGGAACCTTTTCAGACTTGTGATCCCAATTGCTATTACTCATTTCTCTCTCATGTGGGGCACCATTGCCCTAATGCACTGCTGTTGTAAAATCTAAAATAAGTTTACATAAAACAGATGAGTTTTGATTTAATTGCTTTTTACTCTAATTACATGTTAGCGTTTGCTGACTGGGACTGTGTTGAACAATCTCCAAAGTCTCATGAGAAAATTGTTATGTTAACATCCACATTTGGTAATACTCTAATACCTTTGGGACTCTTGCACAATTTTGGATGTATAAAAGAGAAAATTATAAGGGGAAGGGGAGAAGATGTTTTGGAGGAGAGGTCTGGTTTGTACATTAAGTATGGGGTAAGAAAGTCACACGTCACTTTGGAGAAACCTGGATCACTGGTGAGTATCACCCTTCCCAGAGTGAAAGAGATCTGGAGACTACTCTCAAGCACAAACTAGCAGCTAAAAAGACTTGGTGAGCCTAGAATTAGGTGCAGAGCAGAGACAATTAGGCCACTGGGTCAAAGCCAGCGTTTGCACTGGGCACATCTGCTCTGTGTTTGTGTCCAGCCCCTCACGACCTCCTGCAAGCCAGAGGCTGGTGAGTGTCTGCTAGCCAGAGCAAGGACAAAGGAACAAACCCACCCTGTGTACATCCCTTAACAGGATCTGCTCATTTTTAGCTGCCATGGTTGATGTTGAAGTGGCCTGCTTTGCTCATTGACAAGGAGGGATTTGGCATGTGGAAGCATAAAGCTGGCTAATGGGAAAGGTGCACAAATCTCTACAAAAACAATAGCTGGCTCTGTGCAACCTGGAGGCAAAGCCAAAACCATCATGTGCACTGAGGTATAAAATGAACAAAATAAAAAGGAAAATATGACCATAAAGGGCGACAGCAGTGTCTACAGTGTAGTTGTGCTGCTTATGGCCTCCCACAGCCTGTGTTAGACAGCACAGATGCTGTTATCTCCTCTCATGCTTTTGACTGAGAGACAAGTATTCTCCTCGTGCTGTGGAAGAACTGTCCTTTGTGGTGGTGAAAACCATCTGCCAGGAGCTGTGCAACTGCCTCCAGCCAGCACACAGAGGAAGAGTCCCTGTCCTTGCTGTGAAAGGGACACAGGACACGAGTCCCAGAACTCAACTCAGATTATGGAGTAATGAGGTCTTGATTTACAAGAGCCCTGCAGTGAAACCTCACTGGAGGCAGCTGGAAGCAGAGTAAGCCTAGAACAACAACAAAAATGGGTGGGAGCTAAAGCTCCTGAATGCAGCAGCATTTGTGCAGACTGCACAAACACACCCTGACCAACCCACCCTGACCCCCACTCTGCCCTGAGTGTGGGTTTGTGTCTGTGGTGTGAGTCCTGAGGTGTGGGAATGGTGTGTGCTCTGCAGGACCTGGAGTGGGAAATGATGAGAGAAACAAAGCTCAGTTCATCACTCTACCAAGGAACCTGGATGTACAAGGCAGTGTAGAGGAATGAAGTCACATGGGTTATGCCAAAGTTTAAAGAGCTGGTGTAAGGTTTTCATGTTTGCCAGCACATATGGATGCTTGGTGGTCCTATGAAGACAGACTGATGCTGTTGTTGTGTTGTGGACAGGTTTATTTCCTCAGCCTCAAGGACAGAGTTGTCTGGAATTCCCAAATTCAGGAAAGGGGATTATCTAGCCTGAGAGTAATTTTTTTCCCTATTGCTTCTGCGTCTTCAGGCCTTTGCTTCCAGAGATCACACCCCAAACCTGGGCTATGCTAAGATGCCTTAGGAAGATGGCTTTCCTATGGGAGTCTCTATCAAGGCCTGCAGCACCATATTCCCTTTGTTTATTTTAGTTAATGGCTTGAAATTGCTGCAGAAAAAAAGAGGATATGTGAGTAAAAAGGAATTTGTCAGACCTAAGTATGATTACAGAGGAATCAAAATAGCTTTACTCCTTCAGATTTATCATGAAGATCTGCCTCAGTGAGACACTTTGTTGTCAATGGAGATAAAAAGGTCGTTTGAGAGCAGGTCATCTGACCTGTTTCAGATGTCTCTGTCAGTACAATGGTTTTCCCCCACCTCTGCCCCTGTTCACTGGACCTCCACTGACTTTAAAGGCAGCCTGCAGTGACTGGCTCAGCTACAGCCTCCTTCATTTAGTCAGCTAAATCCACAAGCTGGTACACAGAATCTGGGTCAGAGATGCCAAGTGCAAAACCAGGAAAGCAATGAACAGACACATTCATCAAACTCCTCTATTGAATGAAAAGCTGGTGCAGGAACAGCAGTACACAGCTATTTCTTCTCTTTCATTAAAATGTGCTTAACTTGGATTGCAATTCACTTAAAGGTTCTCCCTCATGTTTCACCTTTTCCCTTAGAATTAGCCTTGGACTTCATAGCATTTTCTTTGAATATCACAGACTCAACCTCCAGGGTTAGCTATTTTTTAACAAAATTGCTTTTGCCTAAGAAATGTTATATACTAACCAGAAGGATGTCAAAACATTAATTCACTTTCCTAGTCATTTGGTGAGGGAAGGGCATTTGGGATATTTAAATAATGTTGTAAATCTAATTAAGGAAATCTAAGAGACTCTTAGTTTTCCCAATTGACATGATTTCCTGTGTTTCTTCCACTGATGCTGATGTTCCTCCCAGTCACCTCTGGATTCATCAGGAGATGTCAGGCTTTGCAGACCAAGCTGTTTGCACAGGAAAATTAAAAGTACTTAGTGCCATGCAAGCCTTCTGGTTGATAATATGCCCAAAGCACAATATATGGGCTTCTTTCTCTTCTTAGGGTGGGTTCTGTGTGCCAAGCACTGCCTGAAGTCTGCAGTGGTTTATCTGGGCACCTCTCTGCAGTTGCAGGGGGGGTGGAAGGATGTTGCCAGTTTGAGTTGGAAGTGCAAATGCATTGTTCTGGCACTAATAGCAGATTCCTGTATTTCTGTCAGTCCAGGCTCTGTCTGGAACTGCAAGTTAAGACCTCCTCCAGTAATTTATGAGACGAGTGGGGAGCCAGCATTGTGAAGGAAGCTGCCAGGGAAAATCCTTAATAATATGAAATGCAGTGCTAAGACACCATGCAGACCTGGAACAATGTGACATGACTTCTGTTCTTCATTTTTGTCAAAGTACTGCAATTTCCTGAAGGTCATGAAAGCTTGAGAAGCCACAGGAACCATGCCAGTCCCAGGGTCAGCTAACTGTCCAGATCACAGTGGACACATAGTGGTCACAACGGGACATTTTTTTTCTCTTCAGTGACACTTTGAAGAAAGCCAACACTGACTGACCCCCTGATTTACCAAACTATTACTTCTCCTGCTTATCATCCTTATTATCCCCTGGTTCCTCCTGATGGGTCATAAACCATAAAGTTGCCCTGAATATTTGTAGAGTGCATAGGACAGGTGGAGCTGTGACCCATGGCTGAGGTCATTAAGCTCCTATAAAGCCAGCAGTAATAACAATAAATGACAAGAAGCTTGAAGAAGTCCGTGCCTTCCTAGAGGTTGTGGGAAAGACATCTGCTGTAAGCAGCTTTTTCATACAGGATGGAAAGAAGCACTGTGGAAACCATTCTTGTGATTCGTCACTGATTTCTGTGCCATCATTACCCTTTCTCTAACCCAAATATTTGCATCTTCAGTTGTTCCCATATTGTTAAACCTTTTATTGTCATTGTTGTTTTCATGGATACAATTTCTCCTCATAAGTGACTTTTCATTGGTGTAAGCATTGTTTCATTGCTGTATTGTGTTTTACAGCTGCTACTTTTCCTAGAATTGCATTCTTTGCCTGTAATTTCCTGCTTAGTACTTAGCACAAAAACCTGTTGTCTTTTCCTGTAATTTTTGCTTTTTTCCCCTCCCCAGTTCAGTTTTGCTATTGTCTGTGATTCAGCCTCCACAGACTTCTTTCATGGAGGGTCCTTTTCCCTCTCTATAATTTGCATCTTTTGCAATATTGTGTATTCCTTTCTTGTTTCAAAAGAAAGTTGCAACACTGTTAATCAGATTCCCTTTTATTACATGCTGTTCTGCTTCAGGTTCAGCAATCTTTTCTTTTTCCCCTCATTTTCCACTTTCATACTAATAGAGAATTTCCACCACCTTCCAGAGCACCCAATGTTCCAATGTTTAAGCACCCTTTCAGTGATGAAATATTCCCCAGTATCCAATCTAGACCTCCCTTTCCTTTCTCACAGGAATCTGATGACTGAGCACTGCCTCTCAAATACCCTCTTATTCCCCCCTTAACCTTTCTCTTTCTGTCTTTTCCTTCCTCACCTTTCCCTTTTTTCTCTCTCACTGAGCTACAACATGTCTACCTAAGCACTCTGAATAGTGGGATGTAAATAATTATTTTGCTGTCCAATGTTTTATTTTTATTTCCTTCTCTGGACTATAACTCTTTCATGAGTGGTCACTGCATGGTTCATCTCAATTCATTACGTGGCTGTCAGAAATCCAAGCCCTTGGCTTCTGTGCAGTAATGTGCAGTGGACTTGAGATGAAATTGCTATTGTTTGTTAACAGTTTATGTACCTTTCAGTGCAGTCCCTGCAGGGCCTTGGGTTGTTTGGATGGAGAAACAGCTGCTCCTGGGTGTGCCTGGAGATGGAACAGCAGAACCAGGACTGGTGGCAGGAGTCCACTGCCTGGGAGTTGTCTCATATTATGTGGCCAGGCAGGGCTCAGGGATCTTGGTCCAGGCTGCAGCCAAAGCAGATGGCACAGCTTTGAAAAGTCATGGAAATACTTAGTGAGCTTTGAAGCTTGTTGAATTGAGGCTGTAAGTGAAGCAGGTTTTCTGGAGAGAAATAAAAGAGATTTCTGGATTGATTTTCATCCCGGGCTAAAATAGGGAAACTCTTAGATAAACAATCCCTTCTTCCAGGCCAAAGTAAAATCTCTCACCTTCAAAGCTAAATTAATTTGATGGTGCAACTCCAACTACTTTGCTGCTGCTGCCTCATTCATGAAGGATGTCCATGGTATTTCACCCTTGGTGGCAGCACAGCCTGTGCTGGTGCCTACAGCCTGCACTGAGGACCTGTCAGAATAAGGCCAGCCTGTAGGTCAGCCTAAATATACTGCCAGCCCAAATACCAGCCCAAGTTCATCTTTTTATAGCCCTTGCCAACACAGTTCCTCCTGACTCTATGAACAGAAGTGGGCACCAAATCTCCACACTACAACACCTTCATCAAGTGATGCTGAGGAAAATTAAAAACCCACAATTTGCAGTCAACTTTAGTCAGCATTTTACCTGAGAAACACAGATGGTATCTGTATTGTCTAGGCTGAAATTTTGGATTCCCTCACTGCTTTCTAAGAAAAATTTAAGATACTTCAGTCTACCATCAAACTATCTCTTGAATTCTCTTCTAGCAGTATCAAAGTCTAGCAAACCATGGTCAGTATAAAAATTGTATCCAAAAAACGGTGCTATATAAAAATGTGCAAGTCACACCCCAGTGAACATAAACCCAGCAGTCATCCAAAACCTACTAAAAAGGAGAAAATAGGCTGTCAGGTTTTCACCACCATCACATCTGTTCTAAGGGCACCCATACCCACCTTGACAGTCTGAAGAAGCTGCTTGGAAAGTAAATATTTTCCACACAAACAATTCTTTTATATTTTCTCAGAAACTTGCTTCAAACTGCTTAAGCTGCACCATATACCACCAAACTCCTCATTAAAAGGAAAATACCAAAGAAGAGTATATACCAAATGGAATAATATAGTTCCTTGAATAATATGTAGGGAAATTGTCAATATGTCCCCAGTCTTAAAAATATTCCTGAATCCTATGCCTAGGGTCCTCCCAAAGAGTAATATTCTTCACCTACTACACAACATCCTCATAGAAATTTTAGGGATGTAAAAACCTCCATGAGGCAAAAAAACCAAACCTGCACAGGCAAAGCAGAATGGCAAAAGCACCCAATCATTAGTAGACTAAAAAGCTTTTTCCACACTGATAATTTCCTGTCTCTCATTCTCTGTCCTCCAGGGGAAGCTACAAAACTCTTTCCAAAGGTGGCAATCAAAAGACATTACTCATGATAAGAAAAAGTCACAGCATCAACAGAGACAAACATTCATGGCACATTATAATTCTCCCCTTTCAGCACCAGTCCAAATTGCTTCCCAGTGAAACTGCCCATGTGCCATGAGCTGTAAATTCTTACTCTCTCCTTTCTCTCCCTCTGTGTATCTCTTTCCAGTGGTGGATACTCTCATGGCACCTTTCCCTTTGCAATACCCTTTCTTAAGCCATGCAAGGCATAATCCTGCCATTCCTGTGGAGTGGTGCCTTGAACTTAAAATTGAAGTGGTGCTAAGCACAATGCACAGTGTGGGGAATGCAGGCAGGGACGAGCTAAAGATGATTCTGAAGCAGAGTACGTGGATCAGAGCAGCACTGGGCTCCCCACTGCAGCTGATCACAGAGGGAAAGCCCCCAGGTGATTTACACATGAAGTCTGGTACTTCATGGTGAGCAGCATCTTTGAAATTGGGAAGGTTTTGCCCTTTCTCCCATTGAGCACAGCATGTGGTGTGAGTGCAGAAACTCCTGCTGCTGTTTAGGGAAGTGGTGTGGTAGCAAAATAGCCACCAGACATGAACACTTGAATTCAGGTACCTCATTTATGTTGCCTTTGAAATTTAAACAGGCTTAGTGACTCCTCCTGAATTACCCTTATCACTCCATATGAATCTATGATTGCATTTTAGCTTTTATTAGTTTTGAACTTGTTTTCTTTTATTCAGTAAAAGCCCATCAGACTATTCTGTACTCCTTGTGTCCCTAATAATGACATATTATCTCCTAATCTCTGTGCACAGGAATACACTAGGGAAACTCTCAGGGACTGAAACGCCAGGGGAATATTTCTCTAGGTGAAGTGAAAAAGGTGGGATGGCAGATTTTACTGAAACATTCACCACAAGTGACTTTTCATTTTGGGATAATATATTCCCAAGACTCTCTCTGGGTTATGTGCAAGCAACCTGTATTGCAAACCTGCCTAGTAACACATTTAGTCCTGCTGCCTTCAATATTAAATTAATCCACCAAAGCCTTTATATGTATGACCCTGTGGCAGAGTCAGTCACCTGCATGTTCCCAAACTGCTGGAAACACAAAGGAAATTTGAATTCTCAGCAATTGGTGGTGCTTTGATGTTGGTAAATTTTTTAATGTCATTTTAGCATGTAATAGCAAGAAATAGGGAAAAATGCTAAAAGCTGTGAATGTCTTTGTCAGTGGTTTATGATAGGACTTGTTCCTGTAAAAGCTACAAAAGGGATGCTGTTGGGGATTATATATTTATAAAAAGAGCCTAAATTCAGTAGCTCAGTTAAGGCAAGTACCTGGTTGCAGTTTGGTGGAGGTGATCAACTGCACAAAAACAACAACACAAAAAAACGTTGGGATGGGTTGTGGTGCTGCAGAAAAGACTTTGAACATTTGTGCAGGTGCTATGGTAAATGGGCCAGTGGGGTGATGGAATTAGGCATGGGATGCTTAGAAATGGAGCCTTCCATTGCCTGCAGGAAAAAATACAGATTCAGCTCAACCACAGCATTCAGTCCAGAGCACACCAGTAATAATGCAGACCACCTGTGGGAGTTTGGAGGGGTTCACTGGAGCTGTTCAGTAAAACATAAGGGACATTAACAGCCTTCAGAAATGCAAAAAAATGCCATAAACATCAAGGATTAAGCTGCTCATCCTGTTCCTTGTGGGTAGGAGAGAAAGAACCAGCATCAGTCAGCAACAATGGAGAGTTTTGTTGGGCATTAGTAAAAACCTTTTAAGGTTGCTGAAGCTCTAAGAGGGCCCAGCATTTCCACCTTTGTGGGTTGTTATGAAAAAGCTGTGCAGGCACCTGTCAGCAGTATGTTAATGGTTCTGAGCAGAGCTGACCTCTGAGGGTCTCATTCCTATGAAAGGGAAGCCAGTGGTTTGTGTAGATCCCATACATAATTTAGGAAGCCCACAGCTGCTGCCTATAGGCTTCCAAAACCAGTAATGCTCAAAAGTCCTTGGCAGAAGATGTTGTCTTTCTGAGTGGTACCCAGGGGTGTTTGTGAAGGTTTTTCTGCCTGAGCATCAGAGTCCTCCATTTACTTATCCTTGGCAAACTCTTTGTGTTCATTAGTGAGATAAAAGGCAATAGGTACATTTTAGGAAGCTAGATCACTTGCTTTGCTTCAAACACTGGTTTGGCAAAATTGAATTTTTTCTGCAAACATGGCCAAATTTTGTTTTTTAACATTTATTTTATCCTAGCCATTCTAGCCATCCTGGCTTTTTTTTTTTTTTTAACCCCAAGTTCTGTATTTCAAAATAAAATATTTAAAGAACAAAAAAGAATTGAACCAAGTAATTTTTCCTATTGATCCAATCAGCTTTAAAAGCTGGCTGGAATGAGACAAGCCTAAGTATTCCACTTCAGATACTTTAAGGTGCAAACAAACATCTGGAAATCCCATTCAGAGCCTTTTCTGTGAGCTAAAGTTTATAATTGTCTTGCAATGTTCATTTCTCATTGATTTTCCTATACAGAGAGTAACTAGGGAAGCAGGGTGCTCAGGCCAGGTCCTGCATCACTCTTCCTATGAAGAAATGATTAGATTTAGATTTGATTAGAGGAATGCTTTACTCTGCCTTACTACTGATTTGAGCACTCTTGTAACATCTTAATCCATCTTTAATCTGACGCCACCAGTCTGATGAGCTTGGCCATACTTAGCAGAAAACAACACTACAGGACAAGGAATGTGTCCATTTTCTGTCTGGTGGAGGGCTATGAAATAAACTGCTAAAAGACACTTCTAACAAAACTTATTTCTAGAGCCAGCAGCACTACCTGAAGAGCAGGATGCCCTTGAAATATTATATATTCCTTCCTTAGCCCGGTATCTGCAACATTTGCAAGCTCATTGAGTAGTTGCTAAATAATGTATTCAGTTCCTAATTATTCTTGCAGATGAGAACAGCTATAGCACAGCCATCACATAGCCTAGCTCTGCTTTTCTTATGAGCATTGATGTTTGCTTTGCAGGTTTGCCAACTGCAGGTGCTACATTTTCCTTGTTTTACTTGCAATGAACATGAACCTGGAAGTTCTTATGATCCTTTTGCAAACCATGAGTTTCTCTGCATCCTGACTCATTTCTGGAGTGAGCAGGAGGACAGAGCACCTCACAGGGTCAGACTTGAGCACAAACGGAATAATTTAGCATGAAAAATGCTGTTGTATGCAGCAAAATATTTCCCTCTAGGATTAGTGAATGTAAGAGGAAAGCAAAGGAAGTTAATGCTTGCCAGAAGGGAAATAAGATCTCTCCCCCAGTATGGGGCTCAACTGAGCAATCAATCTTGAACACACAGCCCAGCATGCCCAGAGACAAACACCCTACTCCTTCTCCCCTGCAGAAATTTATTAGTTTGAAAAAATTTCCACAGCTTGCCCTCTGTACTCTGTTTTCATAGCTTACAAGTGCTCCTGGAGGGCAGGAAACCCAAAAGTGTGTTTTGAGTAATTGTTGCATTGCTCCTTGGGAACAGCAAGGGAGAAGCCTCAGACATCCCACTCTCCAGCCAGGGTGGTTGGTGCACAATACTCTGGTTTTTTCAGCTGAAGGGGAATGCAGCACACATTTGGTGGGGGTACCACCTCAGCTCTCAGCCTGGTACCCCCTCAGTTTGGAGTTTTCCCCAGAGGCACTGCCAAGTGTGGTGAAGGGTTTTTGAGCTGCAGACAAGGAGAGCCTGAACCGGCACTGCTGTTTTGGATTTTAGATCCATTTGCCTTCATCCCCCTGGATGTATTGCAGACCAGTCAGGAAATATCTTAATCTTCCAGTACAACACAGCAGAGATAGGAATTTTTGATAACTGTATTCACTACTTTCTTTCCACTTGTGAACAAAGGAATGGTGAACAGGAGACTGCGGGGAGGCCTCAGTGCAGTCACAACTCCTCATGAGGTGGAGAGCAGGGGCAGGCACTGATCTCTGCTCTGTGCTGAGCAGTGACAGAACCTGAGGGAATGGCCTGAAGCTGTGTCAGGGCAGGCTTAGGCTGGATGTTAGGAAAAGGTTCTTCACCCAGAGGGTGGCTGGGCACTGAACAGGCTCCCCAGGGCAGTGGTCACAGCACCAGCCTGAGAGTTCAGGAAGAATTTGGGCAATGCTCTCAGACACACAGTGGGATTCTTGGGGTTTTCCTATACACAGCCAGGAGTTGGGCTTCCATGATCCTTGTGGGTCCCTTCCAGCCCAGGATATTCTGTGGTTCTGATGGTCATCTCTGTCTCTGCTGAGCTGGGATGGCAGCAGATTAGACTTGCATTAACCTCACTGACTCCCTTGGGCTGGTCTCTGGGGTGGGATCACCTTGCTTGCCTTGGGGTGTCTGCAGTGAAATTCTGAACCAGTCACTCTCATGGTCAGCACAGGGAAGATGTAGCTCACCTAGTCTAGGTTAGACCTTTCTAGAGCCAGCAAAACCACGTATTTCACCAGTGTCTGCAATGAATGTCAGTCTTTCCTTGACTCCAGGCACCTGTGTTTGGTCAGAAGCAGCCCTGCCTGTTGACTTGTGCCACATGTGGAAGATCTCTGGGGACAGGACACTGTTTCTGCCTGTTATGAAATGTTTAGCCCTGTGAGGAACTGCATTCCTTACCAAAACCACCAGTTCTGACATAAAAGCTCAATAACTGACATGCTGTTGCTATAAAATTGTGGGCAATAATAGAGATGCTATTTCTACCATCTTGTTTTCCATTTGTTTTCGAAATAGCTGTTCCCAAGGCAGTAGCAAACTGGCTAGAGGTCAGATCTGAGACATTGTTGACCTCCATTTGCAGGTGCCACCACTAAATCTTAAATAGTCATTACAGATGAGACCATGAAATTGTTTCTAACAGCTATGAATTAGTTTGAATGATGCTGTCATTTTAAAATCTCATTTGCAATGAGTGTTCTCATCCTGACATGTCTTTATTTTGTGGAGTTGGTTAGAGATTTTGAAGATCATTTTTCAGGAGGGGATTGCTTTGATGATATACTTTGCACATAATACTTGAACAATCCCCATCTGAAAGCTGTGTTGTTAAGATATCATTTTACTCCTGGTGGAAGCAGGGAAGTGCTGATGGATTTTCTATAAGATGCATGAGCAGGGGAAGCAGATTGAACAGCGGGGTCTGAAGGAATAATTATTCTGTGTGCTTATCAGAGGAAATTGATTATCAGACATTCCTGATCAATTCATTTTCCCTACATCTGCTTTTTCACAAGAATTAATATATTTCACTTTATTAAAATTTCATGGTCTAAGGAAGCTTTTAATACTATAAACCAATACTGCCAATAAGCTGTTAGTACTGACAGTCCAGCCTAGCAGCGATGTGCGAAAAACTTCAAATATGGAAGCAAAACAGTTGGGAAAAAGAGCAAAACCAGGAACAACTAAATGAAATGAAAGAAATGTGTAGTGAGTAGTAAAATTATCCTTTGCCTCTTCCTCATTGTGTTATTCCTTCATTAGAATTTTCTGTCTGAATCTCTGTCTGAAACCGTCTCTTTTCTCTAAAATATAATGCACACATAAAGTGAAGAAATTATCTACAATGTCACAATGACGTTTTTGAGACTGGTTTTGCAAAATTAATGAAATCTCACAGCGCTCTTACCAAAACTCTGGGCTTTGAAATTTATCCCTCAGTGTCTGTAGCCCAGAACTGTGTAGGGTGGGCAGAGGACACACATCTTGGGCTGTTCAGTGCAGTCAGGAGCCATGAGCTCCTCCATCTACACATGTGCTGTGGTTTGCTCCATCTGGAGTGGTGACACGACTCTGCATGAACCTGCAGGATTGACTTTCCCTCTTATTTTCTTCCTGACCCTTCTTGTTCTCTTGTCAGTACCCAAAAATTCCTCTCTTGGTCGGGGACTCCCCAGCTGCACAGGTGGAACAGAACAGTGGTTGAAGTTCAAGCAGTGGACCAACAAAGCTGAAACAAAGGGACTGACTTCACTTCTTGCCACCTTTCATACAAAATATTTAAATATTTAGTGTAACTCTCTAGGTGGGAAATTTGAACTGTCCTGAAGACTTTTCATGTGCTGTACCCAGAAAAATCTTTATGCTTCGAAGCAACATTTTTCATTTTGGTGTTGATTGATATCCTGGATGGAGAATCCGAAGTCTCTCACGTAGTTCTCACTGCAAAACCAACCCACTTGTATACAGATAACAAACATCAAAAAAATTCTCTTGCAGATACAGAAAGGCTCAAAAATGACAGTGTTTTGTTACTTTGTTTTGTTGTGCTCTTTTACTAAGATGGTAAATGTTTATCTGTGGTTTAAGGCAACCAAGGACTATGGATTGTGCATTTGCAATAGTGGCCATGTAGGAGCTGGATGTCAGAACTGCACTGTGGGGATTATCACGTAACCCATATGGATCTCCAGATGGAGATGCCCTTGCATGGCTGCTTGCAAGGCTCTGGGCACCATCCAGGCAGCAACCAGACACTGTTCACAAGATTTGTTTCCTCAAGGAAGCATGACCTTTTTAAAAAATGTCAAGTTTTTGTCAAATATTCTGTTGATGCAATAGTTAAGCAATGGAAGGTAAGTGAGACTTTCCTATCTGAACAGAGAAAACCAATTTCTAATATAGTAAATCATCTAATCAAGAAGACAGATATGCCATATAGTATTTAGGAAAATTTATCAGGAGATAGCAAGACAGTGCATTGCAGTTGAAAAACCCCTCTATCAGCTCAGAGTTCTGCCTGTAATATTATTTCCTCCTCTAGGAAACACTTTCTGCATCAACCTCAAAAGTAGAAATGTTTTCTTCATGAGCTGTAGACCAGCTGGTCAAGAGGGAATAGCAGCAAGGACAAAAGTGATGTCCTTGAATCCTTCATACAAATAATTTAGATTGAATCTGTTAACAGAGGTTAGATGCTAGTACATAATTCAGATCCCATTAGACTAGAACATCAGGGGTGAGATGATATTTAGATAGATCCTACAAACACAAATCTCCTTTTCCTTAATGCACTTAACCTAACACAACTCACCTTACAAAATAATTGCAAAATAAGCACTCTAAAAAATCAGAAAAGATGTGTAATTTAAAGTAAAATCCCAGTTTCTTTATTAATTTTGGAAACTGCATTGCTGTTTGCATTTTTACAACTGTATTGCATGGTTTCAACAGTCAGGACTCATCTGAATTTCCAGGCTAAAAATCACAACAATAAAATAAAAGGAAATTCTTTCCACCCTGGAGTATGAAGGACAGAAGGGCAATCAAAAGACTTAATTTGAAAATCCTTGTTGACTAGAATATTGACTCACTGTGATCATTACCGTGGAATTAATCAAACAGAATTTATACACATAAAATGCAGACTTCTGTGTAGGAGTTGCTAGTTATCCTGGGCTCCCTGTGTGGCCATTGGAAACTCAACCAGGGAATTTTCAGAGAAGTTAAGATGCATTTTATCTCATCCTAAAGATGTGTACAGCCCTGACTTTAAAATGTTTCTCTCCACAGACTGAAGACAACACCTTGGCAGGCTCACAGACTGGAGGAGTGCAGTGTCAGCTTGGGTGGAGTGTGCACTGCCCATTTATAAAGAAGAAGCCACAGAAGCACTGGAAAATCCTGGCTGAAGCTGTGAATACTAAACTGGCTGCTCTCTGGTTGGCCTGGTTCTGAAGAAAGGGGTCACAGCACCATAAGCCCATGAAATTCCCAAAGAAACCCCTAGGAATGAGAGCAAGGACACATCCCTATCTCAGGGCAGCTTTATAAAACCTTGGTCTTGCCTCCCAGTGTAGGACTGTGGGGAGGGGAAATGCTGTGCTCCTTTTCAGGTTGCTAGAAACAACAGAGCTGTAAAATTTTGTAGGAGAAATTGGAAAACCTCTGAATCTTTGTTAACCAGTGGGAGCCAGGGACCAGCCTGACCTTCTGGAAATGGTTCCTTTTGAGAACTGATGGGCTGTGCCCATTTTTTATGACAGGCCTTGTTCAGCAAGTCCCTTTTGCTCAGTTGTAATTTCTGCTGGAGTAAGTAACTAGATTACAATGTTATAGTGCACATATGGTCCTTACAGCCGGTGAATTAAAACTTCCCTGATTCTCCTCAGCCACTGCTGCTGCCAAAACAAAGGTATTTTGCATTAAACATGAAATCTATGACTTTAAATCTGCCTTGCTCCAGCAGCCAGGCTCACTTAAAAACCATGGTTCAGCCAATGGCCAGCCTGTTAATTTGCTGAAGAGATTATTGAATCTTGCCAAAATGTAAAAAGAAAAAGAAGAGCTGGGCTTTTCCATCATTGCTGATAAAAAAAAAAAAAAAAGTGAAAGTGATGAGACAAACTGTGTGTACAGGAAATTAAATCTCTGGGACAAAACAACCTGGTTAGTTAGAAAGGGAGCCAAGCAGCCAGGAGACAGTAACACTGCAATTAAAAAATATCCTCATTTTTGGCTCCCAGGTTCTTAATAAATGCCCCCTTTGCTTCAGTGTTTTGCTCTCTGCCTTCTGTCTATTCATTTTCTTCCCCTGGAACAAAGCTTTCCACTTCAGTTCTGTTTTTCAGTTCTGAATTCCAGCTTTCTCAGAATTAATCTGTATTGTGCTGTACTGTCTGTAGGTGACAAAGTCTCCAACTAAACTACTGCACAAATTTAGGAATGGCAACTTCCTCTACCAAGTGTTTTCCCTGGAATCAGCACAAAGGTCCATGTTAGAGTTCCTAGGTCTTGTAGCAGACAGATCCTGTCTCTTCTCAGTCAGCCTAATTTGCTATAAGGTCTTGACTCTAACTGAGCAAGAACTTCCAAAGTTGGTAGCTAAGATTAAAAATACAGAAACAAACTACACCACTAATGAGAAAAAGCCATCTTAATTAGGAGAACAGGGTTCAATTTAGATTTTTTGGCTCAATACTTGCTCTCGCTACTTGAAGATCATTTTCACAAAGAAGAGCCCTTGAAGCTTAATTTCATGAAGTCTGGGTTAACATTGGCAAGCAGAGATCTGAGAAACTCTTCCAAAGCAGGGTGGTGTAGGAATCATTCAGTCAAGATGATTTCTGGGAAATCTTGTAGTACACAACATGCCTGTATGTAATCATGGACCAAAACCTTCCAGGATCACTGCACAATGACCAAACATCATCTTCTGAGCACCCAGCTAGCACAGCAAGGCTTGGGACTCTCACAAGATGTGGTTTCTAAAACCCAAACATTCACAAATGGTTTGAAGACTGGTCGCTGCTGAATGCTCAATGTTATTATTTTTAATTATAGGGCTTGTCATGGTGAAATGTTTATGAGGCTCCCAGCTTTCAATGACTGTCAAAGGGTACTCAGTCCCTTCACACCACTGGAGAAACTGGCACAGTATAAACCCATCAAGTAGAAACAAAGAATTAAACATCAGTGGTTTGCCAGAGCTTTGGTGACAGCCTTCTCCTCCCCTCTTTTCATTGCCACGCAAACAGCTGAGAGATGCACAAGAAAAGGCAAAAGAAAAGGCTTTCAACAGGAGACAAAAATGAATCACTTTAGAATAAACATAATTCCTCAGCCATGAAGGGCAATTAAACTTATTTTACTGGTGAAAAGGAGAGCTTAATAAAGTTATGAGTGTTTTAAAACTCATAAAAGCAATTTTTACATTCCCCCTTCACGGATGAGCTCTCACAAGTCACAAGTTTGTGAGCTCATTATCAGCTGCCATTCAGGGAGCTGCAGGTTGCTGAAGTGCTTTGTCAACTCTCTCCATCTCCAAGCTTCACCATTAATTCAAGACTGGGGTTTTTTCCTTCCATCCAAGGAATTAAAACCCGATAAAAATTTTGATTAGAACAAGACAAACAATACATTCAGTTGCCCATCTCTTCCCTTTGTGCCAGATCTGTAAAATGATCAGCCAAATAATTGGTAGATTTTTTGTTTTTTTTTGTTTCTCCCAAAGTAGCTGTTGAAAACAGACAGGTGAACATCTAAACATATGATGAGAAGGCCAAAAGCACTGTGGTGGAGCAAAACCTGAAACACAGGAGTGATAAGCAAATAACTAAGTTTAGGAAGGTACTTGAAAGCCTGGACAATTCAACCCTGGTTCATCTGTGAGCATAATTGTCACCTTCTGAGTGGATCCATATCACTCTGAATGTTTACATCCTCTCTGGGGTTTTCTGCATTATTTGGGTTTTTCCTCCTCTATTCTGGACAAACTTGACTTGCCATAGATTGAATTATTTTAGTGATTCTGGCTTAAAATTGATTTGGATTTACAGACCAAAATTGCCTGCTCTTTCAGTGCTTATACAATCAGACATACAAAAGGGGAGAGGGGTGAGCTGGGAGGATTCTTGATTTGTTTCTGGCCCCTAAGAGCTGACATACAACAGACATGAACCTTGGTTGTGATCTGCTGCATTGAAAATTCCAGTACCTGCAAATGCTTCAGGACATTTAAGCAATTCCTAAAATAATAGTGAGTGAAAGCAGTATGCTAAACTCTTGTCTTTTAACAGGAGCTACCTTGTGCCAAGCAAAATAAAATAAGTAGTGAGCTGAGATGTAGAACTTCATTTACATTCTCCCTTTCTGTAGTAAACCAAACAAAATGTACCATCTCAAATGAAATTTCAGACACTTAAAATAATAGCAGAAAGCAGTCACACCCCAGGTGGTGCTTTCAGGAGAGTCACCATATGAGCAGCTACAAGGAGTCTGCCCAAAAATCACCTTTCACTCAGGCACCTCTGTAAGTGGCTGCCTCTCAAAAGTCAGCTACTTTGTTCCTGTGCATAAAACATTGAAAATGTTGAAAAATTCAGATGTTATTTACCAAGGCAACAACAGGGCAGGAAAATCACACTCCCTACAAAGCTCTTGAACTTTTGTTCAATCCCACCCTCCTGCACATTTTAATGCATGATTTTAAATGGTCTCCAATAAAAGGGAAATTAGGCTGCGGTGATAGTAGTGGTGCAGTTATTTACAGTTGTTCCTGGAGGCTGATTCAGAAATGTTTTTGCTGGACCAGGCACCATCAGGTTTCTCTGAATATCCTCATCAGAACTCCCCAGGATGTGGGCATTGTACAAGCACAAGTGTGATGCATGCACATGTATATTTTAGGAAGCTGTTCCTCTTTCAACCCTCAATTGTCAGGATTATGAGTAACATATTTGTTCTCTGGAACAATCACGCCATGTGCTTCCTAACACAGGAAACAATTTTTGAAAAAAAGGTGAATAAAAAAAGAAAAATCAATCAATTATATATTTTTACAACCTTAGCTCAGCTGCAAGAATAAAACTGTATCTAGACCTACCCACACCAATATTCTTTGCAACTGTTGGCAAGGGCACATAGTGACAGGACAAGGGGAAATGGCTATAAACTGACAGAGGGCAGGTTTAAATTAGATATTATGACGAAATTCTTTGCTGTGATGGTGGCAAGATGCTGAAACAAGTTACCCAGAGAAGCTGTGGATGTCTCATCCCTGAAAGTGCTCAAACCCAAGTTGGATGGGGCTTTGAGCTACCTGGCATAGTGGAAGGTGTCCCCTCCCATGGCAGGGGGTAGGAACTGGATGATCTTTAAGGCCCCTCCAATACAAACCATTCCAGGATTCTATAATTCTAAGTTTCATGGACCAAAGAGGACCATGTCTGAATATTCAGCTGTCTTACATGGTCATTGCTGATTAATGTATGGGTCAGGATCCCTTATAACACCAAAGTCAGAGAAGTTACTCTTGCACCAGCTGCATGTCAGCAGAACAACTTCTGAAAATAACACACACTTTTCCCACTTGCAATGCTCAGGTTTTTTCCCATTCAGACACAGATTTAACAAGCCCTTGGTATTCCATGTGGTGTCTAAATATAATATCATTATGTGATACAAACCATTTTACTGTTTCCAAATGTAACAACTCTCCAGTGTGAAATACTGTTAATGACCAGCATAAAATAGCGATCATTTAAGTACAGGTTGTAAATCAAAATTTATTTTGTACTTGGCCTACCATGAGGGTATGATTAACTTTTATAAAATGGGCAGGATTTGGGGAGCCATTTGATTGGTCAATATTAGTTCTAAGCCACAGGTATAAATCTTTATGACTAAACAGGTCGAAATTCATTAGTCCCGTGCCCCTCTTTCAGTTCACATTGATGCAAAATGGAAAAGAAAAAAAGTATTAGGGAAAAAAAAAAAGATTTTTGTGCATTCCCTGATCCATTTTCTCCCAGCAGAACGAAAATAAACTCTGGGCTTTAGGTCCAACCTTGCTGCCTGATGATCTGTTTCAGTTACAGCCACAAGCTGGCATCTGTGGACAGCTCTGTGGAGGTTGCACAGCTTGGAGGGGCTTGCGAGAGCCAAAATCCTGCAAAAGGTGCTCACCCCTCTCAGCCAAATCCTGGAGCCGTCCCTTATCCCTTCCTGTGTCCAAGGCCAAGCTGAGAAGCACAAAGCCACCTGGTGCTGCTTGGAGAGCCAAAATGAGGAGGAAAATGTGGCATGGATTGAACAGAAGTCCCTGATGTTATCGACTCTCAGCTCAGTCATTGCCTCCTCCACGGCCTGGAGCAACCCTCTGTGCAGATTCTATTTAAGCAGAGACACTTAATTTCACACTGCTTGTTTGTTTTCTTTTTCCCTTCATCCCCAGGGCACTGACATCAAATTCCAGAGGAAACAGGATTTCAAGAGTAGAGGATTTCAGGAGTGCTGGATTTCACCTGCTCTCACGCAGGTGCTGCTTCCCAGAGCCATCACCCCAGCATAGCTGTGCTGGAAGGGAAAAAGAGCCTGCTTCTTGATTACTTTGTTGTTTTCCACCTCCCTGCCCAGGCAGGTGTGGATGCTGAGCCAGCTGGTGCAGGGGATAAAGAGCCCTGTGAACAGCTCAGCCCATTCACCAGGGGTGAGGCACATGCCAGTGCCAGCCACTGCATTTCTCAGAGGTTTTCATGGAGCTGGAAAGTATTTCACTTCTATGCCTCCCTCTGGGCAGGCATAGGGAAATATCTCTATGCCTCGATGGAGACATTTGATTTCCTGCATTAAAAAAATAAGGAAGAAACCAGAAGCCTTGCTATCAGGTGTGGGCACTGGAAGAGTTTTAGTTCTGCTGCAGACCTGCTTTGCAGCTGGGGGACTGTCCACCAGTTATCCATCACACTGGTGAGGGGCCACAGGAGGAGCAGCAGCACAGGAATGTGTCCCCAGGAGCAAATGCCCACACCTGCAGTGGTGTCCCCTGGTTCAGAGCTGGGGGCACCTGGTGCCTCAGCACCCCCAGAGAGCTCATGGCTAAGTGAAGGTGACAAGGACACACAGAGAGGCTGGAGCCCAGCCAGGACCTTTGTCACTTCTCTGCACCACCTCTTTGGCAATAAATCTATGAAAACTGTCTCCAGACAGTTAATGATGTGTTTATGTACCAGAGTTTCTAACACTTTATAAGTAATTCTTATCATCCCTTTAATCATCTTCCTTCAGCCATTTTAAACTGCTATTCCCATGAGGTCTATAAATGAATATTATAAATCAGTGAACAATGTTAGTGAAGGAATCCAAACAGAATCTGGTGCTTTATATGTGGGAATTAGGAGGCTTTATTATGAAAACTCTTCTGCAATTTTAATTACAGTGGCTGTTACTTTTGACTGCGCATATTAAAAAAATTATTTATCTTTGATAAATGCTAAAATAGCGGCTCCAAAAATGACACCAAGAAAACAACAGGAAATACATGGTGAAATATTTGTTATTTTGTGTCCTTAAAGCAGGCAGGGCATGACTAGTGCAAAGCAAGATTAGGAAAATGGTAAAACTGCTATTAGATGGGAAAGAGCTTTCTTTGCTTAAAGGAAACCTAAACAGATTTCCTCACTCTTAACAACAAATGTAAAAGAAAGTGTGATCAAAACTGGGAGGACTGTGCATGCAAAACTTATTAAGCAAGTTATTTTTCATTCCCCATCTGAATAGCAGATATTTATCGAGTCTGTGAAGCAAATATCCTCTGCAGCAGATCTTAGCACCTTCCTGACCTGGTGGCCAAAAAGCACAGCCAAGCAGGCAAAAACTGGCACTTCTCTTTCCAAACACTCCCTGCTTCTTGTTCAGATAAGAAATGAGTCATCTGCAATCTTAGCAGGCAGCACTGCTGGCCTCATTGCACAGATTTTTTTACTTTAGAGGTACTTCCTTGTCTGAGACTGTTCCTTCCAAGGCAGGATGCTTTGCCCTGTGTCTGGAACAGCACCAAGCATGGCGCAGCACTTGCCATGGTGCATCCAGGGTCCTTCAGAGCAATTAGCCTGGTTTGGTTTGGTTGCTTTTAAGAGAAAACAAACAGATTAACATTTATGCTGGAATAAAAAGAGTTCCCCTAACAGTGGAACATTTGGGGGACAGAAGAGGCTCTTCTTTCTGAGGATGGCACACATTTAGCTTCTGAGATCCAAGGAGCAGCCTCTTAACTGGGACTCATAAAACCACACCAGCAAGAATTGCTTAATCCTTGGTACTACTTCCAAACAGTGTGTCTTCTCCTTTAAAACTGATGGCTGACTGCAGGCTGGGCAGACCTTTAACTGTTTTTATTTGACTTGTGCCCTCCACATCCAGGGTTGATTCACAGTCTTTAGTGCCTTCGTGCAGCCATCTGCTCCGCTGGCCAGCTGCCCAGGGCAACCTGCTCCTGTGCTTCCCTGGGACATGTGGTGCCAGGAATCCAGGGAAATTCTCCTCTCTGCTTGACCCCCACTCTCAGCCTCTGCTCTGATAGGAAAAAAGGGGCAAAACCAGGCTGAAAAAAATATAGATAAGGAGGCTGAGGGTCTCCTGAGTTTCTCTGGTTGCTTGTGCTGCTCCCAGCAGACCCACAGCAGGCTGAGGGGAGGTAAAGGTAGGTGACCCCCCTGGAGCAGTTTACTCTGAGGTCCCTTGATAATCTGCAGAGCTTTTTGCATTACCAGCCATCTGACTTGCTCCAGGCTGTGTTCACATGAGCACACCAGCTCCAAAGGGAGCTGGGGAGGGCTGGTTCCCATCAGACACCCTGCCTGCAGACATGTACCCACAGGTGAGTAAAGTTCCTGCTTCCTCCAGGCTTCACAGCTCCCATGGGATGCTGCAGGGAAAGACATTCTTGGGAGGAGCAGAGTCCCAGGGCAGCCACCGTTTAAGGCTGGATTTGCATTTGGCACAGATGGGTGAATGTCATTTTAAGGTCTGGATGCCACAGCATCAAAAACACAACTGCAGCTCTCCTGGGAGTAACTTGTGGAAAGCTGCAAACAACAACAACAAAAACCAACCAACAAACAAAAAATCCCAAGTCAAACAAGCCCTAAATCCAGCCTGCCCTTAACAGCAATTGGCAGAAAAACCCATTTCACTGAGAGATTCACTTCTTGTGTGCAGGCTGGCAGAAAGTGGCAGGTCACTCTCACCACAGGACACGCACACTGGGATAATGAGCTCCAGGCTTTCACACTTAGGGATGATTAGAGCCACAGAGTTCTCTCAAGGGAGGAGTTATCTGTAGGGGAAAGGAGGCAGCAGGTCCAAATTGACAGGGCATTAAGTCAGCACTCCTTGCAGAAGATACTCAATTTGCCATGATTTGTCACGTGTGTGTAATTCAGAAATTAATGTGCAGTTCTGCTCCTTCAATAGTGCCTAATGGGTTTTGGAAGGATTTATTTACTTCGGCTTGTTGTGATATTTTATTAATTTTATTTCAACATTTTATTACTGACAACAAAAGCCAAGAAAATACTTTGAAATATTGCAGCCCCTTATTATATTCATAAACTACCCTTCGCTGGAGAGGGAAGTACTTGCTATTTTATACAGGAGTGAAATGAAATTCTTGCTTCGTGGCTCACTACAGGTTTGGAACACTCCTACACCCCAACTCTGCTTTACTCCTGCAGAGTTGAAAAAGGTGGCCTGAAATGAAGTGCTAATTGTAAAGCTAGGTGGTATTAACTCAAGCATTCAAATGGTATTGAAATATGAAATTGAGGAATCACTAAGTACTGTTAAACTGAGCCTTCCTGTGTGAGCGATGCAGGGCAATAAACATAATCTCAGTGGAAAATATATTATTACCCTTTAAAAAAGCTTTAGGAGTGGTGTGAGAATCCAGTGATTAGTGATTCTGTCTTTCACACCAGACAAAAAAATAAGGTAGGTTGTTAATAAATTATTAATAATAATATTGTATTGTAAGATACAATAAAAAAAAAGAATTAGAGAATACAGAGATGAAACCCTGATATATTGTAAAGAATTAACAGGATTTTCATAAAAAAAAAAAGAAAGAAATTATGTCTTTCACATATCTCAGGATTATTTGCAAGGAGCCAATGAGCATGAAGATAATGGTTTTGTCATTGCAAAGGAACTGAAGTTTAAAAAACTTAAATATCTCACTGAGGACTGTTAAGGAAACTAAATTCTTCAGGGATAAGAAGGAAACTCATACTCCAGATTAATTACTGAAAGCAATTAATCAGGAATTGCTTAATTAATTAGATAGGAACAATTAGTTCTCACACTGGAGAGCGAGGTCCTACATTAAGGATCTCTGGTAAGGTTGGTGTTGTCTCTGTGCTCAGAAATGACCCAGGAACAGGGGAAGACCCTCAACCAAATCAACCCCTGGCTGATGAGCTGGGCCAGAGCCTTGTGCTATTCTGCAGCTTCAAGACAAAAAGATGTGTTTAAATAATTTCAGACCTCTGTCCTGGCTCTCAGCAGCAGGTATGTCCCGTGGAAAACTCAGACATCTGCTATCAGTGGCACCAGGGAAGTCTGATGTCTTTCCTGAAGGAGTTCTACATGGCCATAGGAGATATGTCTTTGGAAAATCCTGTGCTTTGACCCCAGGGCTCTGGCCAGTGTGTGATGTGTCTGCAGATGGTGTAGTGCAGTTTCCTGGCATGGCTGGTGCCAGAGTGATGCCAGAGGCGGTGGGAAAGAGGAGTAGAGGAAAACAGCTGGGTGTAGACTGAGCCTCCCACATGCATCCCCCATCAGTAGTAAAATAAGTCCAGCTAGATGGAAAAGGTAAAGCAATATAACTGTGGCAAAAGTGAAGATCCACAAACAAAGATAGAAATTATATGCATCTATTATAAAGAAAATTTTTGAAAGTTCATACTGTAAGTCCTTCTAAATCTATCCCAGTTCTTGGTAAAATGGAAACCTGCCCTTTTTAAGGGCTCACTGTCCTAATGCTGCACATAAATCCTCCTGGGAAATAAGGATTTTTCTTGAATTTTTCTTGGCTTTTTTTACCTTTACTATGTAACAAAAATAAGTGACTCCATGTGCTCAATTTCTAAGTCAATGTTCAGATTCTGAGCTGAAAATTAAAGCACTTGACAGCACACACCATGAAAAGGCTAAACAGAGGAACTTTCACCCCAGAGGAAGGAGGGGAGGCATCTTCAGTCCTTCACTACCTCATGTTCAATCAATTTTCCCTCAATGCTGAACCAGTTCCTTTTACTGTTTCCTGTCTTTCCCTTATGCAGGGCAAATCAGTCCCATCCAGTATTTATGGCAGCCCTTATTTCATATTGATTATTTTTAGTTCTTGGTATTCAGCAACAGCAGAATAGTCTATTGAAGTTCAATGTAAAATCTAACTACAGCAGTACCCTTGCAAAAATTATTTTATGAATTAATTACAGCTAAGTGGCTGTACATAAGGCAATTGTAATTATCTGCATTGGTGAGCTGCAAACAGTCACACTTTTGGGTTGAATACTTTTTCTCTGCCTTTTAAGCATAAGCCGATCAAGTCTCAAAGAGCTCCTTGCACCAGAATTTGTCTGACAGGCTGCGTTGATTGAATGCAATATTTCTGTCTTAGGTTTGTGGGTTTCCCCCTGAACAATCTATTAACAGAAATTTTTCTTTTCTATGTCCTTGTTCAGTTGCTGTGTGATGTGAGTTCCAAGGTCAGGCAACATCACCACGGGCCTTCATTCCAGCACCCCTTGTTTGGACAGAAATCTCATAAAAATGAATCAATAAAGAGTGTGGGAGCACCTTTCTAATATTGCTCACTTTCTGTGGGGATTTGACTGAGCCCTGATTAGTAATGTTGTATCTCATGCCTGCTGCTTCACTCCATCCTTTCAATCTTTCTAAGAAGTGTATTAAGGCTGAAGCCAAACAATCAGGAAATAATACAGATAATAAATGCAGGGCTTACACGTATCTCTCCTCACACATGCCCACTCGCAGCAGCATGTCTCAGAAACCTTTATAGTTTGCAAAGGTCAGGAGCAGATGAGCTGGGTGTTGCTGGTCCATGCCAGCAGGAAGATGTTCCTTCCCCATATCTCCTTAGGGCCAGTGCTGGAGCTCAGCTGGGATAATCCACAGGAAGGTCCCTGGCAGGACCTGAGCTAAGGTGCCTCTGGTCCAACCTGCTCTTCCTGTGGTCTCACACCAAGCTTGGACATTGGTTACAACTATTTCTCGTTCCCACAGGTGCTCAGCACCCCTGACCATCCCTCTTTGCCCCCCACACCCCTTGTCCTTTACCATTATTCTTCTGAGCAGGACTCCAGATGCACAGGGGCATTTAAGCACTTGATTCCAGCGTGGGGCACAGAGATACAGCCACCTTTGCAGATTTTGGCTGAAGGAAACTCCATTTCCCTGCTGTGAAGATCTGTAGGAAAGACATCAGGGTTCAGTGAGTCACTTGTGGGTGTTCAGAAAACATCAATATCTTGCACAACTTGTCTGGAGTGTGTGCATGGGTAGGGAAAAATCTCAGCTGATCAGATGGGTACTACCACAGCACTTGGGGGTGGGCAAGAACATTGCTCTGGGGGCTCAAGGGTCCCTTTGTTCTCTCTTTCTCTCATGGGGATGTCTGCACACATTGTGTGCAGACCACTAAGATCAGCACTGGTAGGAAAATGTGCTTGAAATCAGAGAAGGCTCTTCATGTGGGAAGAAGAAAAGATCAAAGACTGTTTGACTTTGTTCTTAGGAAATGAACCATGGCTCAAGCAAGAAAGAATCTAGGAAGATAAGAGAGATCTCAGGCTGCAGAATTCAGATCGGGAGAGCTGGAGTACCCTGCACAGTCTGCAGTGAAACCAACAGGTCTGGAAGTGTTTCAATAACAAAGGTGAGACATGATTAAAATAGAAACACTTTTCTACAAAACTGGTTACAAAACAGTCAAGGAAAGCTAGCAAAAGTACAACCTCTGTTAAATGCTCTCTCAAATATGATTTTTTTTTTCCCAATGTCAAAATATAAAATATGAATAGGAGCCATTGCCTCAAAAAGTAACTTTGAGAACATTTTGGTTGCCACGCTGGAAGGCACCACATATTCATTTCAGCCCTTACTCAAGAAATTCTGAACACCTTCAAAAGTTAGTAGATCTGTAGTTTCTAAACAACTCCAAATTTTTCATGTTTTCTTTTTCTATCCACTGTAAAGCATTTCCATTGAATTTCTGAACTTCCACAGGGGAAATAGGTAGTGCACTTATCTTTACCAAGGAAAACCAGTTTGTGAGACTTTTTTCTCCTCTAGCTGAGCTAAATAAGAGAATCTCGATTAGTAAGATGCACAAGAAAGGGTTAAAACCGAGCCTGGTCTGAAACCTGGCCCTGTTGAATCATATTTTAAAATTCCATTAACTTCCACGGGGCAGAAAACCACATCTGCTTTGGAGAGGATGAGTTTAATTGTATGATAGGATTAATACAGCTGTTTTGAAGGAGGCTCACTCAGCCCTGAATGCTTCCAACTTTCTGACAGTTTTGCAGCCCTAATCCTTGATGTTGAAATGGCTCAGAGGGTCAGAAGTCCAGCTGTAGTTCAGACCCCAGCCTTGCTGAGGAGATGAACCCTCATCTGTAAGAGAGAAATTAGGAGCTGGATTTGCCAGCATGAGGAGACTCTGAGGATAGAGCCTTTTATATCAATTTTGCAAGAAGTGTTTCAATGGATGTCCCTGCCTGGATGTGTCTATTGATGGAAAAGAGTCCTGGAAGTACCAAGGTGACATTTTGCATGAACTCTCACAATCTCATGGTCTTGAAAAGTCAAAGGGTTTGAGAAAGTTATGCCACAAATAGGCAAAACAGCAGCAATTTCCAAACACCTCAACAGGCCTCTGACATTTTAAAAAAATTGGGTGTTTAGCTTCTCTGAAAATCAGGCAGTGAGACTAAAATTCATCTGCAGTGTAGGCGTCCATATCTGAGCAAGGTGATGGAGGCTGCACAGGGTAGGGAACAGCTGAGCAGTCTGAGGTTGTGAATAGAGGCGATAAATTAAGTCCCCAAAGTGCCTGTGGTCTCCCAGTGACCATGAAGGGTGACTAGCTTGGTTCTTAAGGTAGGTGAGATGAATCACAGCACTGCTTAGCTAGAAAATGGTGCAATGACTTTGCTGAGCTGGTCCTCAATAAAAATATAAATTCACAGTTTGTCTCCTGTAATTGGTGTGGATTCAGAACAACTACTGAGCCCAGTATGGAGGTAGTTCTGCCCTCACCCTCTAAAGACCTGAACTACTCTAAAAGCACCGATGAATGGTGGTTTCCTGGAGAACTTGAGACAGAAAATAAGGGGCCATATCACTTGTCAGTGCCATCAGGAAATGTTGCAAGAGTCAGGGACTGAACTGTTGATGCCCTTACTCTTCATTTCTGTCTCATGTTTGCTCATGAAACCATTTTTCTGCTGTCCAGAATAAGTGGCAGGATGCAGACTCCAAAAATATATTTCAGACTGCTTGCTGAAGATAAATCACCTTTTATTGTGAAGGGTGGAGGACTGACAATCTGGTGTGCAGGCTTCTTAATCATGTCCTTTTGAAAGAAAATTGCCTCCATCTATTCTGAAATGTTTGTTTAAATATTGGAAACAAGTGTCCATGTCCTGGTTTAAGGCTGACACAGAAGGCTGGCTCCCTCCCAGTGGGATGGGAGAGACAATTGGAAGGGCAAAAATTGAGAAAACTTGTGGGTTGGAGCAAAAACAGTTTAAAGGGTAAAGCAAAAGCCACACATAAAAGCAAAGCAAAAGAAGGAATTCACTCCTTGCTTCCCATGGGCAGGCAGGTGCTCAGCCATCCCCAGGAAAGTGGGGCTCCATAATGGTGATTTGAGAATATAAAAGTCATCACTCTGAACATCTTCCGTCTCCTTCTCCCCAATTTTATGTACTGGGCATGATGCCAAATGGTGTGGAACATGTCTGTGGTCAGGCAGGGTCAGCTGTCCTGGCTGTGTCCCCTCACCCTCCTGTCTGGAGGTGTAGGGTGAAGAGAAATGGCCTTGGCTCTGTGTAAGCCCTGCCCAGCAATAACTAAAACATCCCTGTGTTATCAACGCTGTTTTCAACACATACCCAAAGCACAGCTCCTGTGAAGGAAATTAACTCTATCCTAGCTAAAACCAGTGCAATAAAAAAAAGATTTATTTACAGGGAAATAAATTTCATTTTTGTCCCTAGACAAACCCATAATCTTGTCTTGGACTGTGGTTGAAGCAAAGTTCAAAAGTGATGTGTGGCCAAAGACAGGTTTATGATTATTTCCTTAAAATCACCTACTTTTTTATGAGCTAGTTTAGTCTGTTTTAAGCAATATATTTGGCAGCCTCAGTTCTTTTGTCAGGAATATAAAATACCTCAAGTGTTTGAGAAGTTGATTTCTATTAATTCCCAACCCTTCCAAAAGTCAGTTTTCCTGCAGTCCTTTCAGGTCTTCCTCTCTAAGACCAGGTGCTGACTACATCAGGTGAATTCTCCACATTAAGAATGTTCTGTGAGTTACTCTGGGAGAAGGCACAATTAATAGTCAGACTGTCTCAGGTGCTTGGAGACAGACAAACATCTCCTCCACCTCCTTATACCCTTGGGTTTGAGTGGCTCCCATATCTCAGCTTAGGTCACCTCTTTACTCAGGAGAGGACAAGGAGTTCTGATTGGTGTCTCCACATGATCTTGGGGAAGCCATCTAGTAATTTGTGTCTGTAAAACACACTGCAAATCTGAGTTCTGCAGGAAATAAGCAGTATGAGCTGGGGTATCAGCAGAGGCAGAACATATCTCAAATGTGGGTCTTTTACTTTCCCTTTTCCAGATTTTACACTCTCCTGTTAAGTAAATCACTTGACACACCAGAGGTTCTTTACAGAGTTGTAAACTGAAATGTTGTTCCAAGCTGCCAATTTCCACTCTGTTATTTCACCTTTCCCTCCACACAGCTGAGTGTTAAAGAATCAATTCTCATCTTCAGAGATATTAAAGCAGTTAATGAGATTGATAGTGTTACCTTCCTCTCCAGATAAAACTGTCCATCTTTTACTCATTGATCTCTTTGTCAAAGATTTTTACTCCTCCTTTGGAAAACTAATGTCTAAAATTCATTCTTGACCCATATCATAAGAACATTTGCAATCACAAAGGAAAGGACTGGTGACAGAACTAATTTTTCATTGGTTTAAGATTTTTATGAAAGGGGCACCCAGAGTTATAACTTCTGAGGGATTTAAGGCTTCCATGTCTCTCAGTTAGAGGATGTGTTTATAGCAGTGAGAGATCTCTGCTGTCAATCTATATTTAATATTTGACTGTTTGGCTTTCCAGTAATGGTCTTTTAATAACAGTTTTGTTTAATATTAAGTCTCCTTCATTCTGCTTTGGTTAAAAACCCAAACAGAACCTCGTTACCACCCAGGGTAAATCTCAGCATGTGGTGTAACATAAATTATTCTGTGTGCCACAACCAGCAGAGTGAAGGTGTGGCCTTTGGTGGTGGTCACTGGGATCAGTGAATTAGAGCAGGAGTTGGTCACTGCTCCCAGTGCAGACTGGCACTGAAGAGCAGGGCATGTGGCTGGCCAGAGGGTTTCAGGCTTTTCCATCAGTGGCAGGAGAGTCTAAAGAGAGTCTGAGCCTCTTTTCCATCCACCATGCTCAGAGGTTTTTCTGCCAATGCACCAGGTGTCTCTCCCTTCCCTTCTTGACTGTTTGGTCCCAGCTTTATTTTCCCTTCCCTTGGCCTCTCTTCTACCACCCAGTGCTCATCTCTTTGTCCAAGCTTTTTTCTAACTCCCTTCCCTTATCTCCAATTTAATTACTTTTTAAACCAGACTCTGGTTAGCTCTGCAATTCCTTTTGCAAAAAAGAAAGAGCTGTGGGGATCACAGGACAGTCAGAAACTGGCCACCTCTGATATTGAGGAGCTGAAACGTGTTACAAGAACATCTGGGTCTGCCCTGGAGCTGTGAAGAGCAAATTCAGTCACTGTCTCCATGCAAGCAGAGTTCAGGAGGAGTAAGGGTTGAAAGGCAGGAGAAACCTCAGTGAAAACCCAAGCCTGGAAGATGTTTGCTGTCAAGCTTTCAGAAGCCTCTACTGATGCAGGGGAAAACAAGCTGACTTCCAAAAACAGCAGCTCAATAAGTTTTCTAGGCATTGGCCCAGTTATCCTTGGCATAAAGGTAACTTTCCTGCCATAGTTTCACCTGGGGGAAGGGGTACTAAAGCTGCTGAGAAAAGTCTCAAGTGTTGCCTGGCACAAGCAGTGCAGTTGTTGAAATGCCTTGTCAGAGGCCTTGAATCAAAAAGCCATGGAAAAGTCAAAGCACACAAACTCCACCTTGCTCTACAGGTCTCAAAGCTGGCTCAATAGGAATTGCTTCAAGGATTAATTCAGGTGGGCATCCTGCCTCAGCCAGGATACACGAGCCCTAGCTGATGGGATTCAGAAAACAGAGAGTAGAAAAGTGGTGGAAACAGGCTCATCTTGCAAATATTTGTTAGAAAAGCAGTGCCAGTGAGCAGCCATGATTAAAAAAAAAAA
The DNA here is from genome assembly GCA_013396995.1 of Dicaeum eximium. Taxonomy (NCBI): domain Eukaryota; kingdom Metazoa; phylum Chordata; class Aves; order Passeriformes; family Dicaeidae; genus Dicaeum; species Dicaeum eximium. Next base: position 3,201,582 of record VWZP01001896.1, read on the forward strand.
AAAAAAAAAAAAAAAAAAAAAAAAAAAAAAAAAAAAAAGAGGCAGCAGTAGCAGCCATTGTCAGGATTTTCTTCCTCTGCTCAGGCTGCACATTTGAACTGTCACAAAACCCCCAAAGACACCTGAATGATGTCCTAGCTCCTGTGAATGGATCTGCTTTAAAGGAGGAATCTGTTTTTAAAGGACACAAAAAATTGATACCGTCTCCACTTTGGAAAGCCCACGAGATTTCATAAAAAAAAAGGGTTATGCTTCACTGGCTTGTTAGAACATGAGTTTTGCTGTCAGTGTAAAGGCTTCTGTAATGAAACCAATCACTACATTGGGTAGAAATTCATAAAGCTTTTAACCCAATTCTTTGGTTCCTAATTAAAATAACATCTAAGAAGCAGAGTTATACAGGCATGAGATATTAGCACAGTGCTTAAAATTAGGTTAATTCTAAAAATCATCTCTTTTAAAAGAAAATTTAACATCCACGAGAGACTCAGTAAAAGGCATCTGTGGGATGTGAGATTTGTTATTGTTTGTATTAGCATTGGGTATAATGGCACTGAAATCAAGGTTTTCTGGTTTTTAGATTATGCTAAAGACCCACAAATGATAATGGGCTTTGAAATTGGACTCTGAAGTAACATAAAATAGTGAATATGATTAAATATAGATAAACAGACCACAATCAGTCATGGAACAAGAAACCAAAAAACCAGTTGTGAAAATGGAAATACAGTGCTGCAAACTGCCAAAAAAAGACATTTGTCAAAGAAACAGAAAATGGTTCAGAAAATGTCCCGAGTTTAGGCAGCAACTTTGCTAATGAATGCAAACAGGGCTTTGGATATCTGGGGAATATAATAATTTGTAAATCAAAAGGAGAGGTGGTACAGTGTTTCTGTACAATGTACTGGTTAAAGACCATCTAGAGTAACTGTCATTGTCTTCTGAAACCACCTAATGTCTCTTAATTGGGAAAAATAGAGATGAAGTCTAATATTATGCATCTCAAAGATTTAGGGATGCAGTCTAATAAAAAATTAGACTTTTCCTTCAGCACCCAATGAAAAGATGGGTTTTGTAAACATTCTCACATCAGATTGGTAACATTGCTCCGAAGAAAAAATACACATGGAGATGTGCAATAGAGAAGAAATATTGCCACTTCCAGCAGTATTCATCCAAATTCCCTCCACCCCATGCTGTGCCCCTGCCATACAAGGGGGGTACCTGCAATGGTGCACTCAGCAGGCACCTGCTGAGGGGGGTTCAGCTCTCTGAGGGTCCCTGGTGCAGCTGTGGAGGTGACAGAGATGTCCTGGAGACCCAGCGACTCCTGTTTCCCTCATTTACAAGGGTCCATGCCCTGCTCTAGAGAGCTTTCTATGTCAGGGACAAAACAGGGAAAAAAGAGGTTTATAATAATTTAAGTGATAGGAGTAGAAACAGCATGCCCACACCCCACAGTTTTGTGGGTTTAGAAGCACACCACTGTGTGTGTGTGAGGTGTAGAACATATTTGCAGTGAGGATTAATTCTGTCCCAGGTTTTTTTTACGTTTCCAACCCTCAGTTTCCAGATCTGTGGTGTGCCCCTTTCCTCTGTTGGTGCTGCTGTAAATCTGAGCTCTCTAATGCAGTTCCTTCATCCACCCTGTACAGCACAAGCTGTTGTCAGAAACCAAAATAGTTCATGCCTCAGCAGCTGTTCAGCATGGATGTATTGCTCCTTGCTTACCTCTCTCATGTTCCCATGACGCTGCTGCTGTTGACAGGTTTTGAACACGTCACAGACACAGGGGAGAGGAACAAGAAATGAATCAAGCTAAAATCCCAGGCAATGAGATTTCTTGCTTCTAACACCTAGTTTTCCCCTGTGTTTGATAAGAAAGTTCATTTATTACCCTGTTTTTAAGTGAGTTGCTTATTCTACCTTCAGGATCCTAATTGCTTTTCAGATTGTGTATATCATTAATACTGTATATCTTCATTTTCTAGCCTAGGTAATAATTGAGCATTCAGTCATTGTTATACTCACCATTCTGCCAAAATTTATTAAAATGAAGCAATTAACTATTGTCTTAAATGGAGTTTAGAGGTAAGGCTCATTAATTTTAGACCCAATACAATTAAGTGGGATGATAAATGTAAACTTTTTTTGTCACGGCTTTGTACAGAAACCTTTTTTTACTACGCAGTGTCAGTGTTCCCTTTGTGCTGCACATTTTTTAGTTTGTTTGGCCTCATTTTATGGAGACACAAGTCATTACTGCGTTTGACATTGGAATTGCTCTGAATCACAGCCAGAGCAGCACTATTTGCACCCCCATGGCTGCTAGGCAGAAGGCAGCACCTCCTGGACAAGACCTTCAGACGCAGAAATTCACAGCTAAAGGCTGTCAGAGTGGCTTGATTTCAAAAGCTGATTTCCCCCCTGCCCTCAGCTCAGCTCTGAACCTTTCAGGTGAGGTCCTTTTCTAATTAAGGTCTTTTATGCAGAAGAACCTGATGATGTAGCTACATGCTCATGAGCAAGGTCAGAGAGATGAGGACTCCTGATGAAGTCCAGAAGGAGCACTCAGGAGCATAATGTCAAAGCACATGATTAAGTGCCTTGCTGAATGAAAGCCACAAGATCTAAATATACCCAGCCAGGCTCCCCAGAGAACACACAGCACACCAACTCAGACCCAAAGGTGATACAAAGATTTCATTCCTTTAAATTTTCTTCTTTAACACACAGCTTCCAGGGGAGTATTATCCATATTCCTCAGTTTGGCTTATTCCTTCTCTACTGAAACAAGGGGAAGAAATATGAATAATAGGTAATATAGGAGAGTCTGAGGAAAAAAAGAAATAAAAATAATCATAGTTATAAACTCTGCCATTTGGTCACAGCTCTGAGCAGCACAGCTTTTCTGTACCTCTGTCTAGCAGCTAGACAGAGCACTTTGAAGATGTTTTAAATTCTTAGAGACTGGGTATTCTTGTCCAGATATCCAAGTACAGTCACCTTGCAAGACATGTCTTCTCTTGCAGCTTTTGTGTCATTTGAGGTGTAAATTACATCACCACTTTGCTTATATTTATTTTAGAAGAGTGAGGAAAGCCAACAAAATGGGGAAGGATCTGAATCTGGCTGTCTGCACACATTACTACCTTCCTCCCCTGCCTCCACAGTGAAATAAAAGGGGGACAGTTGGTGAATGGCTCTTTGAAATGTGCCAGGCTTTCCTTTTGGTTCATGACAGCTTTGAGAATCCCTGGGCTGGCTGCAAAAATGCTGCTTTTGTAACCTTCACTCTGATCTGCTCCTAGGGGTAAAGGTACACAGCTAAAATCAAGAGGAGTTTGGCTTCTGCCTGCAGGGAGGTTGTGATCAAACACCCAAGAAATGCCTAAGATCATCTATTCCAAACCCCTGGCAATGAGCAGCAACATCTTCAACTGGATGGGGTTTCTCAGAGCTCCATCCAATTTAAGATAACAAAACGAAATCCAACAATTTCTGAGTAAACAGAATGACTTGGTCTTCTCAAGAGAAAAACATTTCAGTAAGGACAAGTACCTTATTTGAAACAATTTTGTGCTAAGGGAAGAAAAAAAAAATAACCACAAATAAACAACTCTGAGTTTGTGTTTTCATTGTGGTACCAGATTAAATTTCAAATCTGAGAATGTTTCTTGGGTCACAAATTTTGGCTTTCAGCTTGTTCTTGTTTCCTGGGAGAGTTAGTGAGGTAGCAAAGGAGACTCCAGACAAGTCACAGATATATCAAGACCTGTAAGTAATACTTCAGGAAAGGTCCTTTGTGATTTTGTCTGGGTGATAACATTTCAATGCAATCAACAAGAGAATTTGTGCCTTTCTGGTGATCTTTCACAGAATCAGTTGCAGCCATTCTTCAGTGTCAAATCCTCAGGAGCTAACAGATTCATACTTTCAGCAAACAAATAAGATCAACCATGAATTACTGGCTTCAGCAGTAACCTTCCAGCTAGAAAGCCTAATTTCTCTAGTTTGGAAAGGGAATTTAAATTAATAAAATTCAAAGCATCCAACTTAGAGTACCACCCCACAAAAGGCCCATAACTCCTTGAAATCATCCTCAATTCCCACCTTACCAGAGAGTTTCTACCCATAATACACCCACTCTGGTTTTATAAAGCTGCTGGCTGCAGTGTGGGAAGCCCAGGTCACCCCCAGGTCCTTCATGTCCTGTTCTTACCCAGAGAACAGTGGCAGCAGGGGCACTGATCCACCAGATTAGACATGACCCCACTTCCTGAGCTGCACAGAAGAGCCTGCCTGTGATTAGTAGCTATCTGTGAACTGTTCAAAGTGAATTGAGACTTAGCAGCCTCATCTGACTCCCTGAAGGTCTCTAATCTCTCTGCAGGGGGGTGCAGATGAGTTGATGTGACGTAATTTGTAATTAGGCAGCTTGAATAGCAGAGAGCCTTTAGCGAGCTGGGTAAAGCCTGCTTTCTCCAGGGAGTGTGTTCTACACAGTGGAAGGGGAAAAAAAAGCAACAAAACAAACACACAGCTTCCAGTAAAGCCAAGAAACAGCCACTCATGCTGCCCATGGCTTCTTTGCTTTCTCCTACAAACCACCTCTCTCCGAGGAGGTTCCCTCTGCTGGCTTCTTTCCAGAAACAGTGGCTGCTTCCCGTATTGGTGATGGGAATATCCCAATTGTGGCCCTAAAGAAAAGGAAAGCGACACTACAATCATTCAGAACCTCATTTCATGCCTATTTAGATCACCACTGACTCCAGTAACCCTGAAAGAATTCTATTCCTGTCTGTGGCAGATTTAATGGTTGGTTGTCCCTTTATTTTAAACATTAATACTATGCTTTTTTTTCTATAAATAGAAGACCCAGGTGTTTTCTCAGGATTAAAAGGGCTGTTTTCTTGTCTCCTTTCCCTTTAATTTCCTGCTTCAATTCAGAGAGAGCTGGACTCTACAGACTCTAAATCCTTGCTAGAGTACAAGGAGTCTGTGCCAGGGGTCCTGGCAAGGACAGTTTCATATTGCAAGTTCAATTTAAGTCACTGTATTGCATTTTCACTGTTCAGCCTCCAATCCAAGATTATCTTTGCCCATCTGTTATTTATCCTACTGGTTACATGACCTGTGGATTACCCAGCTTTTCTTTTAAAATCTCATTCTGCTTATGTCCATTCATTACTTGCTGCTTATTTGTCAAAAAAGTTGCCAGCCTGCAGTTTTACCTGAGACAGAGGTGGGATGCACAGTGCACAACTGAAGGGTTTGTGCACACATCTGTAGCTATCTGTAACAGGGACAGCAGAATTTGGGAGAAGCACACGAGTGTCCACAGCACCCCTGAGGGAGTCCAGATGGTCACCAGGGGAGATTTTGCCTGAGTGATGCTTCTTGAGAGAGCATGTACCCATCAGTGTGAGCTGAACAGTCATTCAGTATTTCCACTGATTGTTTTTTCTCTGACCTGTGTAATTTTCACTCACCATCACCCAGTACTGCCTGTGCATGAGCACCAGCCTTGCAGAAGTAGCACCAGCTGGCTTAGGGAGCAGTTTTGCTGTTGTTCCTGAATTGCTGTACTTCTGCCTCTTTGGGTTCCAGAAGGGTTTTGACAATGTCTATTCTTGCTGAGACATAGTATGGATGTTCTAGCACTAAGGATGCAACCTTTGACCAACAAGAAAACCCTCTTTCCCCCAAAATAGTTCCAATCCAACTACAGCTGCTGCACCTGAATCATGAATTAATACCTGTGCCCTGGACTCACAGTACACAGAGGTTTAACACCTTGTGTGCATTAAGCCCCTTCTGATTTTAAAGGCATTTTTTCCTATCTTTTTCCATAATAAATGATTTTTCAAGAGGGAGACTGAAAATGTGGTATTGCTGCTACTGCTGGTGTGCACTTTGCATCATCCTGCTTCTTTAAAGCTTTACTCAGGGCTGTGTCCTGTTATGTTGGGAGACGGAAAAGCAGAGGGAAAGTCACTGCTCACCTTAGGGAAATCAGCTTTAAATTAATAGCATAAAACAAATAGCTGTGAAAACTTGGAGCTGGCAAGGCCTGGGAGCCAGTTATACAAATAGAGGGGAGAGACCAATGGGAATAGTTCAGACAGGAGGGGAATATATAGGAAGTTAAACCCTGATTTTTTTTTTCCATTCTAACACCTCTTCACTGCAATCCCTTGGTGTGAAAGCAGAATTAGTCTCAGCTGTTTTGTTGCTATTTTCATGTAAAATATAATAAGATTATCAGATATAAAAGGCTTTGAATTCTTTAAATGGTCTGTTTTTGTAAAGTTGATATTACCTGGTGCTACAGCCATTCCCTTTGTCACATCCTCTTGGTGTGGATGTACTGGTGACACTGCTTGCAGTGGACTATTGCAGCCAGGACTTGAAACAAAGTCTCCTACACCCAAATTCTGCATGATTTACACCAGTTGTATTTCCTGTTGCTCCCTTTTATGTTTGTGTACAAGTTTTTGCTACCTAAAGGACAAGTAATAATAGCCCTAAGGAAAACACAGAGGTGCCTGGCAGCATCTTTGCCTTTGAGTGATAAAAGATAGATGGACAGGGAAAAAAAAAGCTAGGAAATGGTGCTGTGAGCTGTTACTGGTGTTCCAAGTGGGCTCTGACTGCTGAGCTCATGGGCACATCTTTCTCTATTGCACAAGAGGCCAGTTTATCCTCTTTCAGGCTTGGGAAGGAAGCAGGAGGCCAGGGCAGGCTGCTGCCTTTTCTCCAGGCCTGGTTTCCTCCATGCAATGAAAAATGTTGTCTGAAATGGGTGAAAACTCACAGTCTGGATAGGTTTTATTGGGCCACCCATGGAAAAGAAAGTTGTGCTGGCTCTGCTTATTACATGGTGCAAAGAGAATGGAGATACTTTTTATTCTGGGAAACCTTAGGATACTACTGGCTGAAAATGAGGAGCTGTGATTTCAGTCTCACAGCCAGAGGAGGAGCCAGAAAAAGTGACTGTCCTCATGTTCCTTAAACCCTTATTTTCAGGGATGTGTCTTAAAATGCTGATTATTGCTTGTGGAAAGCAAAGGGAGTTCCCACGATCCCTTGCCCCAGTATTGCCCACATCTGGGTTCTGGTAGCCAGGTGCAAAAACACAAGAATGGAAGAAAAATAGATTTTCCATAATGCTAAACTAAAGGCAACTTCTTTTTTTTTCCCTAAACAGAATTTACAAGCCATTACCCACCACATCCAGAGTGTTACCAGAGCTGTCAAGAGAAAGAAATCAGTGTGGAAACAGCATTCCACTGGGAAACGTGAAATGGCAACAAGTTGGTCCCTCTACAATATGTCCAGCACTTAATATAAAATGATGTACAACTAACCTGCAATGAGTTCTGCACAGGAACTCTCTTCTGGGATGCTGGCTTTTGATTTACTTGCTTGCTCAGGAAAATAACTCCTTATAAAAAAATATAATTCTTTGTTTCCCTTTTTTCTTTTTCAGCACAGACTAATGAAGAAGCTGAGTGATTCAGCTGCTAATGTGTTCATGAGGGGGATATGTTTCAGCATTTATGATGATTCTGTGGTGATTATAACTCTCTCTCAGTTACTTTCCCTGCCATGCTCTCTTCAATATGAGTAACAAGTGGCTTCAGGCACTTCTGTGGAGGATTAAGTATTATCTCAGTGATGAAGACTTCTCCTCTCTCATCTGCTCTCTGTCCTTAATGCTTTGTGTAGTTCTTTCCATTTGCTTTCCCCTCACGTGTTCAAGCTCTCCCCCAAAAATTAATTTTGCATTCCAGCTTTGATTATCCTGTGCCAGTATATGGTTAGTGAGCCAAGTGAGGGCTCAGGGACACTGGAGGAATTTCCAGCAAGCATTTGCCCTGTGCTCCTTCAGTTATGATTTCAGCTCCCAAATAGAATCCCTAGACTAACAAACTGTGACAAAGTGGCTCAAAGCTGCAGCACCCTCCATCTTCTTTCTTTCTTCATGATCTTTTCTTCCTTCATTCTCCCTTGTTTTTTCTCACTCTGATGTCTCTGCTTGCTCTTCATTCCTAGTTCTTTCCTCCATTGATCAATCCTGCATTCCCAGCTATTAGCAGCCTTTATTTCCTTCATGGCTTCCTTTCCTGAAGTGGTCCACTCCTTCAACATTAAACATTTCTGAGAGAAAAGCACTAGCTAAGCTGATTTTACAAGTCATTACCCATCACACCCAGCACCTTGCCAGGGCTGTATTCACCTGCTTCCCATTAATCTTATCACCTCCCTGGTTTCCTTCTCCTCTCAACTAACTGGAAATGCTGATGAAAACCATTAATTCAATTTTATATTCCCCCAGCCATTTTTCTGTCTTGTTTCTCACCCAATTTTAGCTTCTCCCTCAACTCTCACTGATAACTCTTTTTTTGGCCATGTCTCCAGATCTCAGTTCTCTCCCCATCCTCCTTGGGGAGGCTTCTTCTAATGTTATTGCTCACTCCTCTTCAACACTTTATGGCTTACAGTCCCCCAAAGTAACAACTCTTTTCTAAGTGTTCTTGTGTCCATGGTTTTTTTTTCTGCTTCTTTTTTATAGACCTTCCTCTTATTGCTTCTGTTCTGTAAGTGGTGCCTACCCCATTCCTGCCTTCCCAGTGCCAACAGTCACCCACATTTAGCCCTGCAATCAGCTTTCTCTGTTACCACTCCATCGTGTTTCCTGTCATCCCAGAAGAATCATGGTCACCCTCAATCTCCATACCAAAAAATCAAAGAGGATGATGATGGAGGAGCATCTTTCCTTGGTGTTGAGCAGCTTTCTGTGCATTTCACAGTTCGCAGTGTAAATTCAGATGAGTAAATGTGTAAATAAATACTGCCCAAAAGGCATTTGATGGGTTATCCAAGCATTTGTAAAAGCTAGGTCATAGGCAAGCACATCTTTACACTATGGGAGAAGTTTTACATCAGGAATATTCCAGGGCCTCCTAGACACTATGTCCTATTAAGATGATGTGTTGTAGCTGCTGTTCCTCCCTCAGGACACAGCAAAGAATCATTCCTTATATATTATTTACACGGAGCTCTAGCCTAGGTAAATGCATATGGTAATGCTGACTGTGTCATTTTGCACCTCGCTGTACTCATGCTCTTTTTCTTGCTGTGTAATTCACTTGTTTGCAGCAGCTGTTTCATCAGAATATCCTTCAGCAGGGCTAGTAGTGCCTCTCAGGCTGTGGTGCATGCATTTGCTGGGGGATACAGAGAAAATTGAAATAGAGGAGATTATTTTTTAAACCCTAAGATGTTTGTCACTCAGGCTGTAAATCAGCTGTGCATTATACAGATATGTTACTGCTTTTTAAAGTGTTTGTATTTGAAAATCCACTGTGGTGGAAGCTGGAAATTCCCTCTGGACTTTCTGCCATTAGATTATTTTAATTATGCAGCAACTTCATCCTCATTTGAATACAAGGGGCCTGATTTTCACTGTGTTAAGGACACCCAGGCACTGTCTAGCCAGAGCAAAGGAGTGTCAGCAGGAGCAGCTCATACTTGCTCCCCCCCAAGCTGCCCAGCTTCCACATGGCTGGGGAGAAGGGGATACTTCTGGTGACCAGGCAGCCCCAAGACAGTGCCAGGCCAGATGCTGCACTTCAGTGGGGCTGCAGATGAAAGGAGAGGCTGAAAGCTCTGGGAGCACAGCCCTGAGGAGGGGCTCACTGTCCCCAAGGTGACAGCACTGCTGTGGGCACCTCCCAGGGCTCAGAGAAGGAGGTGGGCTGGGATGTGGGTTTGTCCACGCAGGAGAAGGTGGCAGGGGCTGAGCCTCTGCTCTGGTTTAGCTCAGAGGTGCAAGTTCTCTTTTCTACTGAGCTTTCTTAGCAAAACCTGTGTTGTTTTAAAAGGATCTGTGCCTGTAAAGGTGTTTGTTTCTCTGGGTCTTGTGTTGGGTGCTGAATGAGGCTCCTTGACTCCAGTATCAGAAGGCTTATATGATTTATTAGAATGACTCCATTNAAACCTGGACAGTAACTGTACAACCTTTCTCCATTTTGGGGTGATATGAAGAAAGAATCGTGCCTCAGCCAATGCCTTTTTTCCTCTCCAAGACCTGCAGAAAAATGTATTTGATGCCATTTTTGAGTGCTGCACTCACACAAGTAGAGAGGAGGGTGTGAACAGGCAGCTGCACTCACCCAGCCCCTGCTGTGCCTGGTCTTGCGACTTGGCTGACTCTTCTGTCCTGCAACCCTTTTTCTGCCCTGTACTTGTGCAGGTATTTCTTTAAGTCTATGCAGACTTTTAGCATTTAAAACACCTGTATGTCTGACAAAACTACCACAGCTTAAATATTCATTGTGCAGAAAATGACCTACTCTTTTGGTTTTGTTTTAAACTTGCCACCTTGCATCATTTCTTGATGACCCCTAATTCCTGTATTATGAGGGTGAAGTGCAATCACCACCTTGCCTCCTCCACTGTGACATTCACAGCTTGTATCTTTGCTGGTGGTTCTATTCAGTCTAGTGGCTTATAAGGAAATAATTTTGTACCTCTCTTCACCTTTGCAACTTCCTTTGAGTATTACCCAATTGTCTGCATCCTTTTCAAGAGGAAGGATAAAAATTGCATGCATTACTTCAAACGTGGGATTATTTAATGGGTTCTTATAATGGCATAATGATGTTTTCTGTTCTATTCTCTATTCTTCTCCTTTTTATTTTATCATTTTTTTGATTGTCAGTGAGCATCCAGCTAATAGATGCATGAAAGTGGCTTTTCTAACCTCAAGATGTTTTTCTTGAGTAGTAATAACTAGATCACAGCCCATAATCATGTATGCAAAGTTAAGATTGTGCTTGGTGGTTTTTTTTTTTTTTCATTTTTTAAATTAAGTTCATTACTTCACACTTTGGTATTAAATTTCATCTGCTGTTTAGTCATGAAGTCACATAGTACTGTAATTCTTCTGCAATTCTTTTCAGTTCACTTGTCTTTTACTAATCTGAGTAATAAAATATCAGCAAGCCTCCTCACTGACAAGGTTTTTCTCCACATCCTTTGTGTATAATTTGAAAAGTGCATGTGCTGGAACCCTCTGGAGGGTGGCACTGGGGACAACCCTACACATTCCTGCCCTTTTATTATTATTATTTTATTATTCCCACCTTCCAGCCATCTGCTTGACCACGGAAAGACTTTTCACAATCATATTCCAAAACAACTAACTTTTTAAGAGTTTCTGGTAAAACCATTTCTTGAAAGCCTTTAGGAAATGTGTGTGAGGAAATACCTCATCAGACTACAGTCTTTTGTGCACAGACAAGTTTCCTTCAAAGCACTCCAAAAGACTTGAGAAAATTATCTTTTTCTTTCTCTGCAAAAGTCTCAGCTTTTCCTGATATATCCCAGGTTTGGTCAATGTGCCTGTTAATTTTTGATATACTACAACTTCTGCCAATTTACCCAGTGTGACAGCCATCCTGTCCCAAATCTCAAATTCCCTGATTCCTCTGCCACCATCCTTTAAACCAGCATCATAAGGCATTTACTCCTTAATATTGAGACAGTTTTAAACAAAAGACCAGATATTACCTAGCAGCTCACCTATTTTATATTTCAGTATCTACATATATGTATTCACTTAGTTTTTGGTGAATACCATCTAGTCTATGCCTTTTGTTATACTTCACTTTTCCAGCTGTCTCATCTGTCCTTGCTCTTTCTCCGAGCTCTTTTTATGCCTTGATCATCTCCTGGTGCTCAAGCTTTTTGCAGATGGGGCATCTGGAAAGGATATTCAGAGTTTTGAACAATATGGGCCTTGGTTTACATTCTGCTTGTGCATTTAGTCTGATAGGAAAAGTGATTTTTTTTTCTCTGGTGCACAATCTCAGCTACCCAAGAAGTGGGTTTTTTTTTGCCTTAACCACTTTCTCTACCTTGTTCTAGAATCACACTTCTTTTTTAAAAATAAACATAAACCCACGCCTTTTATCTGTATTTAAGTACATACTTTATAATAACATTATTTTTTATCAATGTAAGTATTCTCTGAGCTGCTTGTCAGCTTTTTACCTTTTCAGATGAAACTAAAAGCTGAGGGAGTAAAATGCTATAGGGTAGATTGAGGATTGTGTATGCAGATGGGGGATTGATTAGCTAATTTTCAAAGCAAACGAATTTTCTAGGTGACTTTGTAAAGACTCTATGATCTAGACAGGTTATACATACAGTTTAACACAATGTACTAATTTTTCAACTAAATTTAAAGATCTCTGAGAGAAACTTTTCATCAGTATGAAATTGCTGAGTAATCCACCCCTCTGCCTTTGAAGCCTGTTCTCAAATCTCTGTTCCATCCCAGCCGTTTTGTACAGAAGGTGATCAGTTGCAGCATACAAAAATTCTGCTCAAGTGAAATAGCAAAAAGGATCCCTTCTCTCCCATTGTGGCCAGAAAAACAGGTTTTACTCTATGAAAAATAATTCTGGTGAAAGATTCACATATGTGAAAGGTCTACATATGTGGGATCTACAACTGGATTAGAGAGAGCAAGAAAGTAACAGATGAACAGGTAAAGCCAAATGATAGTTCAGGTAACAGGTAATTTGTCCATCAGATGGAACTTTTAAAACACTTGGAAGAAAATCCTGCAGTTTGAGTGCCAGAGGGCTTTAAAATGGGGGAGCAGAGAGCAGAAATAGAGGTGAGCAGGTTGAGGGTCTCCCTGTCTTCTGTGGAGAAGATGCTCTCTCTTGAGGACATGAGGCAGCAATGGATTCCCTAACACCTTGTGATTCCTCCTAATGCCATTCAGCTGGTTAAGTAAACCAATAATTAAACTTCTGAAATTGAATGGCGATCAGGGAGATGAAGGTGTATATGAAATAATTATGCTGGTTTTACATTTGTAGCTTTCCTTATCTGCAAACCTTGTTTCCAATCTTAACTTTAAATCCATAGACTATATGCTTCTCTTCTCTAACAGATAATGAAACAAATTATGCAGTTGGACAGAGCCTGCTCTAGCAGCTGAATTCTACCTGCCCTGCAAGCATTTCACAACTAAGTCTTTCTCTCTCCTTCTTTTTTTTTTTTTNGTCTAGGCTTGATATCTCTAGGAGTGATGATTTTGGGAGAACTAGGCAAGTAATACTATTCTGTGACCTCAGAACTTTCACCAGTTTCCTGGCCCATTTAGTAATTTTCCTTTGCACTGCAAAATCCATGTATTGGAAATGAAGGGTATAGCTGAACATTCCTGAACCACAGAATTCCTGAATGTCTCCTAAAATAGTCATGCTTCACTAAGATTAAAAGTTAAGTGCTTCATTACAAGTAAATTATCATCTGAAAAATATAGCCTTCAGTTAGTTAGCCTTTGGGAAGTGTGGAAGCTCTGTAGGCAATAGCTCAGATAAATTAAGGAACAACAGGAAAATTTTGCTGCCTGGTCTCATTGTATAAACATTGGGTGCTTAGCAGAACTTGTGAAATGAACTTTTGTAATGTAGTATAAGGGCTGCATCTAAAGGTCTCCACTGGTGCAGGGTCACACTGTGCTGAGGACTCTGAATATAAAACCTGTGTAAAATAGAGCAGCAGGAATTAGTAAGATTATAAACTCAGTTATGAAGTATTTATTTTAAACCTTCTTTGAAGTCAGAAGGATTTTAAATGCAACAGTCCATGACTTGAAACTCAGTTGTTTCAACCCGTATTGTTTGCTTCTTAAAGTTGCTACAGACTATTGGGTCAGGTAGTTTTCTTACATATTGGAGACAAAAGGCTTTGATTTAGCTGTTCAGAGAGTCTTTACAGGAGCCTAAATTGTAGAAAATCCTTAAGCACCTATGCAGGAGCAGTGTGTTTCTCCTCTGATGCCATTGCTGAAGTTCTTATGAATGAAGCACTTGGAGGCAATAAACCTGCAGCATCAAGTTTCATTCTCTTCCTCCTTCTCAGTCAGCTCAGTAAAAGTCTTCCTGCAGCAAAGAAGCTGAGGGAATAAACTTTGAATTCCCAGAAAGCTAGGATTGAAAATGGTGAGTTTGACTTCTTTACAGTGGCAAGAATGACTTTGATAACCTGACCTGCAGAGGGATGAGCCGTGCTGGCACACAAGTGTGACCCTGTAGATTGCAGGCACCTCCACATCTGCTAAATTGGAGGGGGCTGAGGTGGCCCCAGCCAAAATGCAGAAGAAGGGATTCAGCTGCAGCTGGGGGCCCAAATTTCCATCCAGGTGATGCTGGGCAAATGCACAGCTTGTTCCTGGTGCAGTAGATGCAATATCCCCAACACACAGCAGAGCCTCTGTACCTGTGCTGCAGCACAGCTGATCTCTTAAAAAAGAGACACATTAGAAAATACACAAATGCTTTGAACAAATGTACTGTTTTCCACTAAAGCAATATTTCCTGAAGAGGAAAAGAAAGTAAAAATATTATAATAGATACCAAGTCAGAAAGCAAATTCCCCATCTACTGAATTTGTTCCTCATAGCTCTCAGTCCATATTTCACACTAGATTAATTTTAAAAGGTTTGCAAATGAAAGGTACAAAATTTTTTTAGTATTAGAGAAAGATGTCCTAAACCAGGATGCTTTCACCCATCCAGCTAATGGAAGAGAATAGAACCCACTTGGATTGCTGTTGTGGGAGTACTGATGTACAGGAAATGTCCTGCTTCTGAAAGGGCTCTTTAGCCTAAAAAAGGATAACAAGAACCAGTGTCTGCAAGTGAAGACAAAGCTAAAATTGAAAAAAGGACGTGCTTTGTATTAGCCTGACGATGTAACTGCTGGAAAAATTCCCAAAGGAAATTATAGTTTTTCTACTTGTTTGTCCTTAAAGCCAATGCAGAATCCTGAAATAAATGTTATGATCAAACACAAGTTTCTGGGCTAAACAACAATATCTGTTTGTGAATTGGAATAATGAAGGACACCAAAGAGGACAAAATAGGGGGTCAAATGTTTCATTTAGCATTTAAAGTCCTCCAGGTTTCTTACACCTGGTGTGAGTAGGGCTGTAGGGATGCAGGATTCAATCCAATATATTATTTATTGTTATTGTTTGCTTGAAATTTATTATTATTTATTTGTAATTTAAAAGATAATAATTTTCATGTTCATATTCAGCAGCATATTGCATTTTTAGGGAACAGGGCATTGCCTTGGAGGGACAATATATTCTCAGTGCAGTCATGTTTGACCTGGTAATGACATGATGACAAACAGGGGCTTCAGCTTAAGCTTCCTAAAGAAAAAGTTATCAGAGAAGAATTTCATTCTAGTTTGAACTGAGATTACTTGGGTCAAATTCCAATATGATTTCTTTCTAAAGAACATAAATCCTCTAACATTAGGGCTGTCTTTTGCACTAAGAGTCAGGGCTACTCTCAACACAACTTTGCCAAGATTTTGTTTTCACTTCATCTCCATCTACTTTAACAAGATGACATGCAGAAATAAGATGCATCCCGGTAATGTAGGATTCTTCTATCTAAACCTTTGAATATTCTCCCTTCCTCAAAAAGCATCCCCTGATTTTCTGAAAGGAAAAGGCATTTCTCCTAGAAATCAATAAACTTTAGAGGAGATAAAAAACCACTGTTGCCTTTTTCTTTTTTCAGTTTAAATCCTATGAAAAAAATCAAAGCTGAATTATTATGATCTGTTCTCAGGTTCTCTAAAGTTTATTAACAAAAATGTTGTCCAGCTTCTTCCCAATGGGTTGTAGTAGAAAAAAAATCACAGCCTAGTATCAAGAGGGAAACTTGGCCCTAATTCAGCACTGTATAAACAACTGCTTATGATACATTTGCTGAGAAATTATATATATGCTTAAATGTGTAGCTGAATCAGGACTTTTCCATGTCCCATTATAGATTACATTCAGCTGTTTTTCTCAAGCACAACTAGAGTTTGAATTGAGGAAAGGTTTCAGCTCATATTTAACCCTTCCCTACATTCAAGATAATTAACTAAGATGCCTAACATCATGAGGGTAGCAAACACAGTGCAGGAAAAAGATTAGAAAATATGATTTTTTCAGTGACAAGCTTTGCTCACACTGCGAAATGAATGAACTCCTTTCCTCATTTTAGATAAAATATTTTATGCTTAGAACTTCCCCACTGCCTGGTTCAGAATTTAGCTTATGGACATTTCCTTTCTGTCACATTCAGTTCCATTTAGAGCACATCACTTCCCTTCTTTAATTGTATTTTGAGCTGGCCACAGTAGAGCTGCAACTCTGCTGCTCACTCCATGAGACCCAGTGAAGGGATGAGCCACATACAAGGAACATACAGCCCAGCTGTCCCTAATTTCAGAGACCAAAAATGAACTTTCCATGGGAATGAAATGGAAGAATTCAGTTACTTCCCCTTTCATCATCATCAAATTCGCAGGAGTGAGGAGAAGGGATGGCATCCTTTCCCCTTCTTTCAGTTATCCTCCCATGAAAGTTTTTTGCTCCTGAAGGAAAGAATTCTTCTTTATTTTTCCTTTCTTTTTTCTTTTTTTTTATTCCTTTTTTTTCCCTTTAACGGTAGTCTCACTCTTACTTTAAGACCTATGTGAGGGACAGTGCCTAAGAAACATTCCTTTAACTTCCTCCTCTAACCTACACATGATAAGGGGACTAAAGTGTGAATAAAGACCAGGCTCCATATAAGAGTATGGAGTAAATACATTTCCTCTGAGTAAGAAAGTCTGAGACTGGATATGTTCTGAAGAAGCTTGGCTAATATTGCTGCTATAACATGTAGAAGTAGATGGGCCATAAATCAACTCCATCATAGCTGTAGGAAAACTGCCTGGAAAAACAAGCTAATGCAACCTCACAATGGCAAAATTGCATGAGAAACCTCAGGCAGCCCAGCTGTAACTTCATAAGAAAATTCAATCTCTGTGTTCCCCAGACCTGGCCTTTTGTCCAAATTAAAACTTACTACTTAAATTGTTCCTTCAATAAGACTTGCAAGCATAAAAGTGGATGCACACATTTTGATGTTTCTTCAACAAGGAAAATTGACTACAGTGCTGCTTGTATGCAGATGAAGATTTGATACTGAACGTGTTTTTAGTAGAAAATTAGTTGATACAATGTATTTGCAATGAATTTGGCTTTGTGAGACACCTTACTCTACTAACGTGGCGCTAGCAAAATTTATTTAGAAAAATCCAGCAGGCAAAAAGTCCGTTGCAAATTTACATTTTGAGACTCTTAAATGTTCTCATTTTCCTTAAAAAAAATAAGCCAGAAGGTAGAAATAATAAAATGGATGGCATGTTTATCTGAAAAAGCACATTTCTAATCCTCCAGCAGATTTACACGTGGTCTGCTACGGTAGCATCTACCACGTGAATTGCCAAATGTGAGGCTGAAGCAGTGTCTATTTATCACTCAGCTCATATTACAATCAGCAGTGGAGATTTGTGTGGTTACAAGCACCACACCTCATTAACTGGAGTGTCACTGTGGCACCACAGTCACCACTCCACCACCCAGGGGCTGGCACCTTGGAATGCTCGGGAAAAGAGCAAATCCCTGGTAGCACCCTGGCATGGGTGGTGTCATTCAAGCTTGTGTGATGTTCCAGACTGTGGCAGGCTGCTGTGTAGGCACTGGCACTGTGTGTTCTCCATGCTTTGTATTCCTGAAGGAATCAATTCCAAGCCAAAGCACAGTGCAAACGTGCAGGACACCTTAAATCCGGCATCCTAACCAAGCTAACAAGCCACAGCCTGTTAGGATTCAGAATTACTTTTCTGATTCAAACCCAGAAGTTTGGGACCCAGGCTCACTGCAGTAAAAATGCTCAGGTTATGCCTGTACCAAGGGATGCAGGAGTACTTTCCCAGCCTTGGTCCCACATCCTGATTGCATGGCACTGCCTTGAGATAAACCATCCTTCTCTCCCTCATTCCCCAAGCTCATAGGAGTCGGTGCACTCCAACCAGCTCCAGATGAAAGCTTAGATGTCCTGAGGCCACTCAGCCTCAGCGTCCTGCACAGTTATGTTGGAGGTGATCCTGGCAGAGAACTTTGTTACCTTGGTTGTGATCCTCAGCAGGAACCAGGAAGATGTGCCTTGATCTTTCATGGTTGGAAATACTGATCCCAGCTCAACCCAAGCTGGTTGAATGTAGAACTATACAGGTTGTGGTCCAGATCTTAGCCCAACCACTTCTCAGGAGGAGCCCCTCTGTCAGTTCTAGATATATAGAGTGGCTTTTACTCTGAACAGATTTTTAATTCAAGTTGGCACAGCTCAAAAGGGAATGGCCTTATTTCTGTCCCTGGAAGCAATGGAGCTGTATCTCCATGTGCTTCCTCAAAGAGCTCAGTTAGAGCTGAGTCAGCTCTGAAGTTCTGGCATGGAAAACCCACAGCCCAGGTAGCCAAGAGCCAACTGCCCTCAGCAGTGCTTTGTCTTACATGTGCATTTTTCAGGAGGGCAGGAATTCTGTTAAGTGTTGGCACTGTAAACCTCAGGAGAAGAACACCTTTGATGTCAGCTGGGTAAGTAACCAAATTATACCCTCTGGGAGAGCAGACCAAGTAGTTAAAAGCAGCAGACACAAGCTGAAACCCAGAACAGCAATCCTCTCATTAGCAATACAGATGTTTTACAGGTACAAGTGTTCAGCTCTGCACATCTACAACTCCCACCGACATCATGGTGCAAATATTTGGTGGGATTACGTTTGTGATCATCTGAGATTTTGTAAGGGGGAGATGGCTGCTTTTTTCAGAGGAAACAAGATAGTGCACAAGTCAGCTGCTGTAATGAAAATGTTCATTCTCACATCATAACAGGGAAAAAAAAATCACTAGAAAATGGTTAGTCAAACCCATGTCTCCAGTACAGAAATGCTGACTCTTAAACAGAAGATATAAAACATTTACCTCTGTTTGGAGCAGCCCATATCCCAATGGTCTAAGCTCCTTTTCAGTCAGAGAAGAAACCAAGGGGGAATGGTACATCGACCCAAGTGGGAAAGTGGGTCACCAATTTTTGGTCCCAGGTTTTGAACTATTCTGAGGTTTCTCTGTTGAATTTTCCTATATAAGATTATAATTTTTTTAAAAATTCTGATCCCAAATAAAACCTTCAAATCCTCTTTTCGTGTGTGTAAAGTACACAGTTTTGTTTCCTTTCCAGCAGGGCTGTCAGTTCCTTTGAGAAGCAGAAAGAGGGAACCCACACAGCATATGGTGATAGTAGCCTGCATTACTGTTCCCAAAGAAAGCTGTCTGGCTGTCCTAAAAAAAGAGAGACCAAACATTTGAGAAGAAATTCTGCAGATTAGCACCAAGGATTACCTCAGATACCACTTTTTTTTTCTTGGAATATGTTATAAAGCATCAACAGGAGGAGATATTTAAACATAAAATAGTGAATACTCCTGTGTGAATCACTGAAATTACTCAATCTAGTAACCTCTCAGATTTTATATGCTAAATAATGCAGTTATAGTAGGTATGCTGGTACATTCATATTACCAAGATACCTGGGGACCTGTACCACAGCTCTCAGTCTGAGTCCTGACCTGGTTAATGCTCATGACACCACCTTGAGCAGTGTCTCAACTACCCCTAAAACTTTTTGCCTCCTTAGGCTCATCATCAGATTTATATGCAGTGCAAATGTGATTGAACAGGATTGCCCCACGCAATCTCTTTCAGGTGTGCTCCTTAAAAGTCTGTGCTGAGCTGTGCTGGTTATGAATGGTCCCTGCCAAGAGTATTTGCCAGCAGCCCTTGTTTCCAGCCTAGCTGATGGTCAAATTCCTGACAGAGCACCAAGAAACACCAAGGAACTTAAAGCTTTGCAGCTTTAAATCAAATGCCATTGAAAATTGTCAGCAGCCTCCTTAGCCCTGGTTATCAAAAGGCCTTGGGAATGAACAGTTTAGTGACAGACAAGAGCTGTCAGAAGTGCCTTATTCCCCGCCCTTGCTTTTTGCAATGACTCACCTGGTGACCACTGACCCTCTGATTCAAGTGTGGGAGTTGTTAACGTAGCAATTAATGCAAGAGCTTAGAGCAGGGCAAGGTCTCTGCCTAACAGCATGGATAGGGTACTTGAGAATTTTGCTTATCATTTAAGTGGATTTCCTCTGTGCCTGGTTTTCTTAGTTCTCAGGCAACCTTAGCTACAAGTGCAGATTTAGATAAATTGTGGGGAGCTACACATTTTCAGAGCTGATTCACCTGAAAAATTTTAGATGTCAATTCTACAGTGAGATTATCATGTCTTAGAGTCTATTGAGTGACAGATGAGTTCTGCATTGACAAGAAAGTGAGGCTTTAGTGTAACTCACAGGCAGATAACTCCACTGTAGCTACCTCCTGCTAGGCAGACAAGTCCCATGCTAAATACCTGTCCCAGCAAAATCACTCAGTCTGAGTCCCAGGATTTTTGACTCAAGCCACACATGAAAGGTAAATGTGCCTTAAACCAACATTCTGGGATTCCTCTGCTTACATTTAAGTAATATTGCTGTCAATAGAAGGAGGGTTGTTCCATTTCATTAAGCAGTTGAGTACCTGTTCTGCAGATCTTATATTGGGGAAGAAAAGCAGTTGGGTATCCAAGCACTATAAATCAGTTTAATCACTCTACTTATCTTGGTATATGGAGTGGCTACAACAAAGAATTTGGCTGATCATCTTTCTTCAGCTGTCAGCTGCTCTGGAGCAGTGGAAGATTTCTACCCTTTACTAAGAGCTCTGCAGCTGCCAAATGTCTACAGCAATTCAGGAACCTGTCATAGGCTTTCGTGTGGCAGCCGTGAGTGAAGTCTCACTGCAGAGGAGAAGGAAATGAACTTGCTTTGCTCTTTTAGCATGGATGTAATCAGCATCATTACCCAAGAGAATTGAGCTGTAAATCTAATGTCAGCTTCAAGGTTAGTAGCATCCAGAGGACTTCCTAGGGAGAGACAGGTTCACTGTGATGAAGAATTTTGACTTACTACTGTTATGTTACTTTTGACTGTGCAGCCCTGCAACTACACAAGCTATTACCTCAGTGGACATTTCCTGCCTGTGGTCCCTTAGGAAGGTGATTTGGAAGACTAGGACTGTGTGCACTGAAAATCCACATGCCAGAGGAGGGGCTGAAGCATTGGGGATAGAGTGTTCAACTACTGAAGTGTCTGGGATAAAGTGTTCTTCTTGGCCTTCGTGGTCCCAAATCTGAATAAGAATGCATCTACATCACACAGCAATTTCAGGATGGAACTTGGGGTGGCCCCTTATACACCTGCAACACCACCTTCTGCTCTCCAGCCCTGCCTGTGCACAGCAGTGAGCCTGCTTTCCACATGTCCTTATAATGAGATTTAACCTGCAGTGTCCAGAATGGCAACCAATGCCAGGGTAATCTGAGCCAGTGAATTCCTTCATTCTGTCTTCTTTGCTCTGCCAGTTCTTTTGAAGATCAGCCTTCTTCACCTGGGGCTCCTTCAAGTTTCTAGAGGAATTCTGAAGTCAGATGTGCCTCCCTCCCATCTCCAGATGCCTGTCTGGGAGTGGGTGTGTGTCTTTCCCTCTCGTTTTCCTTTTCCGTTCCTGCGTCCTTCAGGGAGAGTTGTGATCCCTTAGAAACTCCAGTCTGTCAAAATCACCTCAGCCAAGCAGGGTTCACCAAAAGATCTCACTCCTGTTGGGCAAAATCTTTCTCACTTTAGAGATTCTTCCTCACTCTGCCTTCTCTATCTGCTGCCTGCCAGCACAGTGGCCTGATGACAGATGTCTTGAGCTGACTCTTTCTCAAACAATCCTCAGGATGGGCTCATACACAGCTCCAAAGAAGGACCTGAGAGTCATCATAACCTTTCAGTGCCAGCTTAATGGTGGCAGACAGATAGAGGTTCAAACACCAGTTAAAACTAAGGGCACCTTGCTGCTCTGTGCTATGTGATGACCAGTCATGGATTCTACTGGAATGCTGGTATTTCTGAAAGAAGCCAGAGAGGTTTCTCCAGATTTGCTACTCCCAAAAGTTGCATTCATTTTCTTATTCCCTTTCTTATGAGCCTGAAACCACACTTTTCAAAATGCCTTTCTGGTGAAGGTAGGAATTTCAGCACTCAGAGGTGTTACAGGCAGTGGCCTCTTATTTATCTTTACAAACTCTGAGCACTCCACTGGGCACAGGCTGGGAGTGGCTACAAATGCAGAGAGCACAGGACAAGGTGACACTCTCCATGGAACATGGTTTTACATCACAGATCAAAACACAGGACTGAACAATATAATCACAACATAACAAAAGCTGCTGTTAAGCAGCAAAACCTCATGAAAGAGACATGAGGGGGGTTATTAGTTTCCTTTCCCAAGACTGCTGGGTGTGTTTCATCTCTAAGTATGAAATCTGGTTTATTTTACTAACAAATCTCAATCCCAAATTGGCAAAAAGGCTTCAAATGTTCTTTCCCCTTTCCCATGCACATTCCCTTCTCTTTCTTTTCTCTCCTCTCTGAATAACTTTAAAGTGAATACTCATGTTTAAGCACCTGTGATTGAATATTTTTCTGTTTAACTCGAATCTATTCTCAGTGCATTATTTTATGTTCTGTCTTCAAATCTGTATACTTACTGATCTTGAGTGGATATAACACAATCCTCTGTTGGAATTTCAGCATATTTTCTACATTATAAGTTATCACAGTAATTTCTTGTAATAATAATAATAATAATAATAATAAATTCCAAGTGGAAAAATTTTGCCCTTGTTTTATTCCCATGTAAACCCATGGGCAAAGTTTCAGTCACGATACTTCAAAGCAAGATCTGGATAACAATTTTTCAGTTTTGCAGCGCTCACAGAACCAGATTTCTCTAATCTGAAGCTGGGCCCTAAGGCATATTTATGCACATGGAGGTTCATCCTTGTGCAGTCAGATCATGTAAACTTCCATTTATAAATGACAGGATTTACACATGCAAGGGCTATAGTTGTTGTTGTAAATAAAAAGCTTGTGAAAGCACTTGCAATTATCTGCAGGAATAGCAGGCTCTTTTCTGGCCTGATGGCTTTTTCTACCATATTTAGGTGAGAAATAGATTTCAGCAGGACTTTTGTATAACCCTTTTGTTATAACTGCATGACTCCTTCCACTGTCTTCAGCTGAGATGCTGACTGTGCACCTGGAGATCTTGAACTATTCGCTCTGCTCTCTCTTTAAAGGAAGTTTAACATCCTACAGTTAGGCTACATGTTTCACTGTACCCTCCTAAGTTCAATTTCTGCAATATAAATTCAATTTCTACTACATAATGCAAGCCAATAAGACTAGAAACTGCTTTTGTAGAAAACCAGATAATAGCTTCTCCCTAGATTGCTTCTTGGCATAATAACCTTATTTGGTGGCATCTCATCACAAGACTGATGGGGCCATGCCTCTTTGTGGAGAATGGGTAATGAAGCACTGCAACAAGGCCCTGACATAGTTTAATTGGGAATAAAATGCATTTTATTCTAAGTCATAACATACAGGACCAGAAAGAGATTTTCAATGTAACACAGTTCCCTCTTTCTTTCCTGTTACTTTTTTTAGCAGGCAAATTAATAATCTGTAACATACAATTATAATAATTGGAATTCTAGTATATAACAGGCATGAACATAATTTAAATGAAGCAGAGCTGCAAGGTGACAGCAAGAACTCTTAACTTTCATGGCTAAGTATAGTTGTAAGAGTCATCATGAACATGTTTGTGTGAGCTTCTGGAATCTGCACTATCCTGATACGTCTCCGTATATCTGTATTAATTATTGATGATGTTGAGCTAAACAAATATTGACATGTCTTTTATCAATATAATTGCCTTTGGAAAGTTTGTATTGCCTCTTGCACTGATTCCTTTACAGAGGTTGAATAGTGACAGTGCTGACCGTGTCCAATTCCTGCCTTTGCAGAGGATGTCTGGAGAGGCTGGAGCAGTCTAATGGTCTCCCAGGCCCTCTTGGCCCATGAAGGATCTGGATACTTGGCCCTTGCACTGCTAAATGGCCTGGCATCACCTCAGTGTCCTGTGCAGTGCCTCAGAAGGAATTTCACAGCCCAAGCAGGAAGGTGTTTGCACCGCCTTGTAGGAGATCAGCAGGCAGATGTGTTCCTTAAATCCCACTCTCCCTGTGGTCCAGGCACTTAATGCATCACTTTCCTCCATCCAGTATTAATTCCTAAGCTCCATTCTTTCCTTGAGAAATACAGCAGAGATCTGTACTGCCTTCCAAAGGAGACTGCAGTAGGGTCAGGCTTCTGTACCACACATACCCTGTGTTGGATAAGTCAGTAACCATAATGGAGTGGGAAATTCCCCGAAATTGTGGGGAGTCAGCCGAGTAACGTTATTCACACCAATACAGTTACACAACGTTCTTCTTTATTTGCTTAAAATGGCAGGTTATATCGGTTTCAATATTGTTTATATTTCCAGGTACCCTCTTATTGGTGTAAGCATAGAAAGAATGTAAACAAACATTGTCCACTTCTACCTTTAAGGTGTTTAAGGTACTCAATCCTACTACTACATCTATTACACACACACTATCTACTTTGTTCTTCTGCATACCTTAAACTAATTTTCAACTGCGCCACAAACTTTGTTCTTTGTTTTTCACTGGTCCTTGCCCAGGCCCAGGCTGCTCTTTGTTCCCCACTGGGCCTTGCCCTGGCCAAGGCTGGGCTGCCCAGCTAATTTGGGAGCAGATCCCTTGCTCCTTGAGAAATCTGCCTACACCATAAAGGACCTAAATCACTTTTGAGAATATGAAAACCTTTAGCGTTCACTGCAGAGAGTGGGCGAGCCAGCATCCTCCTGCTTCTCCTCAAGTACTGCCAGAGAGTGCCTAAACCAACAGCTGCCTGAGCCATGCTGCTGGATCTCGAGGATCTTTATCCAAATGCTGTGAAGAAGCTGCAGCAAGAGGAAATAAGAGTGACTCTCTTGGTTCCCAGCCTCCCTCGCTCCCCTAAAGGAACCCCATACACTCCCAGGTTCACCTCTGGCCTCAGGGTAGGAGAGGCACCCATGACACCTACAGTAAAATAAAGCTGGACCCAGGACCACCAGGTCCTGGTGAAGTGGGTTAAGAGGCTGGTTATTTCTGGAAGATGGAGATCAGGTTAGGTTTCAAAGGGGTGCAACAACCCAAAGTGGTTTTCTGCAGGACAGCCTCAGCAAAGTGCCCATCAGGCACTGTGAGAGGCAGATGGACAAACACAACCTTCCCCATGTTCTCCAAACACTTCTCCTACCTCTCCCTCCACTGAGAATGGGAATATTTGGGGACTTTTAGCATTAAAAAAATAAAATTAAACATATTCATTCTTTACCTCTCTGATGAAGTGAGAGGGCATCAGTGCAAGCTGAGGCTTTCTTTGGATCAAGTATTGTGTGTCTCCCTCTGTAACTAGGGGAAAAAGCCTTTTTGAGTGTAAACACATTGAAAATTGCAAGAAGCATAGCTAGATGTCATGGTAATTTGAACAATGACTCAGTTGGGCAGAATCAGATTGCAGAGAAATCTCCTTCCCAGAGAAAATCAATCTGAAGCAAAAATCAAATCAAAATCATGAAGAAAACAGAATTATAGTGGAGAAAATTCTAGTGCTCCACTTCCCAGAACCTATAAAAAGAACAAACCTATTTGACACTCCACTGAAATGGTATTACTTTCTTATCAAACAAACTGAAAGAGAATGAAAAAGCCAGTGGTTTTATTTATGCAACCTACATTTGTACCTGTTTGGGTTTTTCAGTTGTTTTTGTTTTGTTTTGTTGGTTCTTTCTTTTCCCATAAAGGGTGCAAGCCCAGCAAGAAAAATCTGTTGAATTTCAACCTTTTGCTGACTGAAAAAAAAGACTGAATCCTTGTAATCTCTACTATTTTGTTATTTATTTTTTTTTATTCAGAGACACTTCTAAGTCATAATTTCTGACTTCCTGAGTTGACCTAAATCAGGTTGCTACATATGTTAACCTTTTTTTTGTATCCCAATAACCTTTGCAGCATAAAGAACTCCCTGTTTAGTCAACAGATTCCTCACTATTCAGTCAAGCTTACTGAGTTCACAGGAAATGCTGGACATTGCACTCAAGCTGTCACAGATGACAGCTAAAAACTGCTTAGGTCTAAAATCTAAATTAAAAATAGTTTCAGTATGAAACTTGAAACCTAGCCAAAGACAAACTGCAGCTCACATTTTCTAACCCACTCCACAATTACAAAGGTATAACTCAGTAAGAATAAAAGCTCTGATTAGTCTCTGGAGATCAAAATGGGTTGGACTTTGTCATGCAGAGAACAAGTGCTTCAGTAACAAGTTGACAGGCTGAAATTAGGATCATCCATTTGTAGATTCACAATAAATCTCTGTAATCATCATCATCATCATCCATCTGGAATTAGCATCTTCAGAAGAAATTAAATAGGTACTGGCAGGCATGTGGTTGATCCTTCAACTCAGTTTGCTAAACATGTAGATAAAAATATAAATATTGATATAGATACACATGATTGTGCTGTGAATGTCTCTGTTAATGAGTATACATTGATCTGTTTATCTTGAAAACTTTCTGCAGGAACTAGGCATTTTTAAGCAGATTGGATGGAGAATTAAGAGTCTCAGAGTTATTATGAGATTCCTGTAAATAGCTGGCCTGGGAGAAGAAGAACCAAGACTGTGGCAATTCCTTATCACTATTTTTTTTTTTTTTTTTTTTT
>VWZP01001896.1:3228361-3239178 GCA_013396995.1 Dicaeum eximium
ATTTCAGCATTTTTATTTTTCATAGTGGCATTTTTTGGACAGTTTCTAATGCTTAGTGCTTAGTTTAGGATCTCTGTTTCCAAGAACTTGGTGTGGCCCTCAGTGTCAAATGGGTGTTTTCATTTTTTGCAGTCAATACCTCATAACAAAAAGTAAGGGCAGTTGTGCTGCTGATTGTAACCCTAAAGGAATTTATGTGCTGAGTCACTTTTTTAGCCTTTGTCCATGTAACTCAGGTGAGCTGGGCACTGCTGATTCAGCTGAGCACTGAGCACTTTCAGCATCGAGTTATTGTGAGATCCCATCTGCTCTGGACAAGGCATAGAAATCCTGATCCCTCCTCTGCTTTTACCAGCCCACAGATCCATCCTGAGATGGCCTTACCAGAAATTTTCCTGAGAAGAACCAAAACCAGACCCAATGACTTTAAAACAACGACTGAAATTCAGTTTTTTTGGCAACAAACAAACCTGTACCTGCAGAGATTGCCAGTGCTGGGTGCTGTTTCTGTCTAACTTTTAATGAAGAAAATAAGAGTTTTATATTTGTAATATCTTAAGAACATACCCCCCAGTCAGTCCTGCCCTGATTAATTCTTAATGTAGCAGGTCAGCAAGAGCACCCCAGTGGCTTAATTTATTTGTCAGATTAAGACTATGTGTGTGTTGTTATGGAACCTCCCATGTGCAGTGCCAGGTTAATGTGTTGGGCCTGACTGTAATGCTTCAGATTATTATTTTGCTTTGTTTTCATTTTTAAAAACTCTCCACTAAAAAGATCAACTTAACTCCCCCCTCCCCTCCCTAGACAGACTGTAATTAACACAGACCACAACCCTTAAGAGGTTTCATAGCTTTTAAGTACAAAAGCCACAATGTTTTTTGGTTTAAAAGTCTGGATGGTATTCCTTCAATATTAGTTAGAATTAGGTAGTGCCTGCTTGTATTGCAAGCTTTTTCATCTTACTGATGAATTCTTTAGGATGGTATTCCTATAAAGCTTCTGTCCTGATTTCAACTAGGAAACAGTTTTCTTTCTTCTAGCAGGTATAGTGTTGTGTTTTGGATTGACTACCTGCTATATCAACATCATTGCAGTAAAATCACCCCAAAGTGTCAAGTATTAATTTTGGTGATAGAACCAGGCAAACACAGTGGTGATGGAACCATAACTGGCTTCAGCCTGCAACAATCCAACACTGTGTGTGTGTATATCAAAAGACAGGAAAGGTGATTGTGATTAATTGTGATGAACTGGAAAATATTGGGTCTGGGGAAGACATCACAGTGTAGAAAAAGGGGTGGATACTGTTCTGGTTTTGGCTGGGATAGAGTTAATTTTCCTCCTAATGGCTGGCACAGTGCTGTGTGTTGGATTCAGTATGAGAATAATGCTGGTAACTGCACTGGATTTGCATGGCAAGGGTTTGGTAGAGGGGACCAGAGACATTGTGTGGTGAACTGACCATAACCATCATTCCTTGTGCCCTTGTGACAATGTGGGGGAGGAGGTAGAGAAAAGTTAAACCCAGGAAAAAGGCAGGGGTGGAGGACAGGTGCTTTAAGATTTGATTTTTATTTCTCATTATCCTATTCTCTTTGATTGCTAACCAGTTAATTTCCCTAAGTCTCTTCTGCCTGTGATGCCAACTGGTGATCTCACTTGTTTTGTATATTCTAATTCTATTATTATTATTATTATTATTATTATTGTTGTTGTTGTTGTTGTTGTTATTCTTTCTTTTCTGTTCTATTAAACTGTATCTTTCTCATCTCACAAGTTTTCTCACTGTTATTCTTCCAATCCTCTCTCCCATCACACTGCTGGGGGAGTCAGAAAGTGGCTGCTGGAGTCAGAAAGTGGTGTTCAGTTGCTGGCTGGGATTTGGCTGTATTATCACCATAGTGCAAATTATTCCTCATTGATCTCTTATATGGAGGTGGAGGGAGAGCCTAGACACACTCTGTGTTTCAAAATAACTGCCTGTTAAATATTGATTCATTTAAGTTAACAAGCACCTTCTTGTCAAGTTTTCTCTAAGCTCCTATGTGATTTTCACTTTTATTTACAAGTCCATATAGAAAAACTTATTTCTGTAAATGGTTTGATAAAGACACCAGACACAGCATGCAAGAGGAAAAAAAAAAATAAGAACAAGCACTTACACCTGCACAGCAACGCATGATTAGTTTTTCTGGTAACTGCTACAACAGTGATTGCTTCATTTGCTGCCCTTGATGCAGGGAGAATCTCTCATCTCAAAGGTTTTCTCCTGCTCTCTATTAATTGTCCTGAATATATTTGTGGTGGGATTTTGTCCCATTTTGTCTTCCCTGGCAACTAAAATTTGTTCCCATGCAATGCCACAATAAATACCCCTAGAGAGAGAATATTGCCCGCCTTAAAAACCAAAGAAAACCCCCAAACCCTAAAACAAGCAGAAAGTAAGCCATAGCTAAACCAGAACAGATGTAGAGGCTGGAATGCCCTTTCAAATGGAATATGTTATAATGTGTATTTTCAGGATTTGTACTACCAGGATACTTTCAGATATAGGAGATTTTGTACATGTCTGATATCCCTTGGCAGGAGGCTTTACAGGCACTATTAACCCAGACTTAATCTGGGGGGCCTGGAAATCCCACCTGATTGTATTGATGGAAGGGTTGACCTAAGGCACCATCTGAGGTTTAATTGCAGCCACAGTTTTTAGGGGGCTCACAGACCTGACCCAACCATCAGGCCTTTCCCTCGAGCTGGTTGGGTTGGAGGACCAGTTGTAACTCTAACCAGTTGTAACTCTAATCAGTTGTAACTTTTTTTTGACATGTAACTCTCTGCTCACAGGTGGGAAGCACTGGGGTGAGATGGGGTTGCAGCTGAAGAGCAGAGGAGGGGAGGATGCACAAAAACAGGCTGAGGTGAGTCTGAACAGAGCTCTGAGGGTGATGGAGAGCATGTTCAGGGCTCCATTTAATCTAAATTCAGGCTGTAACTAATATGCTGCTAAAATGAGGTTTCAGTAGGAAACTGTGATCTATAAGATACACAAAGGTGTTTTTTTCAGTGTATAAAAAGCTATGTCTTGCTGCCAAAACCTGTGCTTGAACTCTTCTGAGGCCAGCCCTTCTGGAGCTGCAGAAAGTTTTGTGAGAAATGAACCAGAGAATGCAAAATTTTGTGGCTGATGTGAAATTGTCATCTTCAGCTGCCTTTCAGAGTCCACTTTTGTGATCAAATTTGGCCTCACAGTGTAGGGCAGGAGCTGCAGTCCTGTCTTAGAGGATTCCTGATCCCATCTTGTGCTGCAGAGCCACCCATCCTGCTCTGCTGGCTGCTTTGTCCAGGTGATAAACAAAACTTGCCCCAAACTGAGTGTTCAAAGCTAAACCCTGCCCTCTGGTGCTCTGCTGCTGAAGGGGTAAAGAAAACTTGAAAAATCTTTATCTTTAGCTACCAAATTATTGTACCTCATTTACTCTTTTTTTTTTTTTTTTTTTGACATGTATCTCTGAGTTTTGTATCTACTTCCTGTGTTTGGGTCGTTTTTTGTAAGCAAGTTAAAAATGTTTGAGAAGTGGTAGGATGGAAGATGAGGTGGATTCCTGGGCAATCACTCCAAACCTTGTGTGACAGTTTGAGAATTCCAGTGCCATGTTGCTTCATGTGTCTGCTACAGAGTTCTCTAGAAATGTGTTTTCAGGCTCTTTGACTTCTTCAGAGCTTGTGGTGGCCACAATGGGAACAGAACTCCATTGTGGGGTCCCAGCCCAAGGCTTCAGGCAATGATTTGTGTTGTTCCAAAGTGGTGAAATGAGGGATAATGGCTATTCCACCCCAGCTTGTCTCTTACCACCCACACCTGTATCAAACCTCCCCGACCAACCCAGCATCACCAGAGAGATACCACAAAAAGGGAACACAGATTGATTGCTTCTCTGCAGCTCTTACTATTTAATGTCACCTTCATCAGCTTATTTGTGTTTCTGTACACCTGACTGTAGTTTTCAAATGCTAGAGTTTATTTCAACATCAAATTACCCTTTTTTTTGGGCTTGTAAAAGATGAAGGTTTGAACAGTGGCTCTTGGAAGACAACAGGCAGTCTTTACACAGAGTGAACAGGGGGTTTGTAATTGTCCCTAACAAATGGACAGCCATCCATTAAATACATTGATGTAGTATGAAGAGATGTATTGATGTAGTTAAAAGAGAATATTTTGCAGAAAACTGTATTCTCCTAAAGTTTGGGGTTGAAATGGTTTTTGAATCACTTAGTTTTTTAACTTTCTCTTCCTTGCTGATAACAGGGGGGTAAAGGGAGGGCAAAGTCCCTTCAAGCCAGAAGGGGCTGCCCAGTCAGGTGTGTGTGGGCTGATTTACCTGCTCGGGGACTGTGGCACAGAGCACTGCACACTGCAGGGACCTGCTGCAAGCTGATGGGTCATAGGTTTCCTCATCCTTTACCTTGATTTCCACTCCAAGCTGACCAAGTAAACAGTTAAAAACACAATTCAGAACTCAGAAGCTGCTACATGAACTCTTCAGGAGTCTAATGCAAGCCTTAAAAGCACCTGATTTTCGGGAGTGAAAGCTTACAGCTCAGCACTTTGTGAAAATGAGGAAGGTCTTTTGGGCTTGTTGTACAGTAACTGGAGTGTTCAGCAGAGCTGGTCTGGTTTCAAGAATCTTGGCTTAAAACATCTTTTTACTGTTCCTTTTCCATCTAAGCAAATGCTTTAGTTGCCTCAGGGATCCTGCACGTCTGTGTTGTGCATCCTTCATGCTAAGAAGTAGTTCACACAGAAAAAAAGATGAAAACTAAGCCTGCTTGGGAATTTTCCATCAAAACTGACCATTGAGAAATACTGTGTTTTCATCCCAGGAAGGGCAGTGTGGATTTTGTCTCCTCCTCCTCCTCCAAAAAAACCCAAACCCAATGGTTTTCTTGACCACTGGGGGAAGAGCTTAATATTTTTTGCTGAATGGTTTTAATGTTTTGATTTCAAAATATTGTTATCCCTTATAAAAATTCTTATTTGGTGGATCCAAGTCTCCTTATCCTTCTCTGATGTCCATGATGCACTGAGGAGCTGCAGACCCCATACTGGGTTTTTCGTGCTTCTCCAAAAGGCAACTGTTCTGCATCAAGACAGGTGAAGAGAAACTGAGAAGTCCAGTGAAATAGACTTGGATTACTGCTCCTTTGAGCAAGTCTGAGACAAACATCCCACCTACACTTCATTTTTTAAAATGAGATATTGTGGTTCTTAATTTTTTTTAAGTTTATGTTTTTCAATTCTTTTTTTTTTCTTTTTTTGTTTATCTTTTTCAGACATATTCCAAAGCAAAAAAATCTCACTTCAGTTTGCTCTAAAGAGAAATGTAAGTAGCCTCTAATAAACTTTACTTTTTTTTTTTATTAGTATGGATTTTGTGCATTCTCTGGCAGCTGTCAAAGGTGACCTTAACTTTCAAAATATGTAATGGAGACCAGTGCAAGGGTCAGAGGTGCTCTTTGAACTCATCACCCAGTTCAGGCATAGCCAAAATGTTTCACTGTCTCATGGTCAGCAGGATTATGGCATCACTGCCAAAACCCCTCTCCTTCACGTGGCAGGTGAGCTTTAGCTAATAGATGCCCTTCATTTTCAGTGCAGATATACCAATCTTTCATCTGCTTCACACAGCTTGCTTCTTCTGCAAAGAAGAGATTTCAATAAAATTATTTCTCTTTTATTTATTAAATTAAAAAGGCTTATGTAGCCTTAATCCATCCTGAAGAACATTTGATGGCAGGGTTTATTGGATGATTTTTCTTATGTTTATAATCTATATAAATTATGCAATATTTTTGTAACATGTCATGTATCATGATGTGATTTAATATCCCATATATATTCTGGTGCCTGAAAGTAATGTGGAGAGATGTCTTTGAAAGGCCATTAAGTATAAATAAATTAGAGTGAGAGGTAGAGTGGTGCTGATGAATAACATTCCTCGATAAGGAGACCTCGTAGACTAAATGGAATGAGTAAATTATTACTTAATAATGCCATGCTTAAAACATTCCTAATAGTTACAGCATTCACCTGGGAGTGTTCATGCATCTGGCCAAAGAACTGCTTATCCAGCAGCTGCTTAGCATAAAAAAAAGCTGTTCCAGAAGCAGGAACAAACCCCAGAAATACAAAAAAGAAAAAAGCCCAAAGAACCCAAACTGTAAATGTTCACCCTGGACACGTGTTCTCTGGCCTTGTAAGCCCTGATTTCTGTACTGGGCAAGTTCAAAACTTTCAAGGGATGCAGCTTTAGTACTTCAGCTGGGGCTTTCTGGTACTCAGTGAATTTAGAGCCCGTGGGACCTACAGAATAGAAAAGTGAGGTTGGCTGTTTTCTAACTAACTTGGGTGTTTTGCTTCCACTAAATTCCTTTACCAAATCTAGCAGGTTGTCTGTGCCCCAGGGATGTTAGAGCAGCTGCTTGGCTGACCTGCAGCTGGAAGAAAATGTGGATGAACCAGGGAGCTAAAAGGACTCAGTGGATCAGCAGCTGAGCCAAAAGCAAAGCTTGGATCCCACTTTCCAGGCTTCTGCTCAAGTGTTTGACAAACCACTTGCTCATGAATTATCTCAGTGGGATGAGATAGGCAGGAGGAATATTGTGGGAGAGCAGAGGAGTACAGCATTGTAGAATTAATTGGTTTTTGCTTTTTAAACTCTTTTTTGCCATCACATCTTGTGGGAAAAACAGGCCAGTTTAAAAAAACATTTGGAAACTAGCTGAGGAGACATGATGGACTTGGTTGAGATGAGAGCTGATGTGAGTGCACTGAGAGAAACAAGACCAGAAAAGTGTGGAGCTTTTTGGTGCTCACACCCTTCTGAGATTCCCACTGGGTCAACCTCTTTCAGAAACAGTTTTGCCACAGTCAGGCCTGCAGGCTGCAGGGGGCTGTGGAGATGCCATGAACTGGCTTTGAACGCACAGAACTGAAATTCATCCTTCTTGAGGAGTGGATATTGGACCAAGCTGGGCTCTGTGCTGGCAGCAGCAGCTTGGGTATTCTCCCTCTTACAGTCAGCATAGATATGTCATGACAGGGTCTGCTGAGCAAAGATTTCTCTTCATCATCAAGGTTTTGGGGCACTCAAAACACCTCTTTTTTCACTGCCTGTTGACAAATCTGGAAATCTATAGAGATATCTCTGTTCTGGAGAGGTTTAATGTTCCCATTAGTGTTACTCCACACTGGCATTTTCCCCATCATTACCTTATCTTTGATTAACCTCCACTGTGGTAACAATGAATGGAAAGTGAGAGTGAAGACTGTCTCTTTGCAGTTCCACAGCAGAGCCACAGAACACAGCGTGGCCAGAGCATGTCCAAGTGCTGCTGGGGTCATTCCTGCTTTCCAGAGTTTTGCTGAGGCCACACCACCAGAAGCACAGCTGCAGTAGGAGATGCTCTTGTCTGCAGGTCTTATTTTTCCACAGTTAGAAGACAATTTGAGAGAGCCCTGTGTGTGCTGGTGGGCTTTTACCCTTATTGCTGTCGTGGAGACCAAAAGCTCCTGTGAGCCTGCCCTGTGCTGCTGTCATGACAAGAACTCCAACAATCAAACCAAACTCTGCACTAACTCTGTCCACTTGAGTGGATTCAAAAAGCTCAGTCAGGCTCCTGGCTCTGACTAAACCATCTAATTATAGCCTTCCCGTGCTGTGCTTTTTGCATTCGCTCCTGATACCTCATCACATCGATTTTTGGAATTGTGTTCTTTAGCACTCCATGCTCTCAATTTTCACATCCTCCTTGTCTCCCGTGCTCTCAATT
The DNA here is from genome assembly GCA_013396995.1 of Dicaeum eximium. Lineage (NCBI taxonomy): Eukaryota > Metazoa > Chordata > Aves > Passeriformes > Dicaeidae > Dicaeum > Dicaeum eximium. The sequence goes on from VWZP01001896.1 coordinate 3,236,195, forward strand.
TCTCTGCCCTCACTGTATGTTGACTGCTCATCTTTCTGTTTTCCTTAAACCAACCTTTTAACCACATTTCTCTTCTGAGGTGGAGACCAAGGTGAACCTTGGTGGTTTCTGCAGTGCTTTGAACTCTGTACAAGTGCCAGTTCACATTTCAGTTTCTGTGTCCCTGTACTGTGGCTTTGTCCTGTACAAAATGGATGTGCTTTTCTGGTTACATCACAAGTGACATCAAAAATTACTGAGTGCTGAGGTGTTGGATTAATCTCAGCCAGCTTCCTTCTGAAAATATTGGAGAAGAAAATCAGCAGGGTTTTGTCTTTCCCATGTAATTGAGAAAACCTCAAAACCCCTGGAGTTCAGAGAGCAGCATTACCATGCCCTAGACAGATCAAATTTAGATCAAAACAGGCTCCTGGGAAGAACTTAAAACATTAAGAAATATTGCAAAGGTCCTCATCTAAATCTAATCTGGAACTTGAAACTAGATGCATATAACAGTCTTGGCAGTCCTGTGTTTTTCCTTTGAGTTTTGTGACACTGGATATTTCTTCAAAAGGCTCAGCTGTTGGATTCAGGATAAATATGTAAAACTCTGGATTTCAGTTTTGATTTTCACTCAGCTTTGCAGAGTTCATCTACAATGTATGAATTTGAAGAACTCATAAAATCCTCCACACATTATTAAATTTTGTGACATAATTTTGGCTCTAAAATTTTGTTTTATTTTGAAGTCTTATGTCACGATTGCATGGATTTCCTTGCATTCATTTTGCATAGCTTTAGCTCAGCTCCAAAGACAGATTACTAAATGTTCCCAAAAAGTATGACTGAGATTCCTTTTTAATGCTCTTCTCAGCCAAGCTTATAATCCTTTTCAAAGTGTAAAATGCCACGGGATGTTTATATGCTACAGCTTATATGACAGTATATTGTTGTTCCTTCACACTTCACTAAACAGTCTACGAATACTAATCTATAAATCACTTACTTTTCTCACAGGCACTGGAAAACTCTGTGCTGTTTGTGGCATTTTCTGTTCTTTTCTAGATATATAAGCCACTCCAGATTAAAAAAAAATAGACTGTAATGATTTCACTGTTAGTTTCCTGCAGAAGTTAGGGACCTTCACTGAAATAAGGGCCAAAATGATGGTGGACACTGTGGGCTTGTACAGGTATGTCCTGCCTTAGGGAAGTTGGAAGTAGAGAGGCAGAGGTGGGATCTCCCTCAGTAATGGAGCACTGAGGGGCAAAGAAGGATGGTAGTGATTTTTTTTTCTCCCAGGATCATGTAGAGAGGCTTTTGCAGAGTTTGAAATTGAATAAATCTCTCCCAAATTTCAAAGGCTGCACTTCCACTGTGCATTCAGTAGTCTCCTTTCCAGAGCTAGTAAACATCAACATGCTTGCTCACATTTTTGAAAGCAAAAACCTTTTTCTGTCAATGCTCTCTGATATCTCAGTTGGAAATTGCTCTTTCCTATAGAGAAGTGAGGTTCAGTGCCATAAGGTTTGTTTTAGTTTTAGGTGGGAATGGAGATTCTCATGATGGGACAGGTATTCGGTGGAAAAATGAGAGAGAGTGGGAGACTTTTCTCATGTCTCTTTTGCCAGGGATAAGACAAAATGTGCCCTATAGTGAAAATAGACCCCCTGCCTGCTCTGGCTGGTTACAGAATGGAGAGGGGCCTTCTGCTCAGAAAGGGCAGTGGAGTGGCATCTTCTGCTTTGCTTCAGAACAAAACTGATAAACCCACTGGGACAACACTCCCATGATCCATCTGTATAATGCAAAATATTTTTTGTGCGAGAAAGAGAGAAAAGAGTACAGATTTTTCACCTGCTCCATATAGTGGCCAGAAGGGTTTGCCATGGATTTGAAATCTCTTTGAGCAGTTTTGCTTGCCTCTTTTTTTTTTTTTCCAAGTTTCTTCTTCTCACTTGTACAAATGCAAATAAGTCCAGGGACTTTTGCATGTCTCTGTGCAACAAATCAAGCTGAGAGAGTATAATGATGCCAGGCCCCATCAAATATGCACCTCGAAGTCTATAATTGGATTTATTAGCAGACATTTTGCTTGGGAAGGTATGAAAACCAAACCACTCGAACGGAGCAGTCAGAGCAGGAAACTTCAGATCTTAATTAGTGTAAAAAAAGTAAAAGCCATCATACAGCTGTAGCAGGGTTAATGTGGTGTTTGGGGCTGAGCATGCTTGATAGATCAGCCAGGGTGCCAGCACTCACTGCCCAGGGGGATTGGTGGGACACTTGTCCCTGAGGGGGACTCACTGGCAGCACTCTGAGCTAAAGAGGAGCTGACACTGCAGGATTACGGAGCAGAGTGTGGCCATTCCAACAGGACAGCTGCCTGAGGAGGGAAGACTGACCCTGACAAGGTGGTTTTGCCCAGAGGGACTTGTTTCTCTGACCAAACCGGTCCTTAGATGGCCACTCCCATCTCAAAACCAGAGTGCTCTGCTGACAGGGAGGGATGTGACCATACAGGGTGGCACTGGGTTCTCTCTCCTGCCTCTGAGCTGAGACCAAGTGCCTCTAACTAAATTTACCTTTTAACTACACTTTATTCTGCTGTCAGCCTCCATGCAGGGCTCCTTACATCTATTTTAGCCACAGGGCTAGAAGATGCAGCCAGTTAAAGGTGGGCTGTTTGCCCTTCGGAAAAGAAGGCACTGGGCTTCTCCAAAGCAGCACAGGCTCTGGGGCAGGACAAGCAACTATTTCTGTTCTTTCTGCAATATCCAGAAAGGGTTTTATTTATTTAAAGGTTTTCAGTTATGCTGTAGGAACTAAAAAAAAACTTGAAACAATCTATTTGGATAGATTAATCCCAAAACAAAAGAAACCCTGATTTGATAAGATGAAGTGTGGATCCTTTTAGCCTTGGCTATCCAGATCTTACTCAAACATATGGTGTGTTGAGTTTTTTGTTCGTTTTTTGGTTTTTTTGGGTTGTTTTTTTTTTTTTT
>VWZP01001896.1:3239211-3297739 GCA_013396995.1 Dicaeum eximium
TTTTTTCCCTTTGGTCCTCTAAGAACTGTATTTTGCTGTATTTTTGTTGCAATAAAAGAGGAGGTGGTATTTGACCTCATGGGCTGAAGTGGAGGGGTGGACCGGGGGTAGGAAAAATATCCCAATAATGGGTAATATCCCAAATGGATATCCCAATAATAATATCCCAAACATAGATATTTTATGTTTGTTTGCTTTTTGAAAAGACCCCACAAACTTAAAGCCAAATTTTCACCAACAAAGCAGAGCTGCTTGTGCAGCTCTTATTTCACCAAGACGAAAAACAACAAAAAAGCCAAAAGCTAAACCCTGAACTCTAGAACACCTGGAAAAGCGATTGCTCAAAAAAGTAGGACCCAAACCCTTCAGCTTGGTCGCAAGGAAACACCTGCCCAGCATTTCTTTCACCGTGACGAGCTGGACTCGCTACCCCGAGCACCAGCGGGTCAAACCCCGGCTCTGCGGGAACCCGCGGCATCTTTAACGCGATTTCCCACTGCCCACGCCGCGGGTGGGGGATTAAAGAAAGCGATGCCGAAGGAGTGAGCGGTGCCGGGGGCGAGCCCGGGCCCGGGACCCCCGGGGTGGGAGCGGAGCGGAGCCGAGCGCAGCCGGGCTCGCCCTCCCCGCTGCTGCGGCGGCCTCGGAGCGCGGGGGGCGGGCAGAGCCGGGCTCGCCTCGCCTCTGCTTTGGAGGGCGGGGGAGGAAAGCGGTGCCGGGGCCGGGGGGGGAGTGTTTCGGGTTTGGTTTTGGAGCCGGGAAACCGGGAGCGCCGCCAGCGCGCAGACCCCGGCGGACGGGGGCAGAGTCGCGGCGCGGAGTGACAATCCCGGCGCAGGGTGACAATCCCGGCACGGGGTGACAATCCCGGCGCGGGGTGACAATCCCGGCGCGGGGTGACAATCCCGGAGCAGGGTGACAATCCCGGAGAGGGGTGACAATCCCGGCGCGGGGTGACAATCCCGGAGCGGGGTGACAATCCCGGAGAGGGGTGACAATCCCGGCGCGGGGTGACCATCCCGGAGCGGGCACAGCCCGTCCTGCCCCGCCTGCTGCCATCCCCGCTCCGCCGCTCCTCGGGGAGTCGTGCCCGAAGCCCAACTTTCCAGCATGAACCAGACGGCCGGGGTGAGCAACCACGTCCGCTGCTCCGGCAAGGGCTCCAAGGTAAGAGCGGCCGGGGCTCCGCGCCGCGGGCAGCGGGGCTCGCCGGGGTGCGTGGCGGCGGGGATGCCGCGTCCTTGCCTCGGCTCCCGCTCCCCAAATCTGCAGCTGAGAGCGTGTTCCCCCGCCCCGGGAAGCAGCTAGATCCCCGCTAGCCCATCACTCGGCGAAGTTCAGCATCTCTGCCCGGCTCCCGCCGCCTCCCCGCGGGGTGCTGGGGCAGGGGTGGCTCTGGGTGGCTCTCGGTCCCTCCGCGCACGGTGACCCCTTCGGGCTGACACCCGCGCCGGTGTTGAGAGGGCGCTCAGGGTGCTGCGGCCTCTCAGCATCAAGTGCTGGAAGGGTCGGAACTCGTGCGCCTGCTTCAGACGGGATAAAATGCTTTGAAGGAGAGGGTTTGTGGTGGAGTGAAACGTGGGATCAGGTACAGCTTTATCTGCTGCTTTAACTTCTTGCCACGGTGTGTTTGCATAGCCAGCATTAAAAATAAATAACTGAGATAAAACATGTTATTGTGCACTCTGCTGAATTCAGTAGAAATGTAACTAGGTGCTCGTACCTGATCCAGGTCAAATTTGCATTAACCTTTTTTAGGTGGTGATGAATATACCCCTTACATCTACACAACTACTTTATGTTGCAGAGTATCAGTGCTGTAAAGTCAGATACATGTGCCCTCTTACAGACACTTCTGTTGATGTTGTTCTCCTGCAACTCTTTGAAGTGTTCCTCTGTGTTTATGTTTCTCTGTTATGGTGGACACACCACTGTCCCCAAGATTTCATGTGCTTTTCAGGGCTAGTATTTGGTAGAGAAATATGATTCTGTAATACCTAATGGGATGCGCCCTAAAGAAGTGCAAAATTTACATTTCACCACATATGGTGCTGTGCTAGCTTCTTTTTTTTTTTTTTTTAAATTTTACCTCTTAATACTGGTGTCCTGTTCCATCCTCTAGACTTGGTGTTGAGGTGTTGTTTGAGATGCTGGTGCTGCTGCTCACCTGGTTGTATGCTTTGTGTCTAGCTAGTGCAGACCTAACCCTACAAACTCTTAAGCACACAGGTTTACTTCATATCTCCCCTTCTGTGAAGTGAATACAGTTGTTCCTCCTTTTCTCATATAGTATTTATAAGATTAAACCCACTAATCATAAGGGTATATGAGTATTAAAAGATGGAACATGATGAGGGCTGTGGAAGTAAACAAACAGATTAGATGAGTCTGCTGAAATTATTTACTTAGCTCCATGACTAATCATATATTTGAAGTTGAACCCTTACTTAAGCTCTTTGCATAATTCAAGGGCTCTAAATCAAATGTCCTCTGGATCTTGCCTGTAAATTTCAATGTTGGGCCTCCTTCCTTTTCACTTTCTGGTTTTCTTTAAGTTTTGGGTTGAACAGCTAAGGTTATTGCATATCAGTAATAATTTATTGTATCAAGCTGCTGACCTAATACTTTAATGCAGAAGAGAGATAGGGCTCAAATGTGTATATTCTTAGCACATGATAATTGATACATTTTTATTTGCCTGTAAGGCATTTTCGTCTCATTTTCAAATGCTGTAAGATTTGGATATTTTTTCCATTTGAAATAAATACTTTTTTTTTCAAGTCATAAGATTGAAATGATTGATGATTTCAGGATTTAATTAAAACACAGAAAGCTCCATGCATGACTGATTTAGTTTCAAGGAAACCTTGCAGAGTTCAGAAATGAGAGTTTATCAAATGGGGCTGAAAAATCAAGTAACTGATCAGTAAGAGGTCTCTGAAAGAGTAGACAGGAGGCAGAATAGCCAAGTTTTTTGTGACTCTGTGTTCTAAAGGATAGAAATTAGAAATGCTGGTGAGATGTTTCATACCTGTGCTTTACTTTTTTTTTTTTACAAGTAACAAACAAAAAAAAAGCCTCAATGAAAAATAAAACAACAAAACCACAAACAGGACTTATCTGACTTTCCTAATCTCCTAACTTTTGAACTCACAGCTGATTTTAACCAAAATTGACAAAGTAAGAGTAATGTTGTGTCAGCTTGCTACAAGTGTCATGGAAATCAATTGTTTAATACAGAAGGATTATTTAATACCTGAAAAAAGGAAGAAGCAGGGAGAAATCTGTCCCACTCTGTCCCAGTACCTCAGTCAGGACATGGCTGTTGCTACAACAGCATCTGTCCTTTGCCCATCATGGGCTGTGCAAAGACTGGGAGGGAATGGGAGAAAGGAAGGAGCACAGAAGGAACTTCCAGAAGAACTGGAAGTTTATGGAGGCAAAGAGGCAGCTGTGGGTGAGGGCTGAGGTCTTCCTAAGGGGGAGTGTGTTGAGCAAATAATTAGTCATAAATCACTTTGTTGTCACAGCTGATGAAACAGTGTTAGGGCTTTTTTTCCTCCCCCAAAAAAGTTATGTTGTGTCAACTCAAATGCCGGCTCAGTGAGGTAAGGCCGCTCTTCTTCCTGGCTTCTCCTGAGCTTCCCTCTTGCTGGGCAATGGGCACTTAGACTTCACATTTCTTTTGCAAGATTTACAGCTGTGCTCAGTTGTGGTGAGCAAGAGAAGTAGCATTTCAAAGGAGGGATACAATTAAAGCCCTTAGATAGGCTTGATTGTGATTCCAAACTCTAGTAATGCATCCCTACTAAAAGGTGTATATATTTTTAACATTTTTATGTAATGTTTTTCAGCTGTTTCTAACCAAGAGCTAGAAGCTCTAAGCCACTTGTGAGTGCTATTGAAAGACTGATTTATTGTCTAGAGAGAACTATTTTTGAGAAATATTTTGTGTACATACAGCTTCTAATGCTCTTTTTTCCTGCCTGTGACTAATCCCTTTGCCTTCCCTAAGATAATTTGTGGGAGGAAAGCAAGAGGATTCACCCCAGTGCTGGAATGAAAAGCTGTGTCACAGGAAGGTTTCTGATGTGTTGGGGTGGTTGGGGTGGTGAGCAGCCCGAGCCTGTACAAAACCCACTCACCTCTCCTGTGTGGGCTGGGAGCAGGATTTAACTCTGGTTAAGGAAGTGCACTTTACTGCAAGATCACTCAGATCCTGCCAGAAGAATCTGGGGATCAGTTCCAAGCTGTCACATTTGGAGAGATTTCTTGAAGCAATTAATGAGAGCTAAGTCCATATGGGGATTCAGGCTTTTTCAGCACTGCAAGTTGCAGCTCCTAGCTTTTGGCTTTTATTCAGCAGTCCAAAGCCCCACACCAGCCAATACACAATACAGAAATTGTATCTTGAATTTAGCTTCTTTTCTTAAATTAATACCAAGATGACACTGTGAGAAGACACTTTGGTTCATGTTTGGACTCCCAAATTCATCTGTCTTCAGGGAGGAAAATCTATAGAAATAATTTGGGATGCTTTTTTTCTTTAGAAACAACTATGCTTGGGGTCCTTCATCTAAGCACCATCCCCATCCTCATCCAGTGAGAAAGGAGGTGTCCCATGGAGCAGGATTTGTGGATATGGTGTCCTTCTAAGCATTGATGAGGATTCAGAGACCCACCAGCTTCCATCCTTCTGGGGACTGTTGTACCCATCAGGAGACAGGCTGCTCCACAGCAGGAGCCCTCCCATCTCTCCTTTTGGAGAAGGGGCAGAGCAGGTTTCAGGACTGTTTTTTGGAGTGGCTAAGATGGAAACTCACAGTGTCTCCAGGGACAGGGGGATGCACTGTCTCTTTATTTTGGATGAAAATGCCTTTAGCCAAACCATTGGCTGACATGCACAGTTTGGAGGGCACGGTCAAATCCCCAGCTCTGTACAGCAACCTCAGCAGTACATTAGGGCATGTCCTTTGGACAATCCTGCAGCTATTCACTCTCTTCTGACTTCTCCCTGACTGTATTTTTGAACAATTGCAGCTGTTTTAGCTGTTTTGTGTGGAGCTCAGTCTTGGATACGGTCAGTGCGTGTCTTCTGGATTGGGTCACCCGAATCTGATTCCCGTTGTCCTGTGAGATGTCAGTCCAGCTCTTTGCCACCCTCATACGCAGCTTAATGCACCACTGATGAATACCCAAACTGATTATGTGTTTGGAGGGTATATTATGTGTTTATTAGGCATTTATATCTTTATTTTGTGCAGCTAGGCTTTAACCTCTTCCTCATTCCAATCCTGATGTGTGCATGGGAGACAAGTGTTTTCCTGCCTCAACAGCAGTGATGAGAGTCCCTGTATGGTAAAATGAAACAAAGCTGCATTAAACCTGAGCAAATGGGGCTTGTTTCCATCACAGATTTTATTGGTGTCAACACATGTCACATTTTGGAATGCAGCAAATACTAAAAACCACCTTTCCTCTCTCAGCATTAATTATGTAAGCATTAAAAAAAGCTTGGTGAAGCAAAGTTAGGACATCCACCTGAATAAACATAACCTCACTTTTAATCAGCAATAATGAATGCTCAACAATAACAGCAAATCATTTGGACAATTTTTTTTTTTTTTTTGCTTTTAAAGGAGAGACAATTGTCCTAATTAGCAGTATTGGTATGTAAGAATGTGGGTATGAAAACAACTCAATGCAGTAATGTAAAGTGTTTGTTAAAGTAAAGCACTCTCAATTAAGCTGAACTGAAAATGCAGTTATGATTGTACCCCTGGTTGCTCTCTCTCATTGTTTTGAAAAGAACAAATTTAACCTACGAGAAAAACAAACTGCTGATGTGGGGTGTTCTGCCCTGATCTAAAGGGACAGTGCAACATTCATACAGCTGTGGGCAAGGTCCATAATGTCCTTTTAATAGATGAAGAAGGAATTTGTTTTTATAGTTTATTCCTTAAACAATTAATAAGAGATTATTGCATCTACACTGGGTAAATCCAATTATCGTCTCTTTTACACAAACTATTCCACTCACATGAATTCCATTGATTTCAATTGAATTACTGCTTATTTATGTTGGTTTAAGTGCAGAGACATTCAATATCTCCAAAGTTATGGAAGCAATAGAGGCCCAGCATTTCTAGGACTCTTGGATGCAGAAAATTAAGCTAAGGAAGCTGTGCTGGCTCCTTTGTATTGTTGCTGAAGTGGAAACAAGTTCAGCTTTACTTGCACATTGTATTTTACTGTGAGTGGTAAGTTACCCTGCACGGGCACAGCTAAGCAGTGTATTTTTGAGTTTCCTAATTTTAATGCTCTAGTGGGAATGCAAGGTCGACTTCCACACCTAATAAGTATTAAAGTAGGACTCGATGTATCTGCCAGGGCTTTAGAACATGATCGGTCAGCTATCTCCAAAATTCAGCCTTACTCAGAGGCCAGTCCCTCAGAAATTACATTTCCATCTCAAAACACCAACCTTTCAGAGTAGTCTAACACAGCATTGCATGAGAGAAACAGACAAGATCAGTGCCCCATCCTGCTGGATGCTGTGACCCCACACAGACAGAAATGGCTTGGCCTTCAGTGTATTTATGGTTTAAGCTGACAATAAGAAGTAAAAATCTGGGACAGTGGGAGAATTACTCTGGTTTTGCAGGCAGTGGATTGCCAGGAGTAAACCACCAAAAAAATTCAGACTGGGTAGAGATGATAGACTGAAGTTGAGATTTTCTGCCACAGAAAATAAGGAAATGCTAATCATTGTCCATTTAACAGTCAGCAGGCTCATCAGCATGTGCTCCCCATATCCCACCAGTGTGTCCCTGTTTATGAAGCATCCCTTGCCCAGGGTAGGTGTCAGCAGGAAAAACTGTGGACAAAGAAGGGAGAGAAAACTGTAGACTTGGGTCCTCTGCCCATTAGAGATCCAGATATTAGTTTGGCTCTTTAAGGAACAAGGTTTCATTTTGCACAAGCAGAGGAACTGTGTAGTGTGGATTTATCTCTTTCCCCTGTACTAATTTGTGAAGATCCTCTATCTTCTACATCCTTTGGGAGGAACTTTCACAAAGCTGCAGAGGCAAAACCCATCAAAACTTCAAGTGGTGAACTCTAAATCAAGAAGACATGCCAAGGAACTTAAGGGAAAGTGTTTGAAACTGGTTTTTATTACATTGTCTGACTTCCTTGTAAACTGTAAGTTTCAGTGGACACTATCTGGTACAGGTGCTGAATATGGTGAGAGAAGTTCTGCTTCTGTTGATGTAAATGTAAAGATGATTTTAGAAATCTCTACTGTCTGAAGGAATGCAGCCCCAAGGATTTTAGGAGTAACAGCTGTGGGAACTTCTTGATTTGATCTTCCTGTTATTTCAGACAGTGAAATCTGCTTTCTCTATAATTCTACCTGTAAACCTGATGGCTTTTGGCAGTTAATTCCAGCCATGTTTCCTGGAGAGCGTCCTGCAGCTCTCTGAGTGTCAGGTGTTTCATGAGGGTCCCCTTAACAGGAAGTTTGGCAAGAGGAATGATGATGGGTCAGGACCAGAAGTTTCAGTGGAAGGCTCAAACACCCCTTTGAAGGATGGGAAGACAAAGGGAGATGGCCAGGCTGATGCTGCAAATGTCCTGAGTGATCACAAAACCTCCTGGCAGGGGTTGTGCTTTCCCTGACTGGAGGGAATCCAACCACAGGATGTAACCTGAGGAACAGCAGGCTCCTCTAGCCCTGGTGTTGGTGGAGCATCCTGTCTAGGATATTTTGGGTGATGGGGAGCAAAAGGAGATGTGTTTTTTGTAGCCTTGAGCAATTATGCACCAGCAAGGGTGTACTTTGCCTACAACAGCTGTTATTTTAGGGGCTGGAGAAAGACCATTCCTCCCTCATTAAATATTTGCCTGGAGCATTATGGAAGAGCAGTGTGGAGCTCCAGGGATTTCCAGCAGTGTGAGATTTCGAGCTCTGCACCCCTGCAGTGTCCTCAGGCACAGGAAGCCCTGAGCCCTGAATCTGAATGAGTTCTGGGCATCAGCAGTGACAGAACCATCCCTATTTTTTTGTAGGTGCTGCTCTGCTGCTGTTTTTCATCTTTAATGAGAGTTGAACACACCATAAAATTTTATTGGGTGTTTATGCTAACAAAATTAACTAACAGTTGGTGCTTTAAAAATGCAGCCAGAGCTATGAGCACTATAACTGGGAATGTGCAATGGCTTTTTAACTGGTGTAGGACAGAGCAAATGTGTGAGTGCCAATGTCATTTAACAACAAACCACTTTATATTAACTTTTTTAGTGACCAGAAATGATTAATTGAAATTTCCAAAATAAATCTTAGCACGATACGCGCTTAAACAAAATCAGATTTTCGGACATTAGGTAGCTGGAAGCTCTGTCAAAATTGTGGGGTTAATTTATAATACCAAGATTAATGTGCTGATAATCAAAATAAATTAGCTTAGCCACTTCAATACTTCAATGCTTAAATCAAATAATAGGAAGAAGATTTATTTTAGCATTTTGATTATTGTGTTATAATATTATTATTTTATTTTCCAATAAAATAGATATAATATCATGCTGTGAATGCTGTATGGATTACTTGAGGCCATTATTTCAATAGGAGTACAAAGGATCTCGAGGCTACAGAACAAAAAAGAAAAGGGATTATCTTCAGTCTCAATTTCTTGCTCAGTAGAATGTATTTGGCTTATTTCTATATCAGCACTGTTAAGCAAACCTAGGAAACTGATTTGGTTTCATTCATTTATTTATTTAGTGGTTTTCTTTATTTTCATGCAGTTTGCCTGTGCCTAGTCTGGAGAGTTTGATGTTTATGGTTTTGCACTATACTGGGGAGTTTTGTGCTGGTTTTAAAATTAGCAGATTGACATGCTGGGATTTTGTTTTATTTTATTTTTTTATCAGTGAAATCATTTGATTATCAGGTAGCACTGATTTACAACGCATTTATCTAGGTATAGTCAAGGATGATTTGCATTTCATGGCATTTACATAAATAAAGTTTGGCTAAGACACTTGAAGGGAATGTCCTGATTCCTGCATTAAGCCCTGAGCTACCTTGGGATAATGCCTGAGTGATTTAGACTCTGCATTTTCACATTGCTACGTTATCATAAGTGGCAGCTGATTTTCAAGGCCAGACACTGCTGCCATCAAGAAAAACTTATTTCACCTGCTTTTAACCTGCTGGTGTAAGCATGGTCTCGGGGATCTGATGTGGACTCACAGAAGTCAGCAGCAGTTCCACCTCACTGAGACTGGGACACAGGTTCTGCCCAGGCTTTAATTTTTTTAATGAAAGTAAGGATAAGCACTTCCCTTGCATGGTCTGTGAGCTCTTTGGTGGAGGAGGATGACTTGGTAATCCACTAAGTGGGGCTCCCATCCTTATTTTTGGCCTTGTTACTCTGCTTAACATCTGAGAATGTAACAAATTTTGGTGCCATTCATTCAATGGAATGAAGGAAAAAAGGCAGAGGAGGGACAGAGATACAGTTGTTCGCACAGGCCCTGTTCCATGTCGTCCAAACCTTGCTCCAAAAGACAGCCTTGGAGGGAAGTGTACCCAAAAGACAGAGCTTTTTTGTAGGTGTGGAGTACATGGAGGATAAGCAGAGGCCACATCAATTTTTCAGCTCACTTGAAAGGAAGGCTGTTAAAATTATAAAACCTTGGGTAATTTGAAAAGAGAGCATGTACAGCTCTCCTAGGTGTTGTGTCTTCCACTAGGCAGAATAAAATACACTGCAGCAAAGTCAGGGCTTGTCCTTGGTGACAGCCCCAGGGAGAAGGTTGGGGTCTGACAAAGGTGGTGGGCACTGGGGCCCTCTCAGCTCTGCTGGCAAATTGAAAAAGGGCAGGACATCAACATTTTGAAATCAGCTAATTTTCTTATTTGCAGATGGCGTCTAAAATTTGAATGCCAGGAAGAAGCTGAAATTATGGCAGACAGGTGTGTGCTGCTGGTAGTTTACTGCTACTCAGGACAGCAGATACACCACACAGTTTATTTTTTTAATGTATTAATTTATGCTTCTAGGCTTTTGACTTTTCTTGGACTTTCCCTTATCATCTGAGCCATCCTAATATTTGCAGATTTTTAGTGCAGTTTTATATTCAGGTTTGATTTAGCTAGATAGCGACCTCACACAGAGGCTTTGCCACTGCTTTAACTGCTTCTCCTAAGTGGAGGATCAGAGAGATTTTCATGGGTACAAGTCCAGGAAAGGGCCAGCAGCAGGGACTAACATCAGTGTTATTTCTATTGCAGCACTCTGTAGGAATACTAGTTGCATATAGGGATTCAATTGAACAAGAGGCTCTCCAGCCAGATTGCAGAATACTTCTTCCTACATCAAAGAACTTAGATTTTAAATTTGTTCACTGCTTTATGGTCATCCCTCAAGCTTAGGACTCTTTTCTTCCCTTTACATTCTGGGTGCTCAGCTGTGATATCTGTGTTTGAGCTCACTGATGGTCTGGGGTTCCCTAACCTGGTGACACCTCCAGGGCTGCACCTGGAGCCACTGGGAGCAGGCAGTGAAACATTTCCCTGGCCAGGCTGTGCTGCCTCACTGCCAGTGGTCTTGTCTGACCACCCCTTGCACAGTTAATCTGCCAGCAGAGGCCACTGAAGTTTCTCAGTTATTTACTCCAGTTTTAGCCACTCTCTACTGTTAGAGATCTCTCCTCCAGCAGATCAGGACTATCCTTCAATTTCCCAGGTCCTGATCTCTGCTTGCTCTGTACCTTCACATTTTCTGACTTCTTCCAAATTTAATCACTTGAGTTATCTTGATATTGTTAGAATTCCCTAAGGCTGAAGCAGTGTTACAGAACATATCTGTGCCCTGTCTGTATCTTTCATTCTCTCATTTAGTGTTCATTCCTGCTTCCTTCCTATGCCTGCTCTGCTCCTACTGTTTTGTGTGTTTGTTTTAATGGCAGGGGAGGGCATTCAATACTCTATTTTACAAGGAAGCTAATTTACTTTCAGTGAATAAAACTAGCTGGTTTTCCTTTACATTAATTGATAAGGGTAATTCGCCTGTATTTTTGTTGTTGTTGTTGTTGTTACTCTGTGTGTATTTTTGCCTGTACAGGGTATTTGTAGCACAAAAAATAAACTGTCTTGCTAGTTTGTCCAGCTCAGGGGCACTAAAGGGCTGATTTGGACTGAAACACAGATATCTTTAATGGGCCACTGAAAAGGCAGTGGTGGCTCTTATGGAAGTAGTTCAAGCTGCCATTCAGAAGCTGCATTGAGAATTTCTAGCCATGCATGATCACAGTGAAGTGATGGAGGTTTTAGCCAAGGTAGGAGGGAGGAAAGAAGTTGTTAATGAGCCCTCAAACTCTTCAGTTATGGCAGGAATTTGTTGTTGGTTTTTTTCCTCTTTTATCCTTTTTTTTTTTAGAAAACTTCAGTGCTTTTTATGATTTTAATGGAAAGTGATCAATGCTGTGCACCATCACAGCATTATGATCAAAATGCTAAAACTATCTTTGACAGCAGAATATTGTAAGGGTTAACATTTACAATATTGTAAATATTAAATGGAGAATATTGTAAACAGTTAACCTTCCTCACATATTTTCCTGCTATAGCTTCCTTGTATTTTACAACATCATTTTTTTTGCCGGAGAAATTCTGTTGGCAGCTCATATGGGCTAACTGAAAGAGAGGGAGATTGTCCTGGTTTCTTTAAGAACAGGAAAGATATCCATGTCTAACTTCCAGGAATACCAGCAGAAGCAACATCCCTAAATCTCTTGTGTGCTGATGGAAGAATTGTATTTAAAGCTTTTCCAGTGTAAAATATAAAGTTTATTGAAGAATCAGTAATGAAGAATGATAGTTCCTGGTGCTTAAAGTTTTAGTGATTGTACAAAAATGAAGCCTATAGCAATTTAAATTATAATTTGTAGAGAAACTACCACAAATTACTTATTCTTTCTTGAAAGATCCTTTCTTATTTCCTTGTTAATAGACATCATTCAGGAAAAAAGAAATCAATCATTTAGTCAATAGAAGTTGTCATTTTTGTACTCTCATGTTTTGGAAATAGAAATTAAAAGGAGTTAGGAAAAGGGAGCAAATTTCACTGTGGTCCTACCACTGTTGTTTCCAGACTTAGCAATTTAACAAAGACTAAAAACATTCATCTGAACGCTGACTGTATTTACCTGAGAAGCAGCTGTACTTTGCAGAGGCTGAAATGCACAGATGCACCCAAAAACTGCAACAGAGTAATAAAATATAGGTGTAACCAGAGCAAAGGTATGTTTACATTGTGTTTACACTGTGTGGTAAAAAAGGTATCTACTGTCCCATGTGTGTCATTTGAAAGCCAACATGCCTGATCTTGTCAACAGCACCATGGGGTCCAGGTGATAGTGTTTGCCGAAAAAGAGATATTTTTTGGTGAGTCAGAAGGGTATACTGGACCATCACTGGAGGGACACTGCCTTTCTGATGTATAAATATGAACAAATCTTTACATTTTGGCTCTGTGCGCTGTAACAGCACTTCTAAGCACCTCTACAACAGCATTACAAATGAAATTTATTAATTTCATTTAATAAAACAAACAAACAGAAAAAGATTAAAAGAAACATAAAATGTTTGTAGCTAGTGTTGTTGCAGAGGTGAAGAAATGCCAGAGTCCTGCAAGGAACTTGAATGAGTCCTCAGAAATACTAAAATTCCCTTTCTGCACTAATTGGAAAACCAATGTAAGGTGATCCTTAAAGGATAGGACTGAGTTTAGGATTGCAGCACCAATATTTAGACATTTATTTCTGCTCACATGTAACTTAGGAGCAGGATTTTTCTGCACTAGTGATGTGTGAGACGTGCCCTGTATTCTTCCAGCTGCTGCTCCATGGGGACGTGAACGTCCTACAGATCTTGTGCTGTGTCTGCTGTCACCAAGAGTATGTCTTGGAGATGCTGGGATGTCTCAAATGATGCTAGATATCTTCATTTAGCCAGTGGAATTGGACAGGCAATATCTAAGCTCCCATTATAGTCAGTGGGACATAGTGGTGTCTGGGGAGTGATGAAACTCACTGCAGGGTTGCTGTGGGCTGGCTGCTCCCTGACTTGCTGCTTATATTCCATTGATTTCCTTTGACTAGATCCCTGTTGGCTCTAATAGGAGTTTAGACACCTGGTACTCATATAAACACCTGAATATAGACATCTTCATCTCAAATTACATCCCTCTTGTAGCATCAGCCTCCTCTACTGGGTTACTAGTTGTCAGTGTGGGTAAGAAAAGCTGGGAAGAATTATGGTATTAAATCCTTGCCTGCCATTTCCCAAGAGCCAGGACATTTCTTGTGTGTCCAGATGGATGGCTGAATACCAGAGTGTAATCGGCAAAGCTGAGAGTGATTTATCTATAAAAACAAAAGGCACAGCAGTGAGAGCTTGGGGGAAAAAGACTGGGTCTATTTTCCTAAAATTCAGGTTTTAGAAAAGCTTTGTTTTGTTTTGATCAGGGTAATTCTGGCAGCAGACTTAGACTGATGTCTGCATTTCAATCTTGGTGAATCCTTGGAGAGGCAGCCAACAGAAAAACTGGACCAACAGAAAAAGGATGCTCATGTGAACTTGAAGATACCAGTTCTCTTGAAATAGGCAAATAGGATTTCAAAACTGCTGATATCAGTGCACAGAAGATTTATGAATCTCTGCATGGAGCAGAAGGCAGATGTAGATAAAGCAGGCAAGGTTAAATCATGATTTGCCAGAAATTTTAAGCATGATATCAGTGTCAGTGTCTCTGACTGCTGGTTCCTTTGGGCACCCTGACAAAGATTAGCTAGTCACTTCTTACTCAGGCCATGACTTATTTTGTAGATCTTGCTCTAAATAAAGTTAATTAATAATGAGATCTTGTGTTGAAAAATACACTGCTTTCTGTTGGTACCATGTATTATATTTGCACAGCAGATTGCCCTCCCCTTACTGCTCCAAGAACTAAAGATGGGGTGTTTACTTCAGTGTCCAAAGGCAAGGCTCATTCTCCACTCCCTTAAGGGGGGTTAAATGCCAGCATGGTGACATTTCCCTCAGTCCCCTTGTCATAACCTCAGTGGGCTTAATTCAGCACATGGCTGATGGTAAATTCAGGCTGTCTCAGTACTGCCAACAGTTCTTGTTTTACCCACAGTCTTAGCACTGTTAAATCTTAGCATTTAGTTCTAACCTGGTTCTTTAATATTTAGGAAAGAATATATAAAATATTTAGACCTCTGAGAGAGGCAAACGTTGGGAAGGTTATTTCGGGGGAAATGTAGTTGGTTTAGGTTTTTTTTTCTGGTGGGTAGCTCTGGCTTGTTGCATTTAGAGGGTTTTTTAACTTAGTAATGCTCTTTAAAGAAAGTATATTTTTCCATTACAAAATAACTTTATGGCCAAGCAACAGTAAAATTTGTAAAGTCTATGGGGAAAACATCTACTCCTAAGGGAAAACATGTACACATTAGAAAGTAATTTTCAAAACTCTACCAGAACTTAGTGAACTGTGTTTTAGATGCATTATCCTCAGAAGGGAGGAGACAAGGAATATAAAAGGGACAGTCATCAGCTAGGATATGTCTGTGGGCTCCATTGCTGTAATGTTTAACTCCTCAAAACCTCTATTGAGATTTGCTACAGGTAAGCACTGATGCTGTAGATTGGATTGAATTACATTAGATTAGTATTACTCCAGTTTTACAGACAGTAGAACTGAGAAAGAGGGACAGCAGGGACTGGATTTTCAGAGATAATTTTCACTCTTGTATTTAAACATGACATTTGGTAGTCCCTGCACAATTGTGTTCCACTACATGGGAGGTGGGAGCTCTTTGTAGGGTCTCTTTTTTTCCATCTACCACCTCTCTGGCCAACCTGTGCCAGTGCCCCACCATGCTCAGAGTAAAGAATTTCTTTCAAATATCTAATCTGAATCTGGCCTCTTTCAGTTTAAAGACATTGCCACTTATTCTATCACTACATGCCCTTGTGAAATGTTCCTCTACAGATTTTCTGTAGGCTCCCTTTAGGCACTGAGAGGTACACAGAATTCCTGAGGGACAGAATACTCCCAATTGTTTATTATTTGTAAGGTCACAAGCCTGCAAAGGGGATTTTCTGGGATCTCCTGTTTCCTCTGTTCAGTTCTGGTGGCTTTCTGCATGACATGCCTGTGATATGTACAAACACACAAATCCTTCCCTTGGCTGGGAGTAAAACTCCTCTATGATATTTAATTAGCCTCAGTTTGCAAAGCCCTGAAGAGAATTCCCTGAGAATCTCCCTTCTTTTCTTTATTCCCATGTTTGCTGCATGCAGAGAGCAGGAGAAGGGACCTGAGTGTTTTCAGCCATGATTTTTTGCTGAATGCTACTTGGTACTTTTGCACAGAGGATCTCCACTGCCCAGCACTGTTTATGGGTGGGGAAGCAGAAATGCCTCTCTGGAATGGAGCTCTGGGATCTCCTCACTCAAACCCTGGTTTTTGTTCATTTGGACTCATACATGCTGTACTAATCACTCAATTGCTCTGCTGCTCCTTAAAATGCTTTGATCGTGAGGTTTTGGCATTTTTTTTTTCTCTTTGTAACATCACTACTTTCCCAATTCCTTCATGACATGAAGGAAAAAGGGCAGTGGAAGTTTTTGGAATACATGCAGTCTTAATTTTCTGTAAGCTGACTTGTATCCTTTTCCCTTGGTGTGGCTTGAGGTGAATTCTAGATTTAAAGAGTAGTGATATAAACCATTAAAAAGTTTTGCTGTCTAACCAGGCACAGTGTTTTTATAAAGCTGCCTCTTCCATCAAATAAAGATGAGAAAGAGATCAGACTGAGAAAATCACACTCTTTAGGAACGAAGAGCATGTTTTATTGATCCAGAACAAGGAGGCTGCAGAGCTGTGCTGTTGGTGTGCATCATCTTCACTTGAACATGGGTTTCACTCATGGATTGATAATCAGCAATAGGCTGCCAGTGTAAGGTTATAGTCAAGGCCTGTGCTTGAGAGCAAAGTTTCAGAAGAAAATGTGAGTGTTACATGAACAGTTTTTGATATTGCATATTTTGACATTGATTTTTGGGTATAGCCAAATATCACAGGGGAAATTGAGGAAAGCCTAGGGAACAGAGGTGGCTGTAAGGCTGTTCCAGCAGGCCATAGCTTCCAGCATCCCAAGAAAATATTGCAACAAGCAGAGAACAGTGAGGGGCCAGTTGGCCAACACTGTTATGATGCTGAAATGTCTGAGCTCTATTGGAGCACAGGTACTGAGCTCTGACACACCATTCCAAGCAGAAAGTAACTCCTTTTTCTCCCCTGTGGCGTCACATTTGAGTCAAACCTCGGGGCCAAAGAAGAGTTTCAGCTCTGTATTTTTGCAGATGCTTCCAGCAGGGCTCTTTTACTCTCGGGGTGGCTGCTGAACATTACAAAGCCCTCGTGGCACAGGGCACCAGCCAGGGCATGTCCACACATTTCCAGCTGAACAAGATCCCTCAGCTCTTTGTGTTTCACAGCACCCCAGTGATGGAGATCCCATTTTCCAGGAGATCAAGCCAAGAGATCCTCAGGTGCCAGTGGCAAGTAGAGGCTGCTTTCTGCCATGCATTATTTATCACTCTGTCCACCTCTGTGCTACTTTAAGGGCTCCTTCTCCCTACCTGCTCTGAACAGGTCTTAAGCCTGGCTGAAAATCAGGACTGTTCTGTGTGATTTGGTTTATGTCTTGGCAGCAGCATATTAATTATTTTGTAATGAACCCCAGATGCAATAATAAGTTGCATACTGAAATCTGTGCCTTTAACTTCTATAATATTTGTTGCGTTATGGAGAAGTTATGTGATTTTTTTTTTCCCCTAGGGAAAATAGACATGGGTGGTCCTGACCTATTCCATTTTTGCCTGTCCCTTGATTTTTAGGCTGCGCTGTAGTTTAATTTCAGTTTGTGCTGATCTGTTTAGCACTTGTGGTGGGTATGCATGTTTTCAAGATGAGAACCAATGTCAAGCTATCCTTTTTTTTTTTTTTTTTTAATAATTCTCTTCAGCTTTCACTCAGATCTTGGCCTCTCTTTGGCAGGTTGAATAGCCAGTATTTGCACCCATTGACTGCTGTCTTGGCATCTGAGGGGGTTTTGTTTCCAACCTGAGATTCTCTGTGAGAGAGCTGCTTCTAGAAAGGCTTTAGCCCCCCAACAGAAGAAGAATGAGACCATTTATTTGGCAAAGTTAGATACCTACATATTGCTTCTTAAAAATCCTAACCAAAAGATATATACTGATTTTTTAAAAAGTGGAATTATCTAATTATATATTTTTTTAAATTTACCATTATATCCATTTCATCTGAATTCATTTCAGCTCTTTTCCATCTGAAAATGCTCAAGTTGCAACCTCCTTGGTTTTCAGTTACTTCTGTAATTCTATTTAAAAGTTCCTTTCACAGATCACTGCAGAAAGAAAAAGAAAAAATACATGGAGAGACTTTATATGCTAAGGAGGCTACTTCAGACAGAGACAATTAATTGGTGCTGAACAGCTCATACAAGAAAATCAGGAGATGTGAACTGAAGATCAGTCTTTGAAAATGTGGTTAACAGGCAGAGCTTAAAGCCTCGCACTGCAGCAGACTGGGCTGAGAGCACCAGGGTTTGATCCTGGGTCCTAAGGAGCTTCCTTACTGCAACCCAAGATGAGGAACTTGATCCTTTCTATTCTCAGATATGTGATTATTCTTAATTTTCTTTTTTTTTTTTCTTTTCAGATCTCACATATGGAGTAATGTACTTCCCTCATAAGAGAGAAGCAGCAATGTGTTTATTGATATAAACTGACAATTTAATGATGTTTAATTGTACAAAATTCAGTGGCAAGGTACACTTTATTATTTACTGCCTAGAGGGCAGAGTTGAACAAAACCATCAGGGAGACCCTCCTGTTAAGTCATGAGTAGTGGGGCAATTGCCTGCTTGTGCATTGAAAGGAAAAAAAAAGAAAAATCCACAGCAACAACAAGAACTGCTGGTTTGAGGCTGAACATTTCTCCATCCATCCATCCATCCATCCATCCATCCATCCATCCATCCATCCATCCATCCATCCATCCATCCATCCTCAGTCTCACCTCTTGGTCTGAGCAGAATTCCTCAACATTCCTGATCTTCATTTCTGGCAATAGAGTTTTAGCACAAGTGTAGCCACATCTCTCTGGAGCAAACAAAGCATTACAGAAAACAGAATTAAAGAAAAAAATAAATACATTTATTGCCTGTGATGGAAAGCTGTAGGTGTGTGGCAGAGGCATATTCAAACTCAAAATGCAAAGCCTGCCATCAGGGAGCTGAATATACTGTCAGATAGAACAAAAACACTGTAGAAGGCAGCACACTCATAGTAACATTCAGAAAGATAATATACTACAGATAAAAGTCAAGCATCCTAATACAGAGAGAATTATACTTCCTTACAATGAACATGTCTTTTCTAACAGCAATACTGAATTTTTTTTATAGGCTCAATTCCATTATTTTCACTTGTTCATGTGAATACTACTTCTATCACAGTTAATTAAGCAGATTAGAGTTTGTGGGGTTTTGCCAGGCTCTGTATTGTTTCTCCCAGCAGAAGTGGTCACTGGCTAAAAGTTCTCCAGAGAGTGTCAAGAGTTGGCAGGAAGAAGTCACTGGGGCCTTGAGCTGAAATGGAAATGTCACTGGTTTGCTGCAGTAAAGAAGCAAAGATGCTTCTTCTCCAATACTGACATCCCAGATGCGCTCCCACATTATTTGAAATTCATGGAAATTAGATATTTATAGCACCGTGCTCATTAATTCAAATAGAAATGGGTCCCAAATAGTAAGCAAATGTTTTCAACTTTCATGTGTTAAGCTGCAAGAGCCTATTCTTAGCTTATTCATTTCAGGTTGTGATCAAACAGGATTAAGATGTGCATTTATACATAGTTTGACACAGTGTTTGAAAGGTGGAAGGATAGTTAAGTAATTTCCACGGCTATCAAAGTATTTACTTGTAATTAGCAACCAGAAGCATGAAAGGATTTGTTGCAGCAGGGCTAAATCTTTAAATAACATTTCGCAAAATTCATCTCATTTTAGCCTCTGTGGTTAACTCAAATAAACTGGAATAGAGATGAACCAAAGGAAAAAGTGGTACTAGAGAGAAAGAGACAAAAATTCAGTATCTTTTGAGGATGTGCCTGTCAGAGAATTGGTTTGTGTTTGAATCACAGTAGCCTTGTATTTGAGATGTGTGCTAGACATCCCTACTCTTCACATGCCCCAAAATAAACAACAGACAATGTGTGAAACGTGAAATCAGAGATGCAAAGTGTTTTGCTGACAATCTCTTTGCAGGTTAGGGGCAGAAGGTGGAGGAAAGGTTTGTAGATCCCCAATTCCCAGTGCTTAGAGTGCACTGGCTCTGCTCAGCAGCTCCTCTCTGGAAGGGTGCAGGCAGAGCCTGACCTGGCTTTCCCTGGGCGGATTTTCACCTTGAAAGTTCTTGCCGGTGGATGGCTGGGAAGACCCAGGTCCCTCTAGCTGCTGCTGCTGGACTAAGAAATGGCAGGGAGATGCAGCTTGGAACATTCAGGCCTGTTTTAGGAGATGTGCTTGTGCTTGGTGCCCTGGACCAGTGTGTTAGGGGAGGTCTTGTACACCTGACTGCTTCTTGTGGTAGGAGGTTTTTCTGTGCCAGGAGGGGATTCTTTCCAGCTGATCATGCAGAGGAAAAAGTCCATCTATGTGTACAGAACAGATTTCATCTGTGCTCTGGAGAAACATGGATGCTGCCACCTGGTCCAACTGAGGGTTCTGGCATGAGCCAGGGTGGCATTGCCCTGCATCAAGCCTCCAGTGTGCTAGGCAAGGTGATGGCCATCACCTTAAATGAGTTCTGACCCCTTCTAGCCCAAGTCTATTAGCTCTGTGTCGACAGGAGACTGAATTATCTGTTGTGGCCCGAGATCTGGGTGCCAGCAGCTGGCTGGAAGCCCTGAGCCACTGCAGCACAACTTGTTCCTTTCCTGGCTGCACTCCTCGTGTGACAGCACTCTTCCAATTGCTATCCTGGGAGCTGCCAGAAACAGCCTTTGGACTGAGTGTCAGTGGGACTGAATTAACACTCCCTGGTATCCCCAGCAGTGCTCCCTTCTCTGCCACTGCTTCCCTCCCTGGGGTCTCTCCTTCTCCTGCAGTGCCTGGTGCTCATGGTGCAGCAGGAGAAGGGAGGTGATGTCCCCGCGCAGAACAGCCTGCACATTTCTGTTCCCTGAGACTGATGGGCTGTCCTGGCTCCAGCAGATCCAGGGTGCCTGGGACAGTTCTGAGGCACTGAAGCCATGTGGCACGTGCTGCCTGCATCTCCATTGCTGAACCTTGGAGCCTCTCCAGAAAGGATGACAATTACTTTTTGGCAATGGGCCAGCACCTGGTTCATTCCCAATGCACCCAGCAGTCACTTGGAGCAGCAGTGGTTGTGAAGGGCCAAAATCATGCAGGTGATTTTGTTAACAACTTAAATTTGTAAAGGCCTCAGGACCAGTGCCCCCAAATGGCCCTTGACTCTGGTTAGTTTATTACCAGAGACATGAAGCCCTTTCCCTTTTTCTGTCTCAGGGGACCAGTCTCACAGCCATGCCCAGTGCTGCTGGGGGCACAAGGGGCAGGAGATGCCAGCATTTGTGAGGCCTCAGTCAAGACAACTATCCTTAAAATCACGCCTGATTTCTCTGTATGGCTCCAAGCTAGGGCTAAAATCCAGAGGAAAACTTCTTCTGAAGTGTTTTACTGACTCTCACAAGTCAGTAAGTAGTTTCATGGCCTCTTTGGAGAATGGCAAAATGAAAGGACTGGAAATGAGCACTCTTGTCCCAAAGGCACCTTGCCTTATTGTCAGTGTCTTTTCAAGGTAACCATTCTGTTACTTAGATGTTGCAGGCACTTGGGCAAAGCTCCTTCTTTAAAGACCCATGAATGGATAGACTGTGTGTCAAAATGCAATTTTAAAAGGCACATAATAAAAACAGTATCATTCCATAGCTCTCAGTACCATTAAGCTAGTCAGCAGGGGATGCAGAAGTCACCCAGGAAAGAAAAAGCATGATAATTTTTCAGAAGAACATAGGCTGCTAAATTACTTTGCTGCTTCCAACCATCTGGGGAGAAAAATAAAGTACATTCATCCCTGCTTGAACTGATGAATAGAAACTGAAGAAAAGACTGGGTTTTTGTATTGCTGGTCTGCATGTTAATCCAGAGCCTGGAGCTGGTGGATTCTGCATCAACTGAGCATAGCCAGCAGAGAGTACGTGCTGAGAACTTGCCTCTGTGATACAGTGTGAATAATTTCATTCTGTTGGAAGTGGTTTCTCAATGGCCTGTACAGAGAGGAGGATCTCTAGTCTGGTTTTCTGGGAAAATGAGGTGTTATGTGACCACAATGTGTGTGTGAGTGCACAACTGCTTCTGCTTCTCTCCAGTAGCTTTTTTGATTCAGCCAACCAGTATCAGCTAGATGTGATGAAAGGTCTGGCAAGCTTCATGAAAATCAATGCCTTCATAAAGGAGATGAGACTCTTTTTGTGCCTCCACCATATTAAAGCCTGCAGTATGGATTTACTCACTGAGATACTGGAGGCACTGTGCAAAGGAGACATAGGAATGCTCTAGTCAAGGAAGAAGCATCAGCAGGAGCTGATTTCTCATTATACATCAGAGAATCTCACCATGAGCCACAGAAGACAAGACTTCAGTAGTTCTATTAGCCAGGGAGGCAATATTTTCCCCTCTTTTAGTTTCTCTCTGCTCTTGCAGACAGCGATATAATGTTATTTTAAGGGCTATGAGTAACTAACAAATAAAGAAGTTATGGCATTTTGCTTAAGACTCTGGAAAACAGCCCAGCAGAGAAATTTCTAGCAATGAAACTGCCATCTAGACCATGCTCAACATCAACATGGTGAAGCATCAGGGATCTGCTTCTTTCTTTGGACTTGTGGGCATTCTTTCTCCAAGGAAAGGTTGGTTCCTTCTGGGGGTGAGGAGCAGCTATTACTGTGAGGCTTGGCTGTGCCACGGCAGGGTTATGGACCTTTGGAACACAGCCTGTCACTCATGCCCTCAAGACCAGAAAATTAAAGGGATGTGTGTAGTTTTTAGCAGGTTTTGCTCATTTTAGGGTGAGCAGGTAATTTGTAATTTTTTTCATGAGTTGCTATGAAGGGTGGGATTCCTTGGGGAAATGACCCCTGTGCAAAGCCCCACGTGTGTGAGGACTGGGGTGACCCAAAGGAGGCTGAGCTAACACCTACTAATGACTCCAGTTACAGCACAAGTGGCAGTGGAATGAAGGCAGTTTCAGTAGAAGTTGGGCAGAAAAAAAATACGTTTTGGTCCAGACTTAGCATCCTTCAGTGCCTTTCAATAATATTGTTGTGTGTGCAAGAATTAAATGAAAAACAGCAATGAAAACAGCTAACAAGCAGTTTGAGCCATCATCACAAGATGTGATTGTACATGTGGGAGCCATTTAACCCACATACATCTTCAGACGAGGACTTTCTTCTTTTGCATGAGAGAAGCCCCACGCATACATTTATGAAAGTGTTTCACTATCATCCTTTATAATCCTTCAAATTATTTTTCTTTTTGCTCCTTTATCCTTCATTCCCTTCCCTGTTCCTCTCCTGTCTGTCTGTCCATGTCTGTGTGCTGTCTCCTCTCTGAAATTTGTGATTTCTGATGCACAAGCTCTTTCTGTTTTTTACACGGCACATTGCACAATGGGTCAGAGCCCATTCTTGATGAAAATATTGCATTATTTTTATAATAATCATACTTTACACACAGAGAGAGAGATTTACTCCTTTTTATTTATAAATGTAAAGAGAAATTACTATGACATTTTGGTAAAGAATATCCTAGGTAGAGTTGCTTGTGGGTTTTTATTTTATTTTGCAGTCAATTTTCCTCAACTACAAGCGACTTTATCCAGAATTTTACAGTCTTTTTCATTTTCCTTGAGCCTGGTTGGAGTTTGGCTAGCACTTTATCAAGGTCCTGAGTCCTGTTCCTGCCCTGTTCTTGAATCTTTTCTAGCATTTGCAAGATTTTTGGCAGTAACCTTTACAACCATATCCATATGATAGAATCCTCTCCCACTTCCAACAGGCACCTTGGTTATCAGCAGCAGCATTTTCCTCTTGATGCAAAACCCTGGTTCTCTTTGCTACGGGAGTTGTGTGCTTGGCTTCATCCAACCTTGTTGACAAATTTCAGTGAGAAGTCTGGTCCCTTCCAGGCTCTCTTTATAGTTGGTGGAGTTTGATGGATCTGCCCAAAAGCAATTCTCCCACCCAATACATGAAACATTCTTCACAAGCCTCTGTCTCAGAGCTCCCAGCCCTGGCCTGAACAGTGTCAGTGTTTGGCCATTGTGTTTCTTGTGCTGAAAAGTGTTGCAGAGCACTCATGCCATTCCTAATGGAAGACAGACTGCAGTTTGCTGCAGTTTTGATTTCTAATATAATAAGAAACAAGGTAATGCAATTTTTTTTTGATTTATAGCTTGTGGTTTATGACCGCATTGCTGCAGTTTGTGTGGATATCTGTACACTTAACAAACTTAGACATGAGGTCAGTAGATCAATAAATAAGTGGGCTATGGGGGTACAAGAGTTACAAATGAAGACACAACCCCATGGTCTTTGGAGTCACCTGAAGCACGGTCAAAAAAGGAAGTTGGTGAGAATCAAGAGCCCAGGGCAGAGCCTGGCCAGCTGGAACAAGGCACTGAAGATGGAGTGGTTCCAGTGCTGGACAGAAGCTCTGCCTTGGCAGGAGGGCTGCAGTTTGATCTCTTTTGGAAGGCCCATAGCTGAACTCCTTCAGGCAGACCATTCCAGGACATAGGCTGTAGTTAGAGGTATCTGCATTCCCAACTTCATGCCCTGAGTCAAGAGCCAAAATTCAGGTGGGATGACTCTGGATAATTCCTTATCTTTTTGTACATATGAGAAAATTAAGAGCTGTGTTCCATGGCTTTTGTAGGAAGCACTCCTTCCATATTTGCATCCAATATTTCTAAGACCTGTCAGAGTATGTCTGGGGTGCAGGGGATAGAGAATCTGCCAATATGTCTAGAGAAGTAATGTTTTATTCCATTGCTGTTTAATGCATTCTTTGTCCATTACTCATGGAAGGCAGGAAGGTCCTTTCACCTTTCTGCAACTGGAAACTGTGCCATGAAATTCTTTGTCCAAGGTATTTCAGGAATACCTTTCATTCTGCTGGAAGGATCAAGGTCCAACAATCACTTCTGGATCTGTGTAAGATGAGATCTCACTTGGGATCTTTGCTGATGGATTGGGACTAGCTACAAAGGTATGTTACTTTTGACCAGGACACATTCAGGACTTTGAAAGGGCTTCTGTTCTACCCTCAGGGAGATGGTGGACGCAGGGATGGTTAGGAGATGTAGGTGCAGTTCATTGATTTCAGGAAGGGGCAATAACTTAATAACCAAACTTTGGGGCTGACAGACCCAAGCAGAATTTTTCTTTTTGGTCAATAATATTCAATGTTCAGACTCACATCTGTCAGACTGTCTTTTGCTGTTTGTCAGTTTCTCTTCCAAACCCTATCCGTAGTTAATAATTTAAATTTTGCAGGCTGGCTGTTCCCTCTGTTTTGCTCTACACTGCATTCTTTGAAAACACATGGGAGCTTTTCTCAATATGATAACAAAGACTAGGTATAATATACCCAGAGAGGTCTTATCACTTTCTTACAGTGTATAGCAATTGCAGTAGTGCTTTTGATTTATGTTATGTCCTCCTAGCAACCACACATTTAGTTTGCCACAGTCATTTCAGCTGCACATTGAACAAACTGATTTGGGATTTTTTTCCTCACGGTGAAAGTCCTTAATCTCTTAAACAGCTCAAACCACTTTCTTGGTCTTTGTGCTAAAACTTCTCTTTTATATATATATATTATAAATTATTATTATTATTATTATTATTATTATTATTATTATTATTATTATTATTAATAATAATAATAATTATTACTATTACCTCTTTTTTTTCACTTTTCTCTAGACCTATAATTTTCTTCATTTTTGCATGAACTTTAAGTTTGACCACTTTATTGATCTAATACCCGACTGTACATTTTTTAGATTTGAGGCATTGATACTCTGTGCCTATTCCAAGTTGGTATTTGAAAAATTACCAACCCTATCCAAGTCTTCTGTGCAGAGTAAATGCTGGCACATGCAAAGTGTTTACTCCATCCACAACACTTCCACTCTTTGTGCTGCTGTTGCATTTCTGCTCTGAATGCTTCAAGGGAAAAAGCACTTTCCCCCTCCCATTATCCACTGGGAAGAGAAGCACCATTCAGAAGAGCTCATTTCTGTTGAGTGGGTGCTAATTTATTATGGTGTTCTAAATTTATATATAAACAAGTGCTAATTTGAGAGCAGGTGGCTTTTATAGTGACAGAGCCATCTGTAGGGGACTGATTCTAATTTCATTTCTTTATTTCAGTTCCTATTTCTGAAGCACAGCTATCACTCAGTCCATAGCCAGTGGAGGCAGGTGGGGACAGCCCCAGGGAGGACCCACTGGCTGTGGAAATGCAGCTTGACTGGGACAGATGTGGGAGCAGTTTCCTCACATGAGTTGGGATTTCTCCCAGTCCTGACCTTGCTGTGCCAGTTAATTCCCATAGACTCAAACTTTAAGGCTCCATCCTGACAAAGTGTGTCCAGAGAAGGGCAATGAAGCTGGTGGAGGGTCTGGAGCACAGGTCTGATGGGCAGTGGTTGGGGCTGTGGGTGTTTAGTCTGGAGAAAAGGAGGCTTGGGGGGAAACCTTATCACTCTGTAAAACTCCCTGAGAATGTAGCCAGGCATGGGTCAGTCTCTTCTCCCAGGCAACAGGGAACAGGGCAAGGGGAAATTACCTCAAGTTGTACCAGGATAGGTTCAGGTTGTGTAGCTGGAAAAACTTCACTGAAAGGGTTGTCCAACTTTGGAACAGGCTCCCCAGGGAGGAGGTGGAGTCACCATCCCTGGGGGTATTTAAAAGATGTGTAGATGTGGCACTGAGGGATGTGGTTTAGTGCTGGACCTGGCAGTGCTCAGTTAACAGCTGAACTTGATGATCTTCAAGGTCTTTTCAAACCTAAAAGTTTCTGTAGTTCTTAAAACAAACAAACAAACAAACAAAAAAATTTGAAAGGTTGCAGGCAAATAGGGGATCAAGTCCTCTTGAAAATGCATATTTAATTGGAAAAGTAGTGTAGAATTAAGCATGTGGGTGCAACTGGGTGTTTTAGCACAGTTTACAATCCAGGAATCTGCATCCCTCATGTGTAAGGCTTTGAAAAGTTTTTTTTCTTCTAGGGGTCTCTCGTGGAGTAGGATTTATCCCTTTACAATGCCATTGGTAGGGTATGCTCCTTGCCTTTTGTTTTTGAAAAACAGTAAAAAAATTTCCTTGGTAACTTTAGCACAGGACATTGGAATATGTTCTCTTATTCTGCAGGTTTCAGACTGTATTTGCTTTTGCAAATGTTTTCGATGGATTCAAATCCATGATGCAAGAAAATAAGGAAGTCGATAGGTAAAATGTAATGTTAAAACTCTAGAAGGAAAACACTGAAAAATGTCTATGCTGTATGAGAAAACAAATAGTTTCTGAACTGTAGCACCAGATGTGCATGTGACATGAGGGCTATAAAAGGTCTATGCAGACTGATCCCATGTTTTTTGAAATTAATAATTTCCTTTTCATACTGCTCATCTAAGTTTACAATTTCTGGCTTCTACACTATCAGGAAGAAGAGAGGTTTTGTAGTAATTTTGCTGAATTTCAATTAAAATTGAATATATGTCATACTATATTTGAAAGAACAACCATTACCTTTATTGTTCATGGGAATATATTTTCTCCTGTGACCTTGACACCTTAGATAGTGTCCCAGGACATTTTTTCTCATCATCTTGGTTCAAGCAAGATGATTATGGGGATAATTCTTTGATTTATATAAAAAGAAAGGAAAAAGAAACCTGTATAAAAACTTCGGGCTTTTTCTGGCTTAATGCTTATTACTGCTAATATGAAATGTAGTAACAGTGAAAGATGGGCATATGAAAGATTCTACCAATTCCACCCCAGTCTTGATGCTCTGCATTCCAGCTCAAAAACTTAGAGAAGGAATCTCAGACACATTGGAAATGGATTTGTAAATTTCCTGAGTTTCTGAACAGAATAAACTTTGAAACTGTGTTATAGGAAGATCAGATGCTGTGAGTTTGAAGTAAACAGCAGCAGCACAGTCTTTCAGAGCAAGAAGCTGACAGAATGAATGCTGCTGAAGAACCCACATCTTTAATTTGTAGATCATTTCCTTGGAGAGATACCCTTTCCAGTGGTATTTCTGTGTCTTGGAGGAGCTCATGCTTGACTTCTTCCTGCTGGCTGATGGCTGGATTCATTCAGCCCACACAGTCTCAGCATCATTCCAGAGTAAGACCTCATATTGCTTCAATACCAGTGGACTCCTGAAGGAATATTTATCCCACTATCTTTGTTGTTTCCTCCTAACTACTGACCCTGAAATTCATACCTCAGATTAGAGAGATTAAAAACCAGGATGAAGAGGAACATCAGTGTTCAGGTGACAAGATTCTTTTCCATCTTTCACCCACTCAGCCATTTTTGCTGCCCTTTTCTTCTATCAGCAGGGAAAAAAGTACAGATTAGTAAAGCATTTAGTTATTGTATTAATCTCCAGGGATATTGCATGTGTCTGAAGGCCCAGGAGCCCTCAGGGCTTTTTAAATCACGTTGTTTCTTGGTACAGGGGAAGGATGATAAGTAAGGATGACATATTTGCAGGGCAGTGATTATTAGCTGACTGGAATCAATTTGCCTTTGGCAAAAGCTAGGTCACATCAATAGTACTTTTAAAAATCCCACCCTCTGTCTGTACCAGCCATGGCCTTTGGGTGTAACTGTCATAGGCAGATAAAAGTCCTGAAAATTTTAAAACACTATGGTAGCATAAACTTTTCTTTTTCATCTTTATAATTTTGATCGTTTCTTTACAATTGAAGTGTTTGTGAGAGTTGTGACTGAAACTGCAGAGGTTCAAGCATATGCTGAAGAAAATTTGGATTTGGCCACAGTGACTTCATAAATTTGCCAGTCTGACCTCAAGCCAGAAGTGACCCTGGGAGGAGCAGTGATGGATGCTGCCCTGTTTCTTCTCTTGAAAGGAACAGGCTCCTGTTCCCAGGCCTGGACCTTCAGCTCAGCAGAGCTGCTGGTGCTGTTCTGCCATCCTGCCAAAGGATGGTGGCAGCACTCCAGGAAAGCGTTTTGTGAGGATCAGTGCTTTTCTCTGAGTCTCCCGGCCCTCTCTGGATTTCCACAGTGCTGTCTTCTCACCCCCCTCCCTGCAAAACTCAACTCAGTTGTCCCATGAGGAGGCTGCCCTGCTCCAGTGACAGTGCTGATGTCACCTCTGATCTCTGTCCCTGCTGTTGGGGAGTGAGCTGAACCCAAGTATCAGCTTGGTAAAGGTTATATGCCTAGGAAATTTTCTCTTTTCCCTGAGGACTCTTTTATGTTTCACCATTGATGAATTAACTGTCTTCCTTTCCATTTGCCATAGGAGAAACCACCTTTGTCACCCTGATCTCTGCAAAACATCTTCTGATTCATAGGTGCACTCTGCCTTTTCTCTAAGACAGTCTGATTCAGATAAATAGTAAATTCTGAAGAGCTGTTCTTAGCTTGCACTTGGTTTTGAAGATGGGTGTTTCCGTGCCAGACCTGGAGAAGTTCATTGTGTATCCCAAAACCTGACATTTTTCCAACTTTATTATCAAATCTTCTACTAAAATATATCCTCTCCACAAACAGAGAGGTGGACAGCTAAAATCTGCAGAAGGCTCTTTGATAGAATGTAGTGTTTTGCTCATGGCATACTTCAACAGGCTGCAATTTTGAATTTCCCTTCCTAAATGTTTCACCAACTCTGAATGACACATAGCAATCTCTGACACACACCAAAGAAAAGTAAAAGAAATACACACTTTCCCATCTCTGGGGAGGTATGTGCCATCTTTTCCAGAAACAGTGCAGTCTTGATGGTTTGGTTGTATTCTAAATGCATTCAGTACTTTTCACTTCTACTATTGCAAAATACTTTATCTGACCTTGAAAAGAATTATACTTTTATACCCAGACAAAAAAAAAAAAGTAATCTAGTACAGAATGGAGCTGTAAGCCTCCTCAGCTACATGGATTACTGAAATCACATCACCTCTGTGCTCTGTTCATTGCACCAACTGCCTATATAGAGCAGCAAAAGGATTATGCAACTCTCTAATAGATTGGCTGTCATAACAAGACCCAAAATCAGGTGAGTTTGGTCTAAATTTGGGTTGTTGTGAACGCTTTTCAGATAGCTCTGTGTATGACTCCAGGTGTCTCAGTCTGAGAAAAACAGGGATTCATTAAAACTCAACATCAAGCTCTCTGATCTGTTTTTAATAGTTATATTACACATAATTACATTTAGACTCGAAATCCCTAGAAGTCTCTTTTATAGCTTGTCTTAATTAGCGTTGATCTGGACATGCTGAGCAAAAGCAAAAATTTTAGCTTTGCCTTATTCTATTCTTTCCTTTACTAGAGTAGTTTAAAGGATCCACTTGTCAAAAAGAATAAAGGACTCTCTCATATTGAGAGTTCTCATAAAAGGCCCTAAGAGCTTCTATAGCGCCATTACTGTCTATTGTGCACAGCAGATCTGTAAAATACTGGCATGGGGTTATATTTAATGCACTGAACATGGTTAAAATCAGTGGGAATCAGCATGTTTTCCTGTGGAACTGGGCATCTTTTCCCCCTTTCTTCAAAGAAGCCCAGCGGTTTTACACTTTCTATTAATTCCTTTATTTCTTTGAAGCAGGGTGCTTTGTAGGGGAAGGAAAAAAAGGTAAAAAATATAGGGGAAGGCAGAAATCACTGGCATTATGATTAAGCTTTGTGACATGACAGTTTATGTATTAAAATGACAGCTGAAGGAAAATTCATTCCTATTAAGAGTGGAAGAACTGAATGTGAAGACACCCGAATGAGATGCATACAATTGCTAGAGACAGAGTAAATAGTGGGTGTCACAAAACTGCATCAGCCTGAAAAAGAAAAAAATGCACAGAAGGCAGTACTGAAACTTTGAAGAAAGACTGATGTGACAACAGCTGCAGGTAAATACTGTGGGGGGAAAAAAGTAATTTCCACGCGAAGTACAGCCACCTTTGCCTTTTAAGTCTGTTTATGATGGCAGCAATGCAGCAGCATGCACAGGAGGAAAAGGAGAACACAGGATTTGTGTAAAGGTAATTAAGATAATTAATCCTGCTCTTTTGGTAGTCTTGATCACTGAAAACTTTGACAATAAAGGAGAAATTATCCTTTGGTATTACTTTTGCAGTATTGTAAGTACAGTCCATGGGACCCCAGCTATTTCAAGGAAGACATAACGAGGCCATCTCCTACATTCTGAAGTCTTGGCAGTTTTTGCAAACAGCTCCCCCAGAAATCCACCCCATAAGTGCAAAAAAAAGAAAAAAAAAGGAAATCGATGCCATTATTTAAAAAAAAAATAAAAAAAGGAGAATTCCTGTATCAAAAAGACGTTTCATCAGCAACAAGAAAAGTGGGTAAAAGGCCACAGAGTCCATTAAGAATTTTGCTATTAATGACAATACATTAAGTCATGTTCCAACACTGTGTGAAACTAAGAAATGCTAAAATATCTAAGTGGAAGAAGAGGAGTTCAAAACAAAGATTAGCTTTTCATGAGGCTAGTGGAAATGCCCACCGTTAATATATGAAACACCACAAGCTCCTTCTTTTTCCAATTTCTTTGTTTGCTTGGAGTGTAATTAATTTCTCCTAACTGAGGGCTGTGAGAGTTAATTTCTGTGGGTGAACTACTCACTGGAGGGACCATATTCAGAAAGAAAGAGACACCTCTCAAGGACTGCTTTTCACTACCTGAGACGTTTAGATGAAAATTGCTGGAAATGCCCATTTCTCTCCATTGACAATATCAAACATTGATGCCTGAGTGAGGTTGGGGTGTCAGAGGAAATGAGAGAAATGCTAACATTGATGTCCACATTTAATCTTAATCATCATAGTGTTACACTTGTGGAACTTATTGCAGGCTGTAATTTGTGCTGCTTTCTGTGGATTTTATTACAGCCAGGTCCATTTTGAAAGGACACTGGCTAAACTTGAGTAACTTTTCTAGAGCATAATGATGGTTACAATCAGGTTCAGTGTTTGTTGGTAACAACCAGGGAAAAGACCAACAGGGTAGGATTATGGTGGGAATCTGTAGCAGGATGAGATGAAATATTCCATAAGCACCTGTGATAAGTCTTGCTGTTGCTGGCTCTTGTTCTTTTGGGAGACTTCAACTTACCAGATGTCATCTGGAAATCCAGTACAGCAGAGAGGAAAGAGTCCAAGC
This sequence comes from Dicaeum eximium, assembly GCA_013396995.1. Lineage (NCBI taxonomy): Eukaryota > Metazoa > Chordata > Aves > Passeriformes > Dicaeidae > Dicaeum > Dicaeum eximium. The sequence goes on from VWZP01001896.1 coordinate 3,270,853, forward strand.
CTGGCTGAGAGCATCCCTTGGGAGACAGTCCTGAAAGGCAAAGGGGTCCAGGAAGGCTGGACATTCTTCAAGAAGGAAATTCCCATGTGCTGTAGGACAGGCCAGCAGGGAAGACAGCCTGGCTGAACACGAGCCTTTGGCAGACACTCAGGGAAAAGAAAAAGAGGAGTTTATGACCTTTGGAGGAAGGCTGAGGGAGCTGGGGATGTTGAAACTGTGGTGATTGAGTGGTTGAGGCACCAACCCAGGAGGAATTTAAAAGCTGTACAGATGTGGCACTGGTTTGGTGGTGGGCTTGGCAGTGCTGGGTTAATAGTTGGACTTGATGATCATAAAGGTCTCTTCCAACCTAAACAATTTTATGATTCTAACTTAGTGAACCTTGCCATTCAACCTGAGAACTTTTCTCATACCTTTCTGATTCCTTTGTCATTGCTTTGGATGCCTCTATGCTGCTGTGCTGCTGGTGGAGGACCTCCCTTGGAACAGGAGTTTGCACTGTGGCAGTGACACAACACAGTGCAGGTGACGTATCTGCTTCCTGCCTTGCAGCCAAGCTGGCTAAAGTGGGACCCTGATTTAGCAAGGGATGAAAAGGTGGAAGCAGTCAGGCAAAACGACTGACTGCAGATGCAGGAATCTGGGCCTAGTTGCTGGTTCAGTGCCTTTCCAGTGTCCAGAAGCAGGCACAGAATAGGGGAAGAGACTACAGCCTGGTCCTAATGAAAATGAAAAATGATTTCATACAAGTTTTTGCTGAAAAAGGGAGATTTAGTATTGTTAGCAGAAAACTCTTCCTTTGAATTCTATTTCAGGACATTACCTTCAGATGGTGTTCCAGGAAAAAAAAAAGATCATGTGAAGTTTTTTTTCAGTGGATAAGCAGAATAATATCAGGGAGATATCTGACTGTCATCCACCAAAACAAAACATCAAAGGCTGAATCAGCACTTGAATCAAAAAGAACTTCTAATTTCTTTGGGTTTGACCTTAAAACTTCTATAATTGGTTTCTGAGGTTTTTGCCTGCTCTTATCTAAATTTCCATCTCCAGTAGTGTTGTCTTCATCTCCCAGTTTTGTTGAACTTGTAAATCAGGTGTTGACTCTTGTAAGAGCTCAGCTTCATTCATTTCATGCACCAGTCACTGTGTTACTGGAAAATATCTGGAAAAACAGCTTATGCTTTTGCATTATCTAAACATAGTTGTTTCAGAATGCATGCACCTACAACATGAAGAATTTGTTGCTTAAACTTTTTTTTAGTGTTTGATCAATTTATGTGCCTACACTTGAAGTAGCTGGCTGCTCTGTTCAGAAAACTTGGTCTTTTTAGTTCACTCATCTACCTCAAAAGTTATATCCTCAGTTGAACTTGTCTTTACCTTGCACTGAGGAAAACTATCAGTGTTTTTATATTCCAATAGCATATGGTCCATATCCATGAAGATTCAGGAACTTCATCTATTTGCAGAACCTCTTACACACAGTGCTACCTCACTAATTTTTTTTCAGAAGGTTAAATACAACAATATTGCTCAGTTTTTCATAAATAGTCTATTGGTAATTCTTGTCCCTGTGGAGCAATCCTGTTTTATGAGTGCCCTTCCATGCTACAGGAATTCAAAATCATCCATGATTGCTTTCAGGTTTTTTTGCAGTGCTGCTGTCACAATGCTGTAGCCAAAGTAACCTGAATTAATTTAGGTCTACTGGCTTTAGGACCAATTTACAGTAATTGGTGGTCTGTCCTTTATGGATAATGCTTTTTATTTGTGCTTATCTTTACTTGCTGCAATAGCCTGGGACCCAAATCAAAATAGGCGAAGTTGCATAATTATGTCAAACTTGGCCTCCCTACATATTGGTCATTTAACAAACCACTAGATTTGATCTAATCAGCCTGTCATTTGCCTTGTTAATGTACAAATACTTTTTTTTTCCCAGTATTTCCTAGGCTGACTACAGCTATTTCTCTTGCTTGAAATTATTGCCCCTTCTGAGAATGTTACCCCCAAAATCTATAAACTGAAATCTTGGCAAAAACCTCTTCCTATCCTCAATACGTTGTAGAAGCTCTATGTATTCTTAATGTTTTCTTTTTACCTAGTTTCTAATGCATGGTATTACTTTTTCTCCCAGTCTAACACAAGCCACTGAAGCTCTTGTGAATGTTTTTCGGTTGCTGTTAGAAGGCTTTGGATTAAACCCAGCATTTTCCCCATAGTGTCTTCTGAGGGATTTTCCAAAAAAAAAAAAAAAGAAAATTGCTATGATATGATTGTTAGTCTCCTTAGCTCTGTTACAAAAGCAAACTTCTGTCTGACTACAGGAGTCCCACTTCCCTCTGAACTGCCTGATGTACTGAGCATTTCCATGCACTGAACTGCCCAGGGCCAGGGCAGGCCCTTCCAGCTGCCTGTGGTTGTCCATGGTGCCAGTCTGTTCACAGAGTTGCTGGCACAGTTTTCCTCTGTTGGTGCCCTCAGAAGTGTTTGGGCACAGCTCCAGCCACAGCAGAGGCTACAGAACATTCCCAGTGGGCTGCCAACATATGCTCCCTGTTTTGGAGGAGCGAGGGACTGCAGCTGGATGGCTGGAGCTCTACTGCTTGGCCTCTGGACACAAGATGTTCAGTGGGTTGTTTTATCTTTTTACATAGATGTAACTGTGCAAACTGGTAGCAAAACAAGCTGTTCTGAGCCATGTTTTTTGTGTATCACACTGGGCTGGAGCAGAACAAAATGTTGTGGTTGATGCACAAACTGGATGCTGGGAAATTGAGTGCCCCAGGAAAGGCTGGCAGGATTGCCACTGATTACAGGGTCTGAAGAGGTGCAGAAGGAACTGGGAATGAATTTTGATGTTCTGTCTTTCAATCTTTGTCCCTAGGCTGGCCTATAGCTGGTAGCTCAGTAGGCAAGAAGTGTCCTGGGCTGAGATTGTGACGGGGCTGTTCTCCAAATGATCAATGCAGGATGTTCAGAGGTGTTTTTAAACTGGTGGTCACCTCTTTGGTTGGTTGGACATTGTGTGTAGGCAACTGGCTGCAGGAAAGATTATATCCTTTACATGTATCCTTTAAGGATATACCTATTCCACCTCTTTCACAATTTAACTGGAAATATTGAAGTTCACTCTTGAGTGGTTCACATGAATAAAAACCCCACAACACAACCCCCCCCCATTATTTAAAAACTTCAAACTGAAAACACCACATTGCAGCCAGTTTTCAATTGTACAGTTTCACCTTGCAAAACCCAAAGTACCAGGGTGACATTTAGACAATAGACTATCCTTGCCCCAGAACAACCTTTTTTATAAAGTTCAATTTTCTTCTGCTCCTAAACACCTAAACAACAACCTGTTGATTTTTTGGTGGTTCCTTAACTCACAAAAGATGAATTTTCCATTCTCTCTAAAAGGGATTTACCTACAAAAAAAAAAAAATCCCCAAACTAAGAACTGCCAGATAAAACAAAAGCCAACTAAAAACAAAACAAAACAGAACCACAAAAAAAACCCCAAAAAACCCAAAACAAAAATCCAACCCCCCAGAAAACCCCCAATCTCCTCCCCTCAAATCCTGAAAACAGTGAGAGGCTGCACCCTGAGGAAGGGAATGTGCTGGGCATTTAAGAGCACACAAAAGAGCATTGTCCTCCTCTTCAAGGTTTCTTACCAAATCTGCCTGCATCATAAAATTCTTTGCTTTGGAATGGAGTTTGGGAAATGAGAAATTTCAGTCCACCAGAATCATGTTTTGGAAAAGTAGTCATTCAAGTGACCAAAGTGTGTTTCCATTCCTTAAACTAAAAATAAAAAAAACCCCAAATACTGAACGCCAAAAAACAAACTAACATCCCCAAATAATTAAAAGAAACTCTATTAGTGTGCAGGATGAGAAGTTCATGGAATGGGTGTAGCTGTGTTCTTCTCTGTACATCTTCACAAAGACATCAGCACTCATCAAGGCAAGGGCTGGTACAGCCAGGGGGTTTGACAGGGTACCAAGGAAAAAATGTCACCAAATGAGAGGCAGGAGGAGACCTGACTTCTCAGGTAGCTGGAAATGATGAACAGCCAGAAATGAGTAATCAAGAACAGCCCCTGCCCTCCAGAGGGCCACCTGTCTCCACCTCCTTCACTCAAATTTATGAATCACCTTAGTTCACAACTTTGCTGAAATCTGATCAAAACACTCAATGCTTGGTGTATGAGAGATGAAGCAAGATTAAAATGTTAAGATTAAGAGCTGTAGGTCATGGTTTGCTTCCCTCAAGAGCATTTTTACAAGGATGCTGCTCTTGCCTTGGCTTACCTCTGTCTACCATCTCCACTCCTTGTGCCCTGAACATCTGAACACTGCTTGTGCTTAATGTGGTGCACGTCTGAAAAAAACCCAAACAAACCAGAATTCCTGCAAGCAGGGACATTTTTTTGGTGTTTGGAAGGTAATGGGCACGTCAGTGGCACAGCATAATGGAATCACTCAGGAAAAACAATTAATTTGGATTTGGAAACATGAGATGCCATTCAATGAGGAAGTGGATTGATACCTTAAATTACTTAGAAATGGGGGGCTGTAAGGGGCATCTGGGGCTGAGGCCAGCCTCTTGCCATAGTCAGCCTCTGTCAGATAAACCCTTTCATAAACTAATTAGCTGATCCATCTTAGAACAAATTGGGTCATTTATTACCATTACTCCCACAGGGAAATTGTTCAAGAGCCTCACTTCTCTGTTGCTTTGAAATGTTCTTCTAATTTTCAGCCTCAATTTATTCATGGCCAGCTTATATCCATTTGTTCTTGTGCCAGTGTTGTCCTTTAGCTTAAATAGCTCTGTTTCCTCTCTTATTGTATTCCTTGATGTATTTATAGACAACATTCACATCCCCTCTGGGCTTCTGTTTCACTAGGCTGAACAAGACAAGCTTCTCTTTTCCTCGAGCACAGGCTCAGTGTTGGTGTGATCATCATTCTCCTCAGAACCTAATCTTACTTGGATTTGTTTCACCTCTGTGTGTATAGTGACAAATACAAATAATTGAAAATAACAGCGATCTTTATTCAAGATCCAATAGAGAAGAAATAATTTTCATTAAAAATGGGAAATTATACCTCCAGTACAAGAGGTAGCAGCATTCCCTATTTTTGGTAGCATTTATACAATTCTGAGCTTATTTCAAATGCAAAAGAAAACCCATTCCATGCTCTATAAAGTGTACATGTTGCTTTCCTCCACTATTCATACCTGTAAGTATAGGGGTTGTGGTTGATGTTTTCTCCTCCCAAGCAGATTTTTAGGCCACTGTTCTCTTTTTAGGGTCTGAGGTAAATTCAGAGGGAGAACTTTTGCATCCGTGTGGCCACATGTCTTCAGTAGATTTTGAAAGGATGTTTCCCCTTTCTGCCCCTACTCCACATGCAGCTGTGTGCCAGGGAAGGAGCTGTTTCATAGCTCTGCATTGCACTGGGTCACTGCCCCTGAGGTTCCCCCTGTCCCTGTGCAGAGGCTGGTGGCCAGAGCACTGCCCTGGGAAGTGCCACGTGCCCTGGGACATGTGGCATGCCAGCAAGGGGGCATGGAGGTCTCTTTGGACCCTTGAGTAAATCCAAGCCTGGGGACTGGCTTCATCTTTTGTCAAACAAAAGATGCAGTTCTCTTTCATGCTTTCACGTGCTCCCAAAAGCACGTCCTGAAAACTTCATTATTTATTATTGTAGCTCTCACGGTGTGTTTGATTTAGGGCAAGAACCAAAGATGCTGACAGCAGTGTGTGAGATACATATGAAGATAGTTTCAGGGAGTTTATATTCTGCTGCTTCGGTGCTGCAGAGATTTGGGTATCTATTTTACTTCAAAAAATATACACCTTTTAAAAATGAATGTAACATTTAGAAATATACATTCATCTGCTTCAGGTTAAGCAACCGTGAAAGCCCTTGAAAAGCCAGAGCCTAAAAGAAGCACATAGCTGAGGTTTTTTGGGAGATGCAGAAAAGGTGTTAACACAGATTTATTAATTCAGTTACACAAACTCTCCACATGTTCATCTCTTTATACTAAGAAATGTGACATTTATGGGCCTCACTGGTAAAGTAAGACTCAAGCAGAGGCCTAAAACCTGGAGCTTCAGGTGTGAGAAGTCATTAAATCTGTAGGAGTTAATGAGAAGGAATATAAAATATTTCACAAATGTTTCTGAAAACTTGTGTTATTCCTTTCTTTCTTCATATTCCTGGCACACGTTGTCATCAAATGGCCATTTGACATATCTACAGACATCTAGTCACATCTTTCTTTCTCATTTAAAATACTCTGTTTTGAGCAGTTTTTAGACTTCTAGAGATCTCTCAATTAGAAATGACCAAAAACATTTCAAATTTGACAACCATCAGGAAATACAGCCTAATCAAAGTAGGCACATTTTCCAGGAACAAATTGGTTTCAGTTTTGATACAAGTTCAAATGGAGAATGAATGTAAATCAATTGTGTCAGGTTTCTTTCATTTAAATATAGAAAATATTTTGGTTTTACTTTACCGTTTTGATTAATTTTGTTTCAGCTGTCACAGTAAAAGCATTTTATATTTCTGTTCATCATGTATCTATTTATAATTCGTATTTAATTAAACTGCCTTAGACTTGAAACTTTCCTGTAACTTGGTGGACTTTTTATTTCCCTTTAGAGTTTTGTGTTAGTGAGGAGTTAAATGATATTTTTTTTTTTCAAATTCAGAATTCCCTACTTCCATCAGTAAAATGGGAGTGAACCCCTTCTCTGTATTTCTTATGCTGTGGGGAGTATTAGCTTCTCCAGATTTTGATTCTTTTTACCAAATGATCCACATCAGTTCTGCTCAGAGAGCCTTTGGCACCAGAGGATCCATCCAGATGTCACTGGGTACCAAAAACTGGCTTGGCAGTTAGAGATGTGCCTTTCTTGAGGTGATTCCCTGTGTGGAGAACTGCAGAGGGTTTTGGAAAGGGCTGTTCAAAAGCTGTCTCTAAGAAGTGAGGGTACAAAGACGGGCTGGCAGAGCCCAGATGAATCACAGGCTATCAGACAGTTCATTTAATGATAAAAAGTGAATTATTGTGGTGCACAAGTTTTGTTGTGGGGAACACAGCACAGAAGGCTGAAACAGCATTACCCAGGTCTGGCTGCTTATAATATGGATTTAACTGTCTTTGACATCCAGTGCCCTGTGAGCAGTTTATTATCTGGAAAGTTTTAGAGCCCCGTGTTTCACTGATGGTTATTCATCAAGTGTTGTCTTCCTTCCCAGGCTGTGCTCAGACGTCTTTCAAAATTATGGTAAATATTGATTTAGTGCTCTGCTTAAACATGCATCTCTGGCACAGACTGCTCAGCAAGTGTGCCTGTGTCAAACAGGAGAATTAAATTCACAGCCAGGGTTCACTATAATAGCTGTCTTATTCATCTAGTGCTCGCCTTCTTGGGAAGCATCATCCTGTCATGTGTGTCTCTGAAGCACATAAATGAAATAAATCTATTAAAATGTTAAGGTCTTTGACAGTGAAATATACTCAGACCCTTAAGGCTGGAAAAGTCAATTTTGAGAAGTCACTGCAAAAATGGTGTGTTTGGGCTGTGTGTCTCAGCTCCTGCAGGAGAAACTCACATCATTCCCTCTTCCATTCTCAAGTTGTATTTAGTTTCTAGTGGAGCACTTCCTCCTTTGGAAGTTGTGCTGTGAGGACCAGTTCACCTCACCCAGTGTCAGAATTAAAACAGACATGCCTTGAAGAAACTGGTTTGGGGTTCAGCAATGATCCAGGTGACCAGAGGAGATGAGAATGGGCAGATGGATGTTCTTTTGTGTGTGGTGCCTGCTGGAGCCTCTTCACCAGTGTGGGCCAAGTTTGTATCTGTGGGTAGAGACTGACAGAGAACTCTGCAGGGATTTAATTATCTGGTGATCCTTGGGGAGAGCTTCCATGTGACCCACTGAGAAGTGCTCCAAATTGGGATTTTTGCCAACTCAGTCTAACATTAAAATGAGACTCTAATTCCTCAGTATCAGTTTCCTTGATCATAGTGTTTACAACAACAGAAATTGCTAATGCATGTAAAATTAATACAGCAAAATAGAAAAGGGTTGAAATAGTTGTCAGATGTACAGAAAAGATTAAGTGCACTCAAATTTAAAAAAAAAATAGTGAATTTCTGCTTTATAAGAACCTATGTGAAGTTATGCAAACCCCATCTAAGTTATTTTTCTTTTTCACTTTAGTGGATACACAAAACCACAAATCTTATTCTTTTTGCTGTTGCATAAAGCCCAGCCACTAGCAGTATTTAAACCTTAGTGTCTCTAACAATTCATGTTACTTGGAATTAAATTTTCTTAATGCGAAATGTACTGCTGCTGTACTGGATGTGGTCCAGTTTCTGGCTATGAGGAATTTTGCTCACTGTGGCCAGTGTTGCCTCTGTCATGGACTGATCCAGTTCAGCCCCGTGGTGCAGGACTGGCACAGCTCCAGCAGAGCCATCAGGGTGTTCACCTGAAGGTGTCTGCTGCTCTGCTGGCTCAGGACCTTTCCTTGGTACTTTTCTTTCTTGATGCCACCTGTGACCTGCATTTACCTGTGCCTTGTTGCTCTTCCCTAGAACATTTGTAATCTACCTACACACAGTCAAATAAGAGTCAAGCTTCACTTCTTTTTATTTTTAGATGTAAAATGTAAAAATATGAAGTTTTGAGGTCCTTCATTCTGCAGAAAACTCCCCCTGAGGAAGGGATGAGCTCCTGGAGTTGATGGCTCCTGCTCTTAGAAAGCATTTTTTCTGAGATGAAGAGTTTTGATTCCATTATATGCATTTTCCTGGAGAGCAGATGGGTAGATATTAGTCCATTTCTGTGTCTAGGAGGTTAACCTTCTCATTAGTCATTTCTTCTCAGTTAGACTTCACACTGAAAGGGCTGAAAAGAAAACTGGGCTGATTCTGAGCCCTGCAGCAGCCTTTTTTTCTCCTATGGAAAAAGATTTAGATATTTGTGCTGATTACATGTCTTTCTCTCTTTTCTTTTTTTTCCTTTGTATTCCCTTTCTGCTTTTTGATGTCTCTGTTTGCCATCTTCAGAGGAAAGCATCTGTTTTTTGAGAGGCATGAGGCAAGGCAGCTGCTGCTAACTCTGGAGAAGGGAGAGGACATAACTCATGGTGGTGTCAGTTTAAGGTGCTGATGGATTGGATGTCAGATTCAGACAGGCAGGTTGGTGTCCCCAGCAAGATCAATGATGTTAAAGGTTAATTAATGACACATGGCTCATTTAGATTAGGAAGGGCAGCAGCTGGGCAGACCATGAGATGGATTTGCTGAAAGCATCACAGCTGAAACGGGTTGTGTTGGGTTTGTTCTTGTGGAAATGAGCTGGTTTCAGGTGGACATTCCTGGATTTGAGTGTAAGTCATTAGGAAGAAGTTCTTTACAGAATGAGTGATTGAGTTCCGTAAAAGTCTGCCCGGGGATGTGGTGGATTCACCATCCCTGGATGTGTTTAAAAAGAGACTGGATGTGGCACTGGGTGCCAGGGTTTAGTTGAGGTCCTGGGGCTGGGTTGGACTCGATGATCTTGAAGGTCTCTTCCAAGACCTGTGTGTTTGTGGATGTTTGTATGTGAGCTTTACATACATGTGTGCATCCCCTCATTAGCTCCATAAAGGTCCCAGAGGAGATCAGAGACTCCCAAGAGAGGACATCATGGACAGTTTCTGAAGAGCCACCAGAAATCTGGGTCCTACTGAGCACGCTGGCACCAGGCCAGGGGGTGCTTAACAATGTGCTGAAATTTTAGTGTGGGGTTGAAGTTCAAAGTAAAAGCATAAATGCTTGGCTGGTCTGAGCCAGGTTGCTCAGCTTTCTGCAGGAGGGAGACTGTAATGAGTGAGACTGCTCATAGTAATAGTAGCATTTCCCAAAATTCAGGCGTGAATTCAGCGCTTTTCATCTCAGCACTTTATACAGGCTGCCAGTTTGCCTTATTGCAGTAACAGAGAAGACCTTTTACTCAAGATTTGCCCATCAGGCCAGTGGCAGCTTTGTAAGTAAAACTCAAGTGTCTTGAGTTGTGAGACTGCTGGGGAATAAGTTCACCTGAGCCTCCCCAAAGAGTCCCTCTCACTATGGATGGTAGCTACAGTACTGCAGCTCTGGTTCCTTTGGCTCTACCACCAAAAAAAAGGTCACCACTAACAAAAAAAAGTCACTTGGTCCCCAAATCTCACTTGTATGAGCAGGACCTTCCTCCCTCAGTCACGGTGAGTGATGATGTCCCCACACCTTTTCCTCTGAGGCTGAGCTTGTTGTGGCAGGCTCTGAGGGCTTCCAACAGAACCAGGCAATGGTTTTGCTGTTCATCCTGTAGAGATGAGGAGCTGAGTTTGGGCTCCCTGCACCTCCAGCTGCTGGCTGTGAGCCATGATTTCTGTGAGAGGAACAGGGAGCAGGCACACATGTGAAACAGACTTTGAGAAACAAAAATGGACCGTTCAACTCATCTGGCCAGCTGGGAAGGCTGTGGGCACAGGGCATGGCCAATTACAGCAGCATGATTTTGTACGAGGGGCAAGAGGTTCTTCAAGAAAATGTTCTCCAAAAATGCTTTTGTTCCTTCACATACCCCACAACCCCAGGTTTAAAGCAGATGTTACTCTTCTAGACAGCAGCTAGCTCAAAACAAATCTGCTTGAAGCAGGTGTTCTGATATGTATTATTAAGAGCAGGGAGGTGAATTCTTCATTTATCTGTTATGTATGGGGGCAAGCTCCAGAAAATAGGTGTGTAAGTACTGATTAATCAAATATTGGAATTAATGGGATAAAACAGCATGTTAATGGAAAATATTCAAAGTGTATGTTGTTCCTTATCAGTTTGTTGATTTTGTAATAAACATTGACTTGTCTGAAGAGCCACTGAATTATAGGTATGATTGAAGCAGCTTCATCTTATAAATTCTGGTGCTGCAGGTTGCTACATATCTTTGTAGGTTATCAAATGAAAGATAAACATGTCTGAACATCAGCCATGCACTGTCTTAGGAGCACTTTGAGAATATATAGGCTAAGTTTGCCCTCTACTGGATTGCAAAATTACATCACTGGTTTTATTACTGTCCAGATGTGTTATGTTCTGGTTATTCCCAAGGAAGTTTCCCATTATGTGATATAACACATACACACCTCATCCTCAAGACTTGTGTCATCTTTCCAGTCAGTCATCTTTGCTGTGTGAACTGCTCCCTGAATTATTTTGTTAAGAGTTGTTCTTTTTACCAATGTCTCTACCCAGGGCTACTTTCAAACAGGGTTGTTTTGGTGCTTTTTTCTGTGGATGAAAAAGTTTCTGCAGCAGGAGTAATTCTGAACATCAGGAATAAACTAAAAACTGATTGACAGGAGCCAGCTGCACACACAGATCTGCTCTTTTCCCTCTGACAGCTTGTTTCTAGCCAGGTCTGGGGTCTGCAGCAAGCTGCATTCACAGCCAGGAAAGAGCCCCTGAGGGGCTGCAGCTTCTGCTCTTTCTCTGCCAGTCACATATTTACTGAGCACTTTTAGTGTGGATGCAGCTACTTGCAGTCAAGGCATGAAGCAATGCTGCATCTTAATTCCAAGTATGTACTGGGATTTCAAGGCTCATTTGGTGCATACTTGAAATAATAGTTACAAACATACATATCTGTGACAGACTGCATTTGACATCAGCTCTACAAGTGACCCCAGAGTTAGGAGGTCACACCCATGAAAGTTAAATCTGCTGTGATGAACCATAAAGTATATGAGGCCAGGTGCTCATCTAATGTAAATCAGGATAAGTTCTCTGACCTGAACAGAATTGTGTTGACTTGTGCTGGCTGAAGCACAAAACAATGTAATTTTTTTTGTTTTAATGTAATTTCTCATTTGTTGTTTTCCTCTGTTGGGTGTGCTGATAAAGAAGGTTTCTTGGCCTCACCAAACCACTTCAAATTTCTGTCCTTGCTCATGATTTTTAGCTCTGCCAGGCTCTGTTTATAACTAGAAATGCTGTGTCAAAAATATGTTAGTTCCAAAAAGTAAATCAACATCTGACTGGACACGGCTCAGCTGTTCTTTGTTTTATCTCTGTGTTCAGATTTTATCTGTGCTGAGAAAAGACCAGACAGCACAGTGGGGCACTGTTGTCTGTCCCTCTGGCAGTGCCAAAAGCATGTTGGGATCAGGTGATGGCATTTGTAAGGCTCCTGTTACAGGTCTCCTTTAGTCTTCCCTGGATCCCCTGGCAGCAGTGTGAACCAGAAAGCTGCTGAGAGCTGCTGTGCTGACAAGGTTCAGGGTTTTTTTGCTATGAAATTGTATATCCGCACCCTGGTGTGCCAGAAGGTTGTAGTGAAAACCCCTGGAACTCAAAAAGCTCTTTCCAATAGCACTATCATTTTCCAGAGCCAGCAGGTTGCTGTTTTCATGCTGGTTTTGTATAGGGATAACCTGAAAGAGGCATGGAGATGGAATATTATCTGAGCTGCTCCACAGTCAAAACTAAATTTGGAGGCGAGGAGGAAACCAGCATATCTTAGAGCATCAGGTAATAGAAGGGGAGATATTTCTGGCTGGCTGATTTATTTGTCTATTTATTTCACCATCAATTTTGGAGTTAAAGTAAGTCCCTGAGAAAAATGGGGTAGGCAACAAATGATCAATGGTGAAAAGTGTATGATGAATTACTGTGCCTGTGGCTCTACAGTTCATTTCAGGGGCAGCACCTCCAAAAGAGCCAGAGGAAAGTCAGATACTTGAGATTGGGAAGAAATTATTAAAAATAAAATTGGATATTTGAATGATGTGTAGGCAGAAAAGGAGGACTACTGTACCAGTGGAGAGCTTGCTCTGACCATGGAGGTTGCTCTTGAAGTCTGGGAAAGTCTATCTCATCAGCCTTGGATTTCAGAATGTCCTTAGGAGAAGTCAAATCCTGGCATTTGTCCTAGTAATTGATGTCTTTCAGGGTTCCAGCTGCTCCCCTCAATCTCTGTGGGAACTTCGTGCTGTGGTGTCTTAGGCTGGACACAATCTGGTTGTACTGGGAAATGTTTGAAGGCAGAAACTGGTGCAAACTCCTTAGGAGGAGGTATAATTGCACAGAGAACAGTTCTGCTCCCTAAGGAGTTCCTGTGATTGTGGGGCTGAGGGTTTTTTAATGATTCCCAACCAGCCCCTCTGTGCTGAAGTAGAACTGCATGGATGTCCCATCCTGAATCTCATGTATCCTGAAATTTGAGGATTTTTTGGGTGGCACAGAACTCCTCCACAGAGAAGATGCTACAGCTGTGGTTTGAAAGGGGGAGCAAGGCTGGGTGTGGGAGGCAGCTCACTGGACCCTGAATGGGAGTTGCTGGGTGTAAGCAGACCTGCAGATTCAGTTATTTGATTGATGTAATTTTTTTTCCCATTTCATTAGTGACTATTCAAGAACAGTGTTCAGGTTAAGACCTGAACAGTTGTAATATTGCTGGCAAAGCTCTTTCCTTGACTATAACAACTTCTGGCTTCTAGGTGATATTCTTAGGACAAATCCTGAACCTCACAACCTGTTTCCTAATGATAAGCCTGGAATAGAGCTAGAAGTGTCCTAATTTTTCCATGGACTGGTGCACAGAGAAGCTAAGGTCTGTGTCCTCATAGGTTATTGGCACTTAACTCCAGTATTGTGAGTGCACCAATTGCATGAATTGCCCTGACCAGCCTCATCTTGCACCTGTGTCCACACTCTCTGGCCATGTCCAGGAGCTCTGTTTAAGCTTGTGCTCAGGTGTCCAAGCCTGAATTATATTGCAGGTGTCCCTGAGCCCAGCCCAGCCTCCTGCTGTCCTGGCACTGGCTGGACAGGCACTGCCCTTTGTGGATGCACCCCCAAACCTTCCTCAATGGTAGCTTGTCTCAGGCTGCTCTCCTGCTGGAGCTTGCTGAATAGACCTGCATCTGACACCCCACTGCACCTGGGTGGAGCCTGCTCACGTCTGTGGGGTGGTGCCTTGTGTCTCCCAGCTCCTTCCCCCGTGAGGAACAGCTCTGCTTTTGCTGCTCCCTGGCACTCAGACCTGTGGAAGACAGTGACTCCTTTATAGACATTTCAAGAACTAGCCCATGTATTGCCTGAGGTCACAGAAGGATATCAGCAGACATGACAAATCTTCATTGAACCGTCTTTCTTTTGTGCTGCATCAATCCTCTGCAATTAATACGATTTACAAATTTACGTCCATTACTTAATTGCTTCTGTATTCATAAAAATGTCACGGTGTTTTAGTTCCTTCTACATTTATGGGCTGGAGCTGTGCAATCTGTGGGGCAAAACACAGATTTCCACTTCATTATAACACAAATGGTAAACAATCCCACAAATGGCTTTGCTGTTAGCTCAGGCCTGAGAGCTGAGCTCTAGACCTCCGTAGAGCACAGGATACTTCAATGAAAAGATACATGGAATGTATCATGGAGAATGATAGAAAACATGGAGATAAGCCATGGAAAACAGTTTGGGAGAATGAGAGCAAATGTGAAGGGTAGATTGATTGTCTTCCAATATGAGAAACAAGCCATTTAAAAGGGTTTGGCAGTAGATGGGGAGAGAAAGAAGAGAAGGGGGCCTGGATCATGAGCACATTGCACAAAACCAGCCAGGAGGTTGTGCAGCATCTCTCACAGAGGACTCAGACCAAGCCATTTTTCTGTAATGCACTTGAAAGAAGAAGAAACACCCACGTCCGTTTTACCTGTGCAGGAGCCAGACTCTTAATTCCATTCTCTAAGTATTACAGAGGTATTGTTAACCCAACTGGTAGTCTTCCATTTTTAATATTAAAAACAATAGCTATGGCACTAGAACTAATCTGTGGGAGTTATAAGTGAAAGAAAATAATTTCTCTTACATTCCTTCATCTCAGCTCACATCTAATTTATTCACTTCATAGACGCATAAATTCACACAGAAGTCAGACTCAGCTGAAACCAGAATAGATGGAGTATTTATTGCACAGGCAAGAGCAGCCTGAGGAACATCAGCAAAAAAAGAGGGCACCACAAGACACATTCCTAACTCCTGTCCCTTAAGTACCTTTGATTTCAAATTCTCTTACAAAGGGGTAAATAGTACCAGAGCAACTGCTTTAACAGACTGCATGTTACAGCTGGTTAAGGAGAAGTTGTATCTCTTGTACCAAAAAATGCCTGCTTTTTATTTAATTAAGGAAAAAAAAGGCAATTATTTCAAGAGGAAGTAAGGCATAAAAACTGTCATGGCCAATTCATGCACCATTTAGAGTTACATCAAATTGCTCCACTCTGACTTTGGCCCAGATTTGTAAGACCAGTTTTGAGTTCAGAAGTTACTTTCTTTGTGTTCTATAAAAACACAGAACACTTGAATTTCAAGAAGGCAGCAAGGATTTGTGTGTAACTGAATGGGAGACAAAAGAGAGTGAGTGGCTGCCTGGGGTTAGGATCTCAATCCACTTCTAACTACAGTAGCAGACACAGGAATATAAATGTCTTTCAGTAAAGTCTTGAGAAAACAATGTAATTTTTCTCCATAAAAACTGCTTTCCAGCTCTCCTCCTCAACTTCCAAGGGAATCTGCATGTGTGTTACAGCTCTTGGTGCTAGAGGTCTTGGGATCCACCTCTTTCCTTATGGAAAGGGCTGAGGGGAGGATGCCTTGCCCCAGAACTGTGGAGTGGGTGCTGGATGCTGGTTTGCAGGCAGCCCAGGCACACAGAGGAGCTGTGGAGCACCGTGGCTACTCAAATTTGGGGCAATCTCTTGGGGTAGCCCAGTCTGTGTGAGCCCAGGACAACTGTGCAGAACACAAAGCCCAGTGCCAATGGAGCTGAAAAGTATCAGAGTGAGAAATGGGCTGAGCTGAAATTTTTTATGATTTCATCTGTAGACCCAAATGTCTAAATTCCACTCACATCTTGCTTTAGTGCTCCAAGTCTTCCACTGGCTTTACTTCCTTTTGCTCCACATATTTCCATTTCAGAGCCACTGTGGCAGTGTTATTCTGATTCTTCCCATTTTGCTCTGTGCTTAATCTCCTTTTACAGCATGGATTGGTCAAAAAATGTTGTTTACATTTTGAATTTGCCACTTATTCATCCCTGGAATCAGTGATTCCACTTGCTTCTTTTTTTTTTTTTAACTATATAAATGACAATAGAGATGGGTTCAGTTTGTAAAACATCTTGCAGATAGGTATTACAGAAGTCAATAACTTTTCTTATAAATATGCAAATTTTGGTTACAAAAAGTATTTTTTAAGAATATATTTTAGCTTAGTTTGTGAGAAATGGTAGCCTGATTTTTTTATTTTCAGCAGTCTGTAAAACTTCACTTGGTGCACCAGTTGTTGAGGGCTTACAGGACTCAGCTTCAATGGAAATGGGTGACTTAGTAAATTCTTAATCATCTATTTTAAAACTAAACAGTTTTTAGACACAATTTGCAGGTTTTGATAAATAAAAGTTTTCATGGCCAGAATTCCCACAGAAACTTCCACATTTTCTCCTTGCTTGTGTAGGGAGGAGGTTTTGCTGTCTCATAACTAGGCTTTGCCTTTTTATGCTATGCCTTTTTATGTTTCTGGTTAACATTCCTTGTGCAAGGCATGTTGTCCATATCCATGATGTGCATAAGACACCAGGAAAAAAAAATCCAGTAGTTGAAAGCCAAGATCAGTTAACCAAGGATCAGTCCTGTAGAAACACTTAATGTCTTGTGAACTCCCATGACGTAAAACAGCTGCACTTCAAAACAAAATCACTCATGAAGAATAGTTTGTCCTTTAAAAATGTCAGCATAAAAATATATTCTTATCTGTAAGAGAAGATTGAAATCCCCAAAACGTTTCCTCTCGTTGTATTCCAAACACTGAACTTCATAACTTCATTTGTATTGGTGTTTAATAAATTGGTTTTGTTTTTCAGCTGCAACAAGGCAAGATGAATTTTGTGGAAAAGGACAGTCTAATGGAGATGTGGTGTGTAATTTGGATGATGAATTACCAGAGTGCCAGAGTAGCCTGTGTTGTGGTCATTTTATTGTTCGATGCAGTAATAGAGTTAAGTTATATTTACATTTTCTAATTATATTTTGTTATGCAAAAGATTATATGTACGTAACCTCTTGCCAAACCAGTCGCTGAACTCTACTTCTCTCTCAGAAAAACAACAAAAAAGAGAACAACTGAGCCTGAAATAGAAAACAAAATAGATAATGAAAGCCCACAGAAATCACAGAGAGGCTCCACACTGAATTCCAGACAAGCATCCTGCATTTCATCACGGCCATGGCCCTTGCCAGGGCTGCAGCTCAAAGGATCCTCCTGCCAGCAGCCTTGGCCAGGATCCCTCACTCACTGCTGCTCTGGGAAACACATCTCTAAAACCATCCCTTGGCTTTGGGATCAGCTGGGGAATGTGCTTGCTGGAGGTGGTGGCACCCACATGACTGAAATTATTCTCCCCTGTAAAGGAGCTCCCCCTCAAAGGAGCCACAGTGGCAACCCAGGGATCAGCACTCAAAATGCAGATGGCATCTTCTCCCCAGACCCAGGCACAAAGAGTTTTTGTTCAAGGGGATGGCTCAGGTTTTGGTTCCTCTTCCATGTAGGGTGGTCACTCAGGAGCCACACCTGGACAGTCACTTCACTGAGACAGAGAGGGAGGGACCCCAAAGCTTTGAGCATGGATTTTTTTTTTCTCATACTTTTCTGTAGAGTATCCCAGTAAGCTTCTTCTGCATCCCTGTATTGAACCAAACAATGTTTTTATTGATCTACTTGGACATGCTGGGTCTGTCTAAGTTAACTGAGAGTCTCCAGAGGTTCCTCTCACCTCCCCATAATGAGCATCAACAGCTGAATTTCCTGAAACCTCATTTATGTGTCTTCATAAGGGAAGGATGGCATAATCCTTTTTTTTTTTTTATAGGACTTCTAGAACTTTTTGTTTGTTGCTTTCCATGCATTTATTGCATGGATGAACACCATTTTCCTTACTTAGCTGTTTCCCCACCTTTAAATGACTGTGTCTAAATTAGACACAGTAGGGTGCACTAGAAAGATATTGAGAGGATATATTAATTTATGATTCCAGGTAAAAGAGAACTTACCCAAAATGAAGTCCAAGGCAGGTTTAAACTCTGGTTCTTCTGCCACAAGGCTGGCAACCTGAGCTAATACCTAGAAAAATAATAACAACTTTTCCAAAGTACTTTTTTATTCCATTAGGAAAAGTTCTACCTCCATATTAGGCAGCAATGTCTTTAACTGAAGGCAAAATGTTGATGAAAATTATTGTTTGCATTCCTTATACCTTGATTTGGAGCTGAAAACTGACAAAAGTAATTAGATACTTGACTTGATATTCTTCCTAAATGTTTTAGACATTCACAGATAACTCTTGGTCTCTACCCATCTTACTAACACTGGGAAAACAACAATTCTATGGTAATATATTATATTATTGGATAGATGTCAGGGCCCTGTTTGCTCCAAGATTTTATAGATGTGATAAAGTGAAGGCCCTAACCTAGAGAGTTCACACTTTAATAAACTCAAATAATTAAAATTGAGTGATTGTCACAACAGATTAACTAAATCCTTGACTTTGGAGAGCTCCAAAACACCATCCTAGCAATTGATTCACACCAATGGACAACAAGATTACTTATAGGCATGATAGCGAGCTCTTCAAAAGGAAGGAAACTTAGGTACCTGGGCTCAAAAAATTAAGAAATTAGCTTACTAAATACACTTAAGAAGAATAAACTCTGTGTTAAAATGCCTATACAGCAATATTTGGTCACCTAATGTACTAAAATTCCACTACAAAGTACAGAAAAATATATTTGCTGATGTTGTAGGAGCATCATCTAACAGCAAGAAACATTATCTTTTCCCTCAAGGTGGAGAAGAACTCAAAGTGAATTGACATGCTTATATCAACCTCTCATCATTAAGAAAAGGAGTAATGCAATTAAATGTAGTCTTCTTTTGTTGAAATATTTTATGTCAGGCACAGGGTGTTCTGAGGTGATACAGATAATTAGCAGAGAAATTTAATCATCCATATCACAATGAAGGAAAAAAAAATTGGCTCTTTAATCAAAAGATAGACCCACCTGATCTGAAATGAGAAAGTTTCAGTATGTCTTCCAGGCTAGAAAGCCTAGTTAAAAATTAATGAAAGTTGGCAAGCATTAAATTATCTACCTAAAAGATCCCATACAGCTTCACAAATTAAATAGAAATCCATTGATATTCACAAAATAAGTTATCTTCGGGACTAATGCATTGGAATAGTGAAATAACATAACCCAAAGGCAGAATGCCTTCTGAGCAACCTGCCATCACCAGGGCTTGTGCTAAACAGGAGGTTCATTTGTGGGTCCAGGTTTTCTGCTTGGCTTAAGTGGGAGCTGTGCTATTTCATACCAGTAGAGCTTGACTCATGGTGGTGTTGAAGGAAAATTTATGGCTGGACCCTGGCTGCAGCTGTGGGTTCAGTGGCAGGACTTGTGCTGATTTCAATGGGATGAGCCTCCTTGGCTCTTAGTGCTTGGCATTTTCTTGGCAATATGTGAGATCCTTCTTGCTGCTGGGACTTGTGGTTTTGGTATCTTTCCAGCTTGGCTGGAATCACTGTCAGGAGTGAACACTTGAGTGAAGGAGATTTTGATGCTTTTTGCATTCTCAACATAATTGTGATTAAAAAATGCAGACTGTCAGAATGGTATTGAAATAAAATTAAACTTGTTTCAGAGGATAAAATCTGTTGCATAACAAACTTTCAAATGTTTACCACAAGTCTGTCTGTATTTTCATTTCAGTGGTAATGAGAAAACCTTAGCACATATGTTGTTTTCAGCATACTATATTCTAGTTAGCTTTTGTGTGGATTTATGCATTTGTTTTTAAAGCTCTGCAGTCTCCACTTGTACTAGGAGAACCTTGGTGGCACGGGATACACTTAATTTAGCAAACACAATGGGATCCATTTGCTAGGCACTGGAATTGGTGAAGCCCAGATGGAAATCCAAACTACATTTAAGGATGAGGATACTTGTTAGAAGAGATTAATGAGGAGTATATCATTCTACAGCAGGACTTGTAGTTTTTGAAGTATAAGAAACTTTAGCTCTGATTAACCAGAAGTGGTACTTGCCTGAAAAACAAAGTCCCATAATGCTTCTTATTAGCATTTTCCTCTTACTCCTAGTGATTCTAATGATGTTGCCCAGATTTTCCAGCATCCCCGTGCATTTAAATTTCATAGGCCCAGACATGATGCAGAAATCATATTCTGAATGATTTTCCTCCTACTCCAAATCGCTTAGCAACTTCAATTTCATTCATGGAAAAGTGATTATTTGAACTCTGTGTATTTTTAGCTTTTATTAATGTAGTTTAAAAGCTGGAAATGTCAAAAAACAAGAAGCCTTAAGGCAGAGTCTATACTTCTAGTAGAGATCCTCCAGATTTTGCCCTCCTGCAGCTGTCAGCATCACCTCATGCTTGGGCTGTTCTACAGAGTTTATCTGCTGCTTGTCTTAGGAGGAACCTTGTGCTCAGTGTGAACAGGGACTCATGTATGAGATGCATTAGGTACTTCTACCTAAGTGAGTAAAAACACAGCACCTTCATTATTGTTGTGGATATGAGTCTGAGGCCCCCCCTCCAATCTGCTTTTGTGAGAGCACAGAAGGTTCTGCCTGGGCCAGGTGAGGTATCAGCATCACAAAATAAAAGGCAGTGACCCACATGAGCCTGTAGGATCTCAGGTTTGTCATGGGCTACATGAAGGCAAGCTGGGGATCTCTGTACTGACCCCCTGCTCTGTTTGCAGATGAACAATTCTCTCAGGGATCATGGGGAGCTGACTGAGTTCCAGGTAGCTGTCCAGAGGAGATGTGTCACAAGCCAAATCCCTGGTGAACCTAACAAATTACCATGTTTCTATGAACTAAATGTCAAAGCACATATGTGAGTATTCAGTGTCCCAGTAGTGTCAGGAGGCATCTGGTGTGTTGAGCTCCCCACTGTTTCCCCTGGGAAATTGGTACACCAGGAATAAACTCGTGTCCAATTATACCCTTGGGAAAATACACTCCTGCTGGTGTAACAGGAACATATCAGTCTTTTCTAAAGACAACACCATTCAGCTGTTCCATTGCAAACTCCCTGAACATGTGGAGTTTTAAAGTCCAACATTAAACTGGAAGGAATAAGTGAATGAACAGGCCGTCAAAAAAATAAGGTGGAGCACAGGTTGGTGGTAACCCAACAAAATCTAAGAATTGAAAAAAAAAAATCAAAAAATATATAATTCTAAAATTTAGAGGTTTCTATCATAAGCACTTTTCCTCAGGAAACAGAGGATGCTGTCTGAGATAATATAATCTCCTTTTCTTCAGACTCTCCTATTTACGTTAACAAAGATGGCTTAAGCACCCTCATGCAGTAAGAGCTAGCAAATATTAACTTTTTAACAGCGGCTGCTCTGTTATTATTCTAATGTCTTGAAGAATTGGTGATCCTCAGAAGTAAATTTTAAATTTATTTAACAGGGTATTTACTTTATCTTTCTCTCCAATTTCTTCTCTGGAAGACAAGCCAAGACTTCCTTAGAAGACAAGACTAGAAATTTTAGGATATTAGGAGATTTTTCAGAAGAGCCAGGCAGCTTGGCTTGAGCAATGAAAGTCTCAAAATTGACCCACTTGGGAAGAAAAACTTGTTCCTTGCTGCAATTCTCTGAGATTTTTATCAGTGTTGCATTACTAAATACTCTTATGGAATATATTTACTATTACTAAAGCTGTTTCTGACTTATTTAGGATTGCACAGACAACACTCAGCCATTTAATTTGGGATCCCACCAGTCCTGCTCCTCTTGAATATTATAAGTTAATAACAAAGCAAGTACCAGAGATGATCTTTGCCTCCACTGTTGTCTCCTTTTCTTGGCACTCATTAGAACCCCATCTGTGGTTCAGTTTGGGGCCTCACCACATGACTGACATAGATTGGAGCAAGTTCAGCAGAAAGCCCCCAGGATGGGCAGGGACTGGAGCACTTAACCCTGGCAGAGAGGCTGAGGTAGGTGGATTGGTTCAGCCTGGAGAAGAGATGGGTTTGGGGGGCCTGGCAGCAGCTTTCCAACCTTTTGGGGAGGTTTTTGAGAAGGTGGAACCAAGCTCTTCACAGTGAGGTGTGTCAGGAGGATGAGAAGCAACAGGCACAAGTTGAGATGAGAAAAGTTCAGACTGAATACAGAGAAAATCTTTATCCTTGTGAGAACAGCCAGCCACTAGAATAAGTTGTCTAGTGAAGCTGTGCAATCCCAGCTCCTGCAGGGTTTCAAGACATGGCAAAGCTCTGAGCAGCCTGGTCTGACCTCAGAGCTGACACTGCTTCAGTAGGAGGTTGGGGTGGAGACTTCCTGAGGTCCTTCCATTCTGAGTGATGTCTGATCTCGAGCATTTGGGATGGGCTCCTGTAGTTATAATATTTTACAAGTTTCTTGGGTTGTGGAACGGATTGTGTTTGGCTGCCCTGTCTCCCACATGGGGGATGGGAGCCTTTTTTCTTTTTTAACTTATGAGATAGACAATTCTTATCTTGGAATTTTAAGTATTTTAGTAGTTTGGTACTAAGTATGATGAAGAAAGTAATGTTAGTTTAGAACCTGGGCACATATAGCCCCAAATCCTTCTGAACAATGGAGTCATTTTAATAAATCATATAAGCCTTCTGATAATGGAGTCAAAGAGTCCTGATTCACCCATTGGGTGTGACAATAATTGGTGACCCCGACCTCTGACTGGGACACCAGCAACAATAGGTTCCCCTCAGCATTTCTACTGGAAGTCACCAGCTTTCATGGATGCTTGACAGAAAGTGCAAATCAGCCTCCCCCCAGCTCAGCTCAGGCTGTGGGCCCAGGGAAGGGAAGATTACGTGAGTGACATGACAAAACAATGTGCTGGAGACCTGGGTCTGGTGGGATCAGAGGATGGGGAGAACTCAGAACAAAAGAGAAATGTGGCTTAGCCCAACCTTAGAGAACACAGTCTTGAAATCAGGTTGGACAGAAGCCTGGGCATAGGCTTGTGGCACCAAGCTGACAGGTAGAAGACAAGATCCTTACAAAAGGGTCTGGCTGAGAAGGAAAAGCCACTTGTTGTATTTTGAAAACACTAATGCTTTTATTGGAGACAGTAAAAAGTAACCTTAAATTAAGGAGAGGAAGTGAAATCCTGATGCTCTTAGAACCGACTCTTAATACAACAGCTGTCATATTTGTCTGTGGTCTAACATCCTTAAAAGATTTTTCTTTCAAAATATTTTAAAAAAATGAATGTCTGTGCTCTGCAGCCAGCTAATACTTTGTGAAATTAATTCTTTCCTTCTATTCAGAAGGACTGTTCCTAAGCTTGTTTGGAGAGTCAAGAGAGCCAGCATCAAATGCATTGAATGGGTTTTATTTGATAAAATAAATTCTCCCAGACTCTTATCAATGTGGCTTTAAATAAAGTATTGTGAATGGGATGTAAGCATTGTAGACTGTGTTCCTTCTCAGATAAAGAAAGTAAGCCTCAGAGTACTGAAACCCACAAAGAATAGAATATCTATGAGGCTTTATTTTTTTTCCTAGATCTCATTCTGTGAGAGATGCACGCAAAGCACATTTTCTCAAAATGGCCTATAAAAATGTTGGTGGATGAAGATGCCATGTTGGTTTTGTCATAGTACCTGAGGTACGGAGGCTATCTCTAG
This sequence comes from Dicaeum eximium, assembly GCA_013396995.1. Taxonomy (NCBI): domain Eukaryota; kingdom Metazoa; phylum Chordata; class Aves; order Passeriformes; family Dicaeidae; genus Dicaeum; species Dicaeum eximium. The sequence goes on from VWZP01001896.1 coordinate 3,294,701, forward strand.
ATCAAATTTAAAATGTAAACCTTTCCCAGGGTTTTCCTCCTCTTATACACCTTGGATACAAATGGACAGATTGCAAAAAAATCCCCTTCTTATACAGGGGTTTCACTTCAGACCTCACTGTTAAGATGCAGCTGAGACTGGGCCAAACCTTCCAACATTCATATCAAAAGTAAATCTACTGGCAAAGGAGGTGCACTGAGACTAAACCAAGGAATGCAAAAGCAATGAATTTTCACATTTTTCCTCTGAGAAAAAGCTTGATATGATGAAGGAATGTTTTCATGTTTTATTGAGGTTTCCTGGGCTAGATCTCTGGTCTTAAATACGGAGGCTTTTTAGCTACTTAAATCATACTACTTTATTGGGTCCCAGGGTGATTGTCTGTCCTTCCACATCATTCAAAGGAAGCAAAAAAATATATTCCCTACAAAAATGCAGAAGAAATATCAGATCATCTTTCTGCATTCAACATGTCATTTCTAATCATAAAAAACTTGATTCCTTGTTCAGTGAGAGTATTTGTTGCAGCTCCAGCGAACTTCCATTAAAACGACATGGAGAACATCCATCAAGGAGAAAAGCTCAGAAGATGTCTGAATGGTGGATGACAAGGAGTCCAGTCAGATTAATGCACCTGAGGGAATAATGTGGTGGTATCACTTGTAGCTGCCCTAAAAGTCCCAAATCTGAAGGACAGTGTCATTGACTGTTTGCAACAGAATCACCTGGCCATGGCCTGAGGTAGAAATCGGCAGCATGGCTTAGTCTCACACTTCTAGATCTGAGACCAAGGCTTAGCTGTTCCATCAGCCAAGCAAAAGTGGTTCAGGAGTGAAAATTATCAGCCAAGGTCATGATCAGCATAGCCTGAACTCTGTGGGAACACGAGGGATGCAGTTTTGGAACCATCTTAGAAAGCAACAGACAAGTCATTTGTGAGAGACATTTTCATCTGTAACAAAAGGGTCACTCTCTCCAGGGTGCTGTGATTACTGTGATCCTCCAGGCTGGAAGGAAGTCAGGAAGTTTCCAGCTCTTGTTCAGTCACCAGAAAAGGTGACTTCACATCAAACCAGGATGACCAGGGCTTCATCCACTCACCTTTGGAAACTTCCAAGGCTGGACTCTGGTCATAAAACTTATCAGAGTTTTCACTACATCTCTTCTTAGAGTGTCAAATGAGTCAGAAAATAATAATTAAAAGCAGTAAACAAGAATTCTCTCTTGTAATGTGTTTGACATTTTTGCCACAACATCATCAGTGTCATTTTGCACAACACCTAAAATCACTTTTGTTTCCTGTTTCTGGAAGTCTCTGGATTATAGGGTCAGCCTTCAATGGCAGAAGTGAAAACACAGTAATGTATAAATTCCAGCCAAATGGACCCTGTTTGATGTTTAATAAAAGAAAAAGCCCTGGATATTGTCAGTGGTAAACTAAGCATTTTGCCAGTAATCTCAACTTTAAACAAGGCTGTTTTAATCAAGATAATTGCTACTTTTATGCCAATAGTGCATAAATTAAATATGAAATGAAAATAAGAGATAAACACTGCAACTGCATTATGACAAATCTGAGGTAAAAATATCCAAAACCTCACTACTGCCAGAGTTTAATGTATGGTAAGTATTTCTATTGGTTTTTGAAGTAATGCAGGAGGCAAATGGAGCTACTAACAGTAAGGTACAGGTTCATTTTGCATTTGAACATAACTAAAATACCTAAGGGTAAAACTGAGATGGAACAGGAGCTGCTTGATCAAACACCAAAATTAAAGTAAAGAAATTGAGACCAGAGTTTGAGGAACATAATAAAGAACTTCCTGCCAAAAATGGACCTTGTACCAGCTGTTCCCAAATAAAGACAAGGGAGAGAGTGGTCAAGATCTTCAGGTGAGGGATGGCATTTTTGTAAAACAAAAGCTCCCATGGGTAGTCCTCAAAGGTACCAGCATCACCTGCCATTGGCACTTCCCATAAATCTCACTTCTTGATCTTGGGGTCTCACACTTGGAGTCTCACTTCTACCATTATCACAATTTCTGAGATACCTCGTTAATGTCTTGGGTGGGATTTTGTATTTAAATATCTTTCAACAGCTGAGTGGCTTAAAGAAAACTGGAGTGTGAACAATACTATGAGATTGCACAGGTTGTGTCCTATTTCTACTGAGCACCCATTGCCAATGAAATGAAGATGCTGCAAACTGTGAAGGAGCAGAGTTCAGAGAGCTACAGATGGGCAAAACATAAGGATGCATGGACACTTCTGCAGTTTCCCCCCTGCGAAAAAAAGGAAAAAAAAAAAAAAAAAGGAAAAAAAAAAGAGAGCTTTTGGTTTAGCCATTGACTTGGTTAAACCTTGGATGATAATAAGAGTTCCTGCATTTTCTTCTTAGTTTCCCTTCTCAGACATTAAGCAAATCACTTCTCAGATTCTTCTCTCCTTTTGAGTGAGCAATGCGCAAAGCAGCCCTGTTCCTAGGAAAGAGATGGGCACCTAATTCTCCTGAAATGTAATAACTTCTGGTGCATCAGGGGGAAACAAAAAAGACCACACTCTGCAAGGATTACTTTTCTGTGTCCAAGCTGAGGTGTAAACCCCTGGGATGTGTGGCAAGGCTCTGTCCCTGAAAGCTGCACCAAGGTGAGGAGGGACCACGTTCTCACAAGGGCAGCAGGACAGCACCGTGTTCCAGCGGCTGCTCCAGCCACCTGTGGGGCAGCGCAGCTCAGGGACTGCGGTGACAGCCATGGGAAACCTCTCACGAGCGTGGGCACCGCTGGGAAGCCACAGAGGCCACGGCCGGGTTCAGCCGCAGCCCGGCGCGGGCAATGCCCTTGGCTTTGCATTTTCCCGTGTGGGAGCCGAGCTCCGGCATCCCCCTGCCCGTTCCTGCGGCGTGCGGAGGGGCTCGCCTCGGATCCCAAACCTTGGCGTTGGGACAAGCGCCTGGAAAGCGCCCCATCCTCGGGCAGCGTCCTGCGGGCCGGCAGAGGGAGGCTCCGGGGCTGCGGGGCCGGGGCTGCGGGGCCGGGG
>VWZP01001896.1:3298740-3316784 GCA_013396995.1 Dicaeum eximium
CCAAAAAAAAAAAAAAAAAAAAAACAAAACCAAAAAAACCCCTACTCGGGATGCCTTTCCAATAATCCCCCTCCTCCCTTAGGGAAAAAATAAAAGCATCCAGCTGCTCTGCCGGAAGAAGTGCCGGTTGCCATCTTGTGCTGATGGAAATATATTGGTGTGTTTTGCCTCCTGGCTGGGCCCGCGGGGGGCGGCGGGGCCGGGGGTGCGCGGGGCCCCGCATGCGGCGGCTCCGCAGCCGGGAGGAGCCCGCTGCGGTGGGGCGGGCGTGCGCCGCAGCCTGCGAGAGCCTTCGGGGCGCTTCGCCCTAAAACCAACTCATTTCAAATAACCTGAAGCTCGTAAAGGGTACCTGTTGGTCTCCTGTCCCCTCTCCGCTCAGGCAGAGCGCTCCTGTCTGTGTTTTGCCTCCCCTGTGAGGGGAAATGCTGATGTTTAATACAAAGGCAGCATCTGTTTCTGTCATGCCTTCTGTTGACGTGTTCAAGAAGCAGCCAAAGTATTCACCATCCTTTAATCAAGTTCTGTAGTAAAATGCTTTGCTGGCTTTTTAAGGAGGTGCCTCCTTTTCCAACTCCAATAATACTGCTTTTTCCAGCAGTGTTTAAGAGGAAGGTGCAGTGCTATGTGACCTGTGAATTCAAGTAAGGGAACTGAACGGGAACTTCTACAAACATTTTTTTCCAGAAGAATTGCACAGCATGTGTGATTGCAGTGTGCTCCTTTTATTGTGCTTTTTAAATGCCTGGGAAATATCTAGTGCTGGAACTTTTTTAGTGTGGAAAAATTTAGACTATTATCTGCTTAAGCTACTCATCCTAGTGCTCATTATAGCCTTTGGGTAGGATGTTCTCTATTAGTAAGAAAAATAAGCAACCAGCTGAGATGACATTGTTTGATTCAAGTACAGGCTGAGCCTAATTCACATAAACAGAATGTGTAAAATCACAGAATTAATAAAAACCTCTTGCACATTTTCCTTGCTGGTTTCAGGAGTCAGGGAAGGAGGAGCAGGCAGGGGTTCCCCACTGCTACTCAGCACAGGGCTGGAGCTTCCGAGTGTGGCAAAATGGATCCACATATCCACAGCTCTGCAGGATGAGCAAAGCTGGCTGATCCATCTGCACACAGGGCTGGGTAGCAGGGGCTGCCCACAACCCCAACCTTCAGCCAGAGTTTTTGCCTCTGACTCAGACAGGAGCAGGATCTGGCCCCTCAGTCTGCTAAGTCACAGTTACTTCTGTCACTTGGGGCAGCCTCCCTGGACTTGAATGCAAGGGTTTTTTCTTTGGAGACCTCATTTTTGAGACACTGGGAATCCAATTTAAAGACAGGCAAACTGTTACGCTTGGTTTTGGTGGGGGAGACATGTGGTTTATTTAGATCATGTCCGTTTTTATGGGCCACCACAGCCACACACACCTGGTTTCTGTGTTAGTCTGGTCTGTGGTTGCAGCTTGATCTGTAGTTTATTTGAGCAAGAATTAAGTTTAGGTGAATATTTGAGCTCTAAGACACTTGAATAGATTTTATATTTCTTCAAGATAGTGTTTAGCAGTCCTAATCCTGAAAACTGAGGTACATTTTGCATGGAAGTTTCAACAAGTTAAGCCTACTACTTTATTCTTTTCTTTAAGCTGTTGTTTAAAAAATAGTATTTTTGCTTTTATACTACTTTTGTTACAATTAAAATTAGAATCCTGAACTACTCATGTCAGATCCTATGCTGTGGATGTCCTCCCTCCCATATCTGGCAGTGATGGAGAATACAGGGTTAGGGTATGTGGAATCCCAAGAGGTGCATTACAGTGTACCCTGCATTAAGTGCCTCAGCAGAATTCAAAGAGTCATTGAAAATTCAAAGCCCACCATGACTTTTTTTGTTTGTTTGTTTTCTGGCAGTTTTGCTGTTGCTTAGAATCCTGACAAGCTTCTAACTATGTATTGATTTTTCTTCTCTTTAAAAATCTTTGTTAAATTGAGCTATTTCATTCCTAAAATGATGTGACAGCAAGTGATAATACTGACACACTGGTCCCTGGCTATGCAGTGGACCCTTTTTAAGTGTGGTAATAACTCATGGAGTCACTACACCTGTGATTTCTTTATTACCTAATAAGACCAGCAAAAAACGAAGCCATTCTTGTGACTCTGAGATATATGGTTTTATTCCTGTGGCAGTATTTTACCAAGGTTTTGTTTGCCTTTTTTTTTTTCTAAACAACAGCATTTACCTGGAAAGGTGCCTATTTTTGTTTTACTGCTGTATTTCCCATTCATCATTTGAGCCAGGGGAATGCAACTTACAGAAACAGCTCAGGCTCTTACAATGGGATTTCTCTTAATTCTACATAAAGGCTGTAGGGATTTATTAATACACAGTGGTTTCTCCTAGTAGGAACTGACATACCCTTGAGTTTTCCACAGTGTATTTGAAGTTAATGTGCAACAATACATTATGGAGATAAATGCTTATCACTTTTGGAAGTAAATTTAATGCACTTGGATTTTATCTTAACTTTAGGTACAACTATATAATTTATTTAATTAAAATATTCCAGACTTCTTCCTTACACATTCACTTGTCAGGTCAAGGACAATAGTGTAAATACATGTTTTATTCTACACTTCCCTGTGTCTCCCTGAGGTCTGATCTATCATGTACACAGGCTTTTTGTTTGTTTTCTTTTTTCTTTATGGATTTGCAAACAAATGTATCCAGAAGAGCTGTTTGGAAGAGGGCCTTTTCTGTAGTGCCAGATTCTTCTCTTACAAGCACTCATGAAAATCCCAATTTGGTAGAGGTACAATTGTAACAAGGGTAATAAGGAGCTACTGCCTTTGGTTGTAGACAATTAGGTGAGTGGGAACCATGGGCTTGGAGCAGTACAGAGGGGCCTTGAAGGCAAATTAATGTGCTGTGTGTGAGCAGGCTGCTACTTTGGCACACTTAGTCTTGAGTGGAAGCAGTGAGCAGCCTGCTCTCTGCATGTCTTGCCTGCTTTCATCCATGTGTGTTAGAAGGACGTTGCTGTGAAACTCAGGTTCTCAATTTCAGTCTAACCTGCAGTTGCTCAATTGTTTGGAAACTGCCAAGAGAAACCATGGTGAATGTGTCATGTTTCTGCTTTACTCTGATGAAAAAATCTATGGATAGGGCAAAAGAGACAGTTCGGGTTCATTGAGAGGAGTTGAAGGAGAGTCTGGAGATTTAGATTTTCAGTCTGACCATTTAAATTCCAGCTCTGATAGCTGCAGTTTAGATGTACATATAAAAAACCCAAATAAAATAAGCCCAGTGGCAACTGTTATCTCCTCAGAAGTCTGCTAGCACCTCTGAGGCCTTAGAGACCACAAGGGTACAATTGACATGAAGACTAAGCTGCTCTGTCATCCCAGGAGTGCTCCTGCTCTTCCTTGAGAAACACAACTCTGGCGCCTTTCAGGAGTAATAAACTCTTACTAAAATAAATAAGACCTTGGTGTACCACTGCCATTTCCCTTATTTGCCATAATTTACCTACAGGTGTGTTTCTTGCAGTGTTCAATCACATGGTACTGAAGCAGGGTGAAATTCTTCTCAGCCAAAAATGAAGTTTTCCTATCAAGGGCTAAAGAAGCTGTGTAAAGATTAATTTTTTTGAAACTCTCAGGCTGAAGCGGTAGAGTTTGTGATCCAGTGCAGCTCCCTGCTACTTTAGTCTTCCCTATATCTTATATTCAGCTTGACTTAGAAGCCAGATGCAATCCAGATTTTTTTGTACTCTTCCTTAGTTGTCTGCTACCTCAGCTGAAACACAGGGAGCTCCCAAAGCAAAAGCAAGAGAACGTGGTAGCAGGTCCCAGGTGAGCTATCATGAGTTCAGCTGAAGTTTAAAGCCAGGCAGGAATTCAATTGCTGATACTACAGCAAGAATTGCAGAAAAAAAAAATCTTTGGGACTGCGGCTGCTTAGTGAACAGCAAGTTATGTTTTTAGGACTGTAACATTTCTGGGTCAGGCATAAAGGGAAACAAGGGTTTCCCTTTGTTATGTGCAGTCCATAGGAGGTGCTGGGATTGCTGCATTGTGGGAAAGCTGTAAGACATGCTGAGACTGCTCCAGTATCATATTGCTAGTTGGTGGAAATCAGGAGTCTTATTTCATTTAAGGTGGGATGGCAGAGAGCTCCACAAGCTTTGTAGGTTCCCAATATTGTTCATGTAATGTAGTGTCCTTTTAGATACATCCTTATTTAGGGGATAAAGAAGTTCAAAGCCTGGAATTATAAGGGATCCACTAAAGTTGCAGGACCTGTGAGAAATAGAAGCTGCCAGGCTGTCTCAGAATAACTTTGGGTTCTATGGGAAGCATTACACATTGTTGGCTCTTTATTTAGCACTGTGAGATTGAAGGAGGGCATATGGTGTAACTCTAATTTTCACTGTCAGAAGGGTTCAAAATCTTGAATCTGATGGTGCTCCTCACACCTGCATCTTTTTCTTCAGTATTCCTCAGCAGCTCTGGTTCCTCTTACTTGGAAGGAAAAAGGTGCACTTTGTTTTAATTTCTCCCTTCCTCCTCTGAGTTGTCTGAGTTTTCATAGGACAGTCTATCTCCTCCCTCTCTTTCTGAATCTTTTCTCTGCTTTCCCAAATAGTAAAAGAGAAGTTTAAGGGACTGTGATGATTTTAGTGAATGACAGCTGAGTAGGTGGCTGTAGAGCTCTGAGCAGCAACAGAGGCACAGAGCTGTCTGTGCAGCTGGGAAGACAGCACTTGTATTTGAGAGGCTGCATTTATTCATTAATGAAGTCTGAATTTGCTTGTTAAGATAAATACCCAAAATGTAAGTTTTGTAGATGTTGATGGCCTGAGGCTTTATTTGATGAGCAGAGTTTCTCTTTCTGTGCTGTGGAATGAGTCTTTCAACTGCCAGCAGATACTACAGAGCACGTTTCAAATGTCACCCTCGTGTATCTCAGAGGTCTCATTTCTTGGCAGAGCTTTGCACTCTCAGTATTGGCCTAACTGATTGTGTGAAGGGGAAGGCAATAGAGCATCATTCCCCAAGAACACCTCTGGTTTGTACAGCCCTTAGGACCAACAAGGTCTTTAATGCAGCTGACAAAGACAAAACAAGATTCAACGCTGGAAGTTGGAGTTAGAGCATTCCAAACTAGAAGATAAAGTGCCTGGTTTTTACAGTGAAGGTGATGAACTACTGGAACAGTCTCCATGGGAGTGTGGTAATTCTTCATTAGAACAAGATGGGCATAGGATTCCTCTGACTAAACACTGGCTTCTTCAGTATAGACATTTATATCTAAGTTAGTCAGCCTGGGCTCTCTCTACAAATTAGTCAGTGGAGTCTGGGGCATGATTCATCCCATCTTCATGTTGATGTGTAAAATGGGCCAGAGTACCTCCACTCTTAAATGCCAACTTCTCTCCATTGATTCAAGGAATTATGGGGTACAAGCTGAACCATAAACATCTACCCTGCAGATATCTAAGTGATGTCTGTCTGTTGCTTAAACACAGTCATAGATATTCCAGCGCATCTTAAGTGAAACTAAGAACCCTTTCCAGCCTCCTCTGTTACATCAGACAAAAACTACTCTGCACGTTTGCCCAGGGTTTGTCAACCACATCTGCAGCACCATGTGAAGATAGATGAGCTGCACATTTGGAGCTCTGCTCTTCCCAGGCCCCTGCATTGTGCAGAAGCAGATCCAGTCTCCCAGCAGCACAGCCTAGCTGTAGCAGGAAAGGAGCTCCATCTCAGCAAGATGCCATCCTCTAGCAGAAATCTCTTGGTCCATAGTTTGTATAAACTGAGCTGTCCTAGAACATTATAATGCACCCTTGGCTTTAAAATTATTTAGTCCAAATGGTTCTAATGTCATCACAAGTGCAATATGAGGATTTATTCTTCTAGGTCTGTGTTTGCATGTGTGCTGTCTGTACAGTATTGTACTACACAGCGACTCACGTGAGATTAACAAGCAAAGCCCATTTATTAAATTGTTTTATGTACTCTAAATCTCATGTAATCCACTAATGCATAATGCTGTCACTTAGTAAGCTTGGCATTCCTTCCCAATGGAGCATTGCATTTAGCAAGTTCCCATGGTATTCTGTCCTTTTGAAAAGGCTGCGGTGAGAATGCAATTTTAAAATAAATCTGAACTATTAGAGCCTGAATGCTTACAATACACAGAGAGCTGGGACCCAGCTGTAGCTTGAATTCACCTGTAGATTGCATAGATTTTCTATCCTCTTAAGGACACTGTATAAACAGAGCTTTCATTGTAGCACACAAACAAAAAATTTACTGTTGTGGTGTCCTGTTGCCCTTGGAGTGGATTATCAAGATTATGTCTAAATTCTGCTTTTGCCAAAACTGGCTTTGTGCATCTGTGGAGATATTGGTGAGGTCTTGGGAATTTCTGGAGCACCTGTGTTGTAATGTTTATGCTGTGCTCTGGGAAGAAGTGTGTGCCTTGCTGGTGATTTCTGAGCACAACATTTTCCCTGTGGGTTCAGTGTGCCCAGCAATATCCTCTTCATCACTGTAGAAGTGAAGACTGGGAGCAGAAGCAGTGGAATTGCCTGTCTTATCTTGATCAGGGAAGAATTATTATGTGTGTAACTGGATCTGAGTCCAACCCTCAAGTGCAAATAGGTGGCTCCCAAGTTGCACACTAGCAAGGCACAATAGAAGAGTTGCAAACTCTGTGCACCTCCAGCAACTAGCTCAGGATTTTGTTTGTGAGAAGGCCTTTTTCAGTGTGTCTCTGTTTCTATGAAGCATTCCCACCATATCATCCCTAATTACTGTGGTGTGGTGATTTAAGGGGTTATCCTGAGATGCACACAAATGTGCAACCAGAGCAAGTATGAGAAAACAAACAATTCAGGACAGTGGATGAGCTGTCTGTAGGAGAAAACAAACAATTCAAGACAGTGGGATGGTGAACATTGCATGCCCAGGTCAAGCACTGGAGGGTAAACAGACTGGTAAATGCTGTGGAAAATCCCTCTCAAGTTACAGGGAATACTGGCCAGGAGATTTTGTCAACTCAGGCATGTGTAGACAGACTTGGCATGAATTCCAGTCACATATTGCATAGCCTCATTCTGTAGTCATTATTCAGCACTTACTCAAGCAAAACTTTTGCCAAACTTAATGGATTTACTACTCCTGCTGAAATGAGCAAGACTTTAGTCTGAGGCTTGGGTGCTTTCAGATCTGAGTCTCAACAGATAACCCCACCATGTTCTGTGTCACCAGGGATTTTCAGTAATTTTTAAAAGGTAACAACAGTGAAATATACTGCAGTTGACAAGAAAAAAATAAAAAAGGTGAACTGCATGGTAAGAAAGCAAGCAGAGGAAAAACAAGAGTGAGGTGGTTAAGACAGGCACTCTGTATATTTTACTTCTTCTCATTTTATAAGTTGTCCCCCATGGGGAGCTACATGAGCTGCTCCATCAGCTGTTCCCCAGAGCATGCTGCCTGCCTGCACTTCTGCTTGTGTTTGTTTTCACTGATGATGCTAAACTGGAAAACATGCTGAAAATGAAACATTTTTATTTGTTTATCATTTGGGACTGACGTTATTAAAAACGTGGAGAAAAATTGAAATTATAGCTTGGCATGTTTTCTGTAAATACTGAGTAGTTCTTCTGCAGCCTATGATACAACCAAAGTAACCTAGAAATAAGCTTGTATTGCTTTTTTTCTAGTGCCTAATTATAAGGATATAAAAAATATGCTCATAATAATGCCTTCTCATCTGGCTGTGAGGGGGCTGAAAGTACCACTTATGAAGATCTAGTTTGTAAAGCAAGTGATTGTAATGCAGGAGTATGACTATTCATGAGCTCTGAGTTTATTAACTCTGTTAAAAACTGGATCTGTGGTCTACATGAGGGATGTATAAAATGCTGTGGGTAGAGCAGTAATTCAGAAATTAATTGTAGTTCATATCAGTATGACTGAGCCTTTTCTGGTCTCACTATTTAGAGTTTTTCTCAGGGAAGAGAAGTTCATGTTATATTCTATGTTGTTTTTGAGTTATTCTCTGTGCATTTTATTTTATTTGCATTAACCATGTACCTCTACATTTGTAATGCATTAAAAACATCATTAAAGATGGTCTATTTTGGTTGGATTTGGCCATTCTAGTAAGAATCAAAACCTTGATTAAGAATAAAAGATTCTAGTAAGAATCAAAACCTTGATAAGAATAAAAGATTCTAGAAAGTTAAAAATTAAAATTTGCTCCTCTCTGTTCCAGTATCTTGGGTTTTACAGAAACACCTGGATTTGTTTTTGTTTTTTGGGTTTTTTTGTCTTTTTTTTTTAAATTTTTTTTTAATAAGGAGAGTATTTCTCACTATTTTCCTACTCAAATTTTAACAGAATTGCAGTCTTGGTAGGAAAAGGAGGCCATTGGTAATATCTAAGGGTAGCAAATAAATCCTATGGAACAGCAATTAAAGCAAAGATCACATCCTCTGGAGGCGTGCTCCTTGTTATGTTCTCTGTTCAGCAGCGTGCTTAAGCACCTGTTTAACATTAATGGTAAGCATATGCTTAAATGTTTCTGCTGACTTGGGAGTATGAGAAGCCTGCCTTGCACACACAATAGTTGAACAGCCCATTTTCCATCTGTGTGAGAGCCCAGAGCATGGTGCTAGCTGAGCATTTTCCAGGTTAATTGGATTGGCATAACAAGATCCCTGGTGGACTCTGTGCAGTCATCAGCTCTTCTGTGCTCTCTGGCTATCAGGAGCTCTGCTTCGAGTTGTGCATCTTGTGCTGGTAACTGAAACAGAACACTGCCCTCTATTTCACCAGTGTGTCCAAATGGAAACAGAATTGAATGGATTGCAAGTGCACCATAAATACAAATTTGGCTCTATATTGCTAGCATGAATATGGTGCATCCTTCAAATGCACAGCTGTCTACCAAGGACTATTTATTCTACAGAGCTACCAATAATGGTTATCCTTTCATGAATTATGCATGTGTTTGTCCTTAAACCTCACCTGGATGTGATGTGGAGTGTTTAAGATTTGAAGCTGGCTATACGTGTAAATTGCAGATATTTTTCATAAAATATAAATCCTTACAGGTTTCTTTGTGGTATTAGAATCTGTCATGCCTGTGTCTACAAGGAAAAAAAATGGAATCAAAAGAATTCTAATTCATAACAGGAGAAAAAAATGAAAGCTTGGTGCTCAAGACTCTCTCAAGAAAAGGCAAAATTATGTGAAGTCAAAGGTGACCTATTCATCTATTCAGTAAAGCAAGCAAGATGAGATGGAGGCAGAGAAATCCATCTATGGAAAAATAAGGGGTTATTGTCAGAATAAGGGAGTTATTATTTACCAAATGTGGGGGCATTCTGACCCCAAAGAACACCTAGAAGCAACTTGCCAAAGTGTAAAAATGCAGCACTGAGCATCACATTACCTATTCTGGTCTTCTGATGGATTAAAATGAGGAGAAAAAGCACACGCTTTCAAATAGATGTGGAGGAGTATGATCATTTTACCTCAATTCAGTGGCACAAAATTTAGCTTTTCAGTATTTTCAGAGAGAGGCTGCCTTGGTTTCTCTCTAAAGTTTCCCCTGTTCTCACCATTTACAGAGTTCTATCATGTTTGAATTTCTGGTTTCTAGAGAGTTCCCTAGTATTTAATTTTCACATTCAGGTACACTGTCTGTTTGGTTTTAGCCTAACCCCTTAAGTTTTTAAAGAGTCCTGTGCTAGTGAAACATTGCATATTAACAGTGCCATCACCAAAAACACTGAGACAAAGTGGACCAATCTGCAGAACGGTGACAAATGGCTGTAGTGCTCTCCTGAGCTCTCTGCTTCCTGCTGTAGTGAGGAAGACACATTATGAATAGATGTGACTGCAGAAACGCAGAACAATGGAAAGACTGGGAGGCTTTGGGCGTTTTGAATTTGTGTAAGGGGAAGCTTTCAACCTTTGAATCTATCCTAAACTGATAGTTATTGATGGCTGCTAACATTCATTGTCTGCTTGTTGATTTTTGGGTGCTGTGGGAGGAACAGAGCCCAGCTGCATAAGGAATTGCCTTGAACCACTCTGTGACCACTCAGGCACTCTCTGGAGGTGACTGATGCATCCACATTGCACATCACTTGGCAGGAACCTCCCTTGTTCCCAGATGCCTTTGTTGTTACTGGAATTGAAATAAATTCCATCAGGTTTTTTTCAGCTTGAAGAACAGGATTCAGTCCTGAAAGATGATTTTGTTCTGTGATGTGTGAATGTGTGTTTGTTGCTTGCAGGGGTTGAGGCTACAAGGCTGCCTGAGACAAGGCTAGAGCAGAGTAGGAAAAAGATGTGTCCTAAGTGTGTACCATCTCTGACAGGAGAGCTCTGGAGTGGGCTGTCTTTGTGAACTCTGCCTTTTTCAGGGAGCTAGCAGATTGCTTGGAAGGCAGCTTGGAGGTGGAATTGCCTCAGAAAAACACAGATGCTCAGATCCTGGTTCTTGGAGTGAAATTGAGTTAAATTTGTAGTCAGGACACGCGCAGTCTCCACCTGTGGGTAGAGTCTGTATGTCAAGGAGGGTTGCAGTTGAAGCACATCAAGAACTTGCAACTCGTAGGATTGGAAGATGCAGAGTCAAGTTCCAAGCTGTCTAAAGTAACCATAGCACAGCATCTTTTTTATTGGTGTATGCTGGAGAAATTCTGCTTGAGGCTAGGAGAGTCCATTGGATCGCACAAGCTAAGCCCAGTAATCACATTTGCTATTTGAAAAGTGAATTCATTTATTTCTCTTGTGCCTTGTAAATGTGTCAGACTGGCACATCCACTCTGCTGAATTCTGTATCTTGTGCTTTCTCCTTTTGGAGATTCTGGTAGTAAGCTGATTTTCCTCTCATGTAACTAAACATGTAGAGACTTGTAGCAGAAATACTAACATTGGCATGAATGAAGGCATGAATGAAATACAGATGCAAATATGTCTCTGTAAACACTGGAAAAAGCAGTGAAATAAGTGTGAGAAGAACGACATGTGCTGATAATAGAGAACATTGTTCCCAGCAATAAAATTGAGCAATGTGCTGTACTGTCAAGCCCAAAAAAGTCACAGTACAGACATCTCTCCAGCACAAGATCTCAATTTCAAAGGACACTAAAAGGCCACAAGGTACTAGCACATTGTGTGTGATGACAATTCTTTCCCTGTTATGCCAACAGGGAGCTACACCAGCCAAATAGACCTTTTTTTTTTTTTAAATTTTGTTTTGTACTCTATATGAACAAAATCAACTACTGACCTGTAAATGCACTAAGACTTAGGAATGCCTAAGCAGACAAGATTTGGAAGCAGAGGATCACCTGTTCTTAATAGTTTACTCATAAAAATTATAAAAGATATGCCAACAAACTAACTTGTCATTAGCAGTCAAGGAAAAACTGAGTGTTGTGATGAGAACTTAATAGTTGATAACCCTTGTCTGCCATGACACGTGCAAATCACCTCAGCCAGACTACCTGAACACACATCCTGGTGCACTTGACAGTGTGATGGATGAGCTCTGGGAGAAAGAATGAGTGAGCAGACAAAACCAGCATATTCAAATTTTGCTAATGAATACCATTTTCTTCCATATGGTGTTGCACTGGAGCTTGTTACACTAATTTCACACATGCTCAGAAATACATGCTGGTCATTTGCTGAATGCTAACAACAAGGTCACATACAATACAGGAACAGGGGAAAATCACATCTCCTGATCTCCTCAGCCATGTGATGGCACTCGTGCCACTGAAAGGCATGACTGGAAAAGATGAGAGCAGGCAGCTGGGGGCTGTGAAAATCCAGTGATGAAATGTGTTCAAATAATGAAGCCAAGTGCGTTTCCAAATGTCTGAGTCTGTCATGACTACACCATTACCTTTATCAATCAAATCTGTAATTTCATCAAGAAATGAAATTGGATTTGTTTGACAGGACCTATTTTCCAGAAATTGGTATGGAGTAACATTAATTATACTGTTATCCTTTAATTCTTTATTAACTAACTCCCATTTCAGCTTTACTACTTTTCCATTCTCAGTGTCCTTCTAAAGGGAGACTAACCAAGCCGTATCATTCCTGTGGGTAAATAGGGCATTAATTTTGGAAAGGCTAGTTGTAAATGCTGTAAATCATGGGAGTAAACTCAGCAAGGGTGAAGAGTAGATGCAGGGAGACACTTTATGATACGAGGTGAGTTGGAGCACCATCAGCAAGAAAGTCCATTTGAGAATCTGCGGCATCAGTAAAATGGAGTGCACACATCCATGAGAGGACAGGAGAGCTGTTATTAGTTAGGGCAGAGAATTGTTATTAGTGAAAGACCTAAAGCATGGTGTTGTTTGTTACACACTTTGTTTGCAAGCAGTAGGAATGAATGCTGAATGTGTAGGAGAGGCAAAAATGGTATTGGTGATTCTGTGGAGAAACAACTTTATGAAGAGAAGAAAAGCATTAACAATTAACTACAGCAAGGACAGACTGGGGTGAGAAGCAGAGGAATATTGATGGAGTTCTGTGTGTGCTGTGCTGGAGTGGGAGTGTATGTCGTGCAATCTGACTGAAAAGCCCTTGCCACAGTGCTATGATATGGAGCAACTTAAGAAGTTGTTAATGCAAACGTGTCCTGCCATGGGGAGAAAAGTAAGCCTAGAGATTTGACTATAAACAAGAGTAAGGACTAACCTATGGTAATGAAATGTAAAGTGTCTGATCAAAATTCAGCATGTTAATCTGAACAGTAAATCTTTTATATGAATGTGTCACTTGAGCCCCATAGTCTACACAGTTTCCTTCTCACAGTGTATGTTGCCCTTGATGTCCATTGTGATTGCAGAGCGTGATAACATTTCACTGTTCCCACTTTGTTTGTCTGCCAAAGCTGCATGGACTCAAATGGATTTAAAAGTTTCCTGACTGCTGGAGGCTCCAGGATGTGCAAGACAACTGTGATTGGTTGAACTGTAGGGCCTTTGCATGGGAATGAAGGCGCTAGATATTTAACCAGTCAGCATTGAACTAGTCATAAAAAAATGAAATTTAAAGGAAACCCTGTGTTTAAATGCCAACAGGTGCAGTGCTCTGTGCTGAGCAGGGGCCACTGTGGTATCCTCAGCTTACCTCCTTCATGCAGGGTCTGAGACTTCTCATGGTTTCTGAGGAGAAGCAGTATCCTGCAATGGATACACTTGGATTGGCACTCAACAAATTCGAATTTAGAGGGAATACGATAGTGATTTCCCAGGTGACCTTGGACAAATCTCATGCTGCTGCCATACACAGGATTGCTGTGTCCCTTCAGGGCAGCTCTACCACCTCCTTCTGTGGGAACCACATCCTGCCTGGAGCTTCTCACTGGGCTTTGCCTTCCTTTCCGGTTTGTAGAGTAAGGTTGATAATTCCTTCCATTCCCTTTCCTCCTAAGTTTTGACTGTGAAATTTAAACTCCCATAATGTCCATCTGTTTTTGTTTAGTACGTAAACTGTGTCTTATTGTGCCAAATTTAAGTAGTTGTCTATAATTAGAACTATATTAAATGATACAAATGTCATTGATCTATTGTATATGCAGTGTTCAATAAGGGATTATAGGAATCTGTAAATCCATATAGTACTGGTTAGGCTACTCTTGTCGAACAGGTTTATACCAAATTACAGAGGAAACTGAGGATAATGTCTTCTATTCATGTCCATGGTTGGGGCTGAGTCAGGGTTTTAGTATGAACCAAAGCAGAATTTGTGACAGATAGTGCACAGATACTAACTTTTTTTACTGAATCAGACAATATCCTACGTATTAGTAAATTGATAATATTTCAGTTGATGAGGAAATTCTGGCAGATGGTGGTGTTTAGAATAAAATTTTCAAATCAAATATTTCTTTCTGTATTTCTGCCATTAACCTCATTTAGGAACGTTATTGTTTTGATAATGCAGTGCTTACAAAAAGATGAATTGGAGTACTCTGTCAAAGTCTGACATCTGAAAAAAAAACCTTTGAAATGTAATCCTTGATGGTTGTTTGCTTTTATGTTATATAAATAATATGTGGAAAATTAATTATTTCAGTTTTAATAAAATGAGGGTTTGATTGATGGGAACTGAAATTTTGTTTACTGGGAAGTTTCAACAGCCCTTGTTTTCATCTTGCTTTGGAAGGAAAACAAATATTGAAATAATTTTTCTGCTAAATGGAGATTTAATTTCCTCTTCTCACCTCAGTTTTGCTTTTTAGCACATAATTTTCCCATCCATCTGCAGCCTGCCAATACCATTAAAAATGTATTGTAAATTGAACTGACTGAAAAAAGCCTTTTTAAACATAAAATATAAGTCTGTTCTTAATTCATCCTTTGCTTATCCTGTTGGTAGGGGTAAAGTGAGAAGGATTTAGACTAGAACTCTCCACAGGATGGAAAGTTTTTGAGAGGTGCCTTGTTTCTCTGTCTTTATCAGAAAGAGAGCTGCTGCTTGAGATCTGTAATGTGCGTAGCTCTCTCTGTATTGAGGCCCCAGAGAGTCATTACAGGTTTTACAATAAGAGTGTGAAAGCTCCTTTGCAACCATGAATATTCCTTTAAAAAATGTGCTTTCAAAGTCACTCATTGCCAAGAGTGCTTTGCTGAGTGCTGCAGGCACCCCTGAAGTCCTTGGCGTGCACCATGGCTTGGTTTCAAGCAGAGCATTGTAATATCTCCAAATGAACAAAACTTTCTAACATGCCTGGAGGGATCCAAATCCCATGTGGGGTAATCATTCTGGTACTGGTACCACCCATTTAGGTCTTGGTTCTCCATGCATATCATATAGAGTTGTGTCTTTTAAGATGAGCACAGAGAGGGAAATGATGCCCAAGGTGAAACCACAGAACTTAAAGGCACACTTTATCCTGTTTTTCAAGTAATCACTGGCAGTGAATCTGAGTCAGGCAGTTTCTCTGAGCACCATGTTCCTATGACTAATCTAATATCATCCCAGACGTGCTGGATAGATCTACCAGAGCTGCTGTCACACCCTGAACTACATTTAAACTTGACCTTGATCACAGTCCCCACTCTGTTCACTCTTTCTAAATACAGTTTATTCTGTCCTTGTTTGCCTTGTTAAATCTGCTGAGATGTACGTGTTGGCTTTAGACAGACAGCTCCTAGAGAAATACTATCTCAGGGTAATCCTTACTCCGTAGCAGATTTGCCTGGGGTGTGTGTTTGTGGTGAGAGATCCCAGTGTCCTAGGGCAGCCATCAGCAACCTACAAGAATGGTACCAATTGATCCACAAAAGGCTTGTGCATGAAAGCTGGCATGGAGATTTGCTGGTTTTTTTCATAAAGGAGACCCTTCAAAGTTTATGTGAGTTATGTGAGCTTCCTCAGAAGGAAGTAAAAGAAAAAAGAAGAAAAATACTGAAGCATAGCACTCAGTCAGTTTTTTGGAGCTAATATGCAAAGGATTAGTGGTTTAAATACTGTTTTGGTTCTTGCAATGTTGTTGCTCCTTACATGGACTGTGTGCTTCAAAATCATTGTCTAACATAATGCTCTATGAAAGCAGCAGTAACAAAGTTTTTAGTTGCAGTCCTAACCTTGTTTTTCTCCCCTGCATGGAAGATCTAGCTTCCACACTCTCCTTCCTTCAGGCCTTTTCTGTGATCACAAATGTACTGTGGGATGAAAGTCGTGCCCTCCTCATGGTTTGTCTCTCATACCATTACAGTGCTATGGTATGTGTAGGCCATGGGTTTATTTGAGAGGCAGACGGTCTTTTGAACATCACCAGGAGAGAATTTGGATGTTATACTGGGGTGTTCCTATTTCTTAGTGGGATGTGGTTTTTTTTTTTTTTTTTTTNGCTGGTTTTTTTCCACTCAGCAATGTGGCCAGGAGCACTTCAGTACATATTTTTGCAAAATGCAATTGATAAATATTGAATCCAAAGCACTGGATTTAGTTGTTTGTAACATGGGTGCATATTTCTGTACATTCAATCATGGCGTTTGGATGCCAACTGCTATTGAGACTGAGGTGATGGGGCTTTTTTAAAAATCAGAACTGATACTTCATTGCAAGGCTGCAGTGCATAAGGACCTTGTATTTCTATCCATGCTGTCTGCAGTCTTCTCTGCTGTAATGACAAGAATTCCTGGCTATTAGTGGACTGACTCAAATAGACTAAAGGATGGTTTTGTTGCAGAGAAGGTTTTTGTTTCCTTTAGATTTAGTCTGCCCCAGCACTGCACAGCAGAGACTCATGGGGCTGTGAGTATGGTGGTGTGATCTATAAATGACCCTGATTATCACTTTCATAAATGGCTCTGAATTTTCCAACCAGATTACCAATGAAGTGAAAGGCATTGAACAAGATTTTTAATTATAACAAATGGAATCTGTGCTCTCTAATCAGATTGGTGTACAGGTAGCTATTAGTCATTGCTAAAAGTTAGAGCAATTAAACTTCAGACAGTCATTGGGCAGATTATATAAAAGAATCACTTCATTTGAAGGTTTGGGTATTGGTTTGTTTTCTTTTTTTTTTTTTTTAATTACCGTCTCTAGTGGAAACTCACAGTATATTAATTTTTCAAACCTGCCTAAAGATGAAGTATTAATACTTGTGCCAAAACAGCTACTACAGGTGTTGCTGTTATAGACTTGCAGACTTAACAAAATTAATGTTGTGTCCTGATTTTGTGAGACAGTAAAAGTAGTAGAAGGCAATATGGGGTTTTCTATTATTTTTTAATCTTAGCGTGTCTTTCTGGATCTCAGTTTTCTATCTACCTCTGAGATGACAGTACCATGTCCTTTCTCCTTTCCATACATGTCAAAGCTGACTGCTTGCCTGTCAGACAAGTGTGGAGGGGGTATCTGTTATGCCTCTTTTGGAGACAAGGGTATTCTGGACCAACACTGAGGGTAGATGTGCGCTCTTGGTTCAGTCTGCAGCTGGCTGCTGATGCAGTACGATCCTGCTTTGAAGAATAAGGTATATGGCTCCTTTGTAACATATTTGTGGCAGGGCTTTGCAGCTACTTTGGTCTGAAAAAAATCTCTCTTTCTGCAAATTTTCTCTAATGGGCCTCATTGAACCTGTGTTCAGCCACTTGCAAAGTGGGCAACTTAACGTTTGTCTGTCACATGGGAGTATTGTTCAGCTTGCTGAGAGGTAACTTAAAAAGCATTTAGAGATCTTTGGATGACAGACACTATAAAAAATACTGATTCTTTGCACTACTTCTCTGCTCTTCTTGTCCATTTTAAGTCCAGCTCAGCACTTACAGCAAGATGTCAGCACTCTGCTCCTGGTCAAAAGCAGGTTTGCTTCCTGTTCTTTGTGGAGACGTAGTATTTGTATTCACCATGCATGCAGAAACAATGCCTTTAGAAATTAAGAATAAAGCCACCTAATCCCGAGTATATTTAATTGACAGCAGGGTGCACAGGAAGGTGCTTCTACATCCAGGTCCAACATTACAATAACTTCTCCTCAGCCTTTACTTACAGAAGCAAGGAAGAAACCCAAGGCTGTAGTGTAATTGTGGTTCCCTTCAGGCCTTGGACATTTGGAATCACAGAATCAACTCATTACTTAAGTGAGCTTTGAGTGATGAGCTTTGAAGGATGAGCATCCTTTTGAAAGGATAACAGTCGCTGCTTAGTCGAACTTTTTCCAAAAGCCTTGGTGAGATTTGAATGCCTGGTTCTCCGGAAGTAGAATAATCCTCCATGTGGCCTGGGAAAGCCCTGCCTGAACACTGCGCTTTCAGAACGACCTGTGCCGTGCTACCTTCCCCGCTGAAACTGAATTCAAAGGCATTTCGTTGGATGGGCTTTTGGCAAGGCTTAAAATCCTGTGGGAGTGGGTGGATGGTGCAGGATCGGGCTCTGTCCGCGGTGCTGAGCGCTGTCCGCGGTGCCGACCGCTGTCCGTGGTGCTGAGCACTGTCTGTGGCGCCGAGCTCTGTCCGTGGTGCTGAGCGCTGTCCGTG